>VXJC01000015.1:0-463935 GCA_009193075.1 Mychonastes homosphaera
GAGAGGGGGCGGGGGGGGGTGCTGACGGGGCGTCGCTGACAGGGCTGCGCTGACGGGGCGGCGCTGACGGGGCGGCGCCGCTAGCTTCTTCCTTTACTCTCCTTTCCACCACTGCGCGTCCTCCTCTTGGCTACGCGAGCGACCGCGTGTGACGTGGGCGCGGTGCGACCTCGCCAGTGTGCCGGGGGAGAGGGGGAGGGGGGCCGCGGGTGGAGAAAGGGGAGCGAAGAAGAAAAGAAAAAAACTTTTCGTGTTGGCTCTTTTGTTCGCTCGCGTCGCAAGCTCTCTCGCCCGCGCGCAGCGAAAAAAAAAATTCCACGCGTTGGGACTGTCCGTCAGTCCTATCCGTCGGAACCAGATGCAAGGAACAGCGCCCTCGTGGCCTGTCCGCGCGGGTCCAGGATCGGGGTCTGGCTCGGGGCACTGGGGGCCACTGCTCCCAGGGGTCCGAGTCAGCAGGGAACACTTCTCCGTCCGCGGGGGAAGTGAGACCGAGTCTGTGGTATGTACGTGAGGTGGTGTTACACGTGTATGGGTGTGGTTGTTCTGTTGTGTGGGGCTCTCTGCTAGGGGGTGGTGTATTAGCAGGAGAAAGAGGAGGGCCTCTGGGGGAGAGGGCCTCTGGGGTGACCCGACTCTCCCGGTGAGTCGGCGAGCTGCAAGATGGCCTGATTCTTGCAAAAACCCTAAAAGGGCTTGCCAGGAATCGCCCTGCCTTGGCTCTATTCCTGTGGCGTCACTATGCTTTGTAATGACCAGCCAACACGACTGTCGAATCACTCGGCAGCTCTCCTCTCTCCGAGTCCTCGACGACTCGGAGTAGTTACTCTTAGACTCTCTCTCTCAGGGTGTCCCACCCGGAGTCTCTCCGATTAGCGGTGTGTGCTCGGGTTACACTTGTATCGGAAAAATGATCGTCCCCCTTCCTAGAAGCCGTGAGCCCAATGGTATATACCCCCTTGGTACCATCGGCTCAACTCGGCTAACTAATTGCTATAGCCGGCATAGCCGACGTGTTAATATAATTACCCTCGGCTGTAGCACCACCCGGAGGGGTCCCACCTGCCATCCCTCCACCTGGCACCCCCCCGGCCACTTGGTCCATCCACCTGACGTGCCACCCAACTGATTGCCCACATGGCTTCTCAGCTGGCAAGGGTCGTTTCCTTGCAGGGCTCCGGCAGCGGCTCGAGCTCAACGTCTTTCCAGTCCTTGGCAAGCCAGAGGCCATCATCTGCGACAACGGGCCCCGGTTCACCAGTGCCGAATTTAGGAGCTATTGCAGCGCGGAGGGCATCGACCTACGGCCGAGCACGCCCTACCACGCGCAGACCAACGGGCAAACGGAACGCGCCAATCGTACCATTAGCGACCTCCTGCGCGCGATCGTCCAAAACAAGTATCGGTGGTACTGGAAGCTCAGCAAGGCAGTGCGGGCGTACAACGAGTCGGTCAACGCTTCGACAGGACACTCCCCGCACCTTCTGCTCTACGGCCGTCACCCTCAGCAGCACATCGACCTGGCCGTCCCGAGCGGGTATCCCCGAGGAGGACGCCCCGGACGTCCAAAGCGAGACATCGAGCGCGAGGTGACCCACAACCTCCAGCGCGCCTCGGCGCAACAAGCCAAGCAGTACAATAAACACAGACGAGACACCGTCTACGACGTTGGCGACAAGGTCTACGTCGACTCGCAATACCTTCCAGGCTACGAGATGACCAAGTTCGCCAATCGAAGGGAAGGCCCATTCGAAATCGTCGAAGTCAAAAACAGGAACTCTTACGGCGTTCGTGTGCCCGGCACCACCTACAACCAGTACGTCACCCTTCGGCTGTCAGTGGACAAGCTCGCTCCGTACAGGGAAAGCGAACGCTGGCGCTTGGACCCGGGACGTGTGCGTCGTATGCGAAACAGGCAAGTCGAGCGCATCCTCGCCCACCGCGAGTTTCGTGGTCACACCCGCCAGTACCTCTGCCGGTTCGTCGGCCACCACCCAGGGCACGACCAGTGGCTTCCTGCCGCACTCATCACGCCTGCTGCAATCGCCGTGGCGTACAAACAACGGCACAACCTGTCTGCCGAGGAGCACCGCCCGTGAGTTCTGAAAAAAAAAAAAAAAAAGGATCCCCTTGAATGTTGGGAATGCGTTCCCTCTTCGACAACCCCTTTCGTTTTTTTATGAGCCCCGTACATTTTCATGTCTGAGTTTTTCCGTTCAGGATCGGAGACCGAGTTCCACCCCTCGAAGAAGGGAGGGATGATGCAAGAATCAGGCCACCTTGCAGCTCGCCGACTCACCGGGAGAGTCGGGTCACCCCAGAGGCCCTCTCCCCCAGAGGCCCTCCTCTTTCTCCTGCTAATACACCACCCCCCAGCAGAGAGCCCCAAGACGAGAACAACCACACCCATACACGTGTAACACCACCTCACGTACATACCACAGACTCGGTCTCACTTCCCCCGCGGACGGAGAAGTGTTCCCTGCTGACTCGGACCCCTGGGAGCAGTGGCCCCCAGTGCCCCGAGCCAGACCCCGATCCTGGACCCGCGCGGACAGGCCACGAGGGCGCTGTTCCTTGCAGCAAGGGTCGTTTCCTTGCACCCTTCCCCCCTTAAAAGGCAACCTCCTCCCCGGGGTTGAAGACCTCGAACCACTCGCGCGACCGCGTGTAGCCGTAGTGCATAGGAACATCGAAACATGAAACTCCAAGGCTTTGCAAGGAACAGCGCCCTCGTGGCCTGTCCGCGCGGGTCCAGGATCGGGGTCTGGCTCGGGGCACTGGGGGCCACTGCTCCCAGGGGTCCGAGTCAGCAGGGAACACTTCTCCGTCCGCGGGGGAAGTGAGACCGAGTCTGTGGTATGTACGTGAGGTGGTGTTACACGTATATGGATGTGGTCGTTCTCTTGTGTGGGGCTCTCTGCTAGGGGGTGGTGTATTAGCAGGAGAAAGAGGGGGGGGGCCTCTGGGCGAGAGGGCCTCTGAGGTGACACGACTCTCCCGGTGAGTCGGTGAGCTGCAAGATGGCTTGATTCTTGCACGCCGCACTCCCCGCTCGTCCTGCCCTCCTCGTTGTGCTGGGGCGAGACCGGCGCAAACGCCCGATTAGGCGCCAACCTCCTTTAAACAACAAACAAACCTCCCCCCCCCACAAAAAACAACAAACCACCGAGACAAATACTACCCAGTCGCCGCCGCCCTCATGCACAGATCCACCGTCTCCCCGTCGACCAAGCCATACTCCCACAGCGCGGCCAGGTGTAGCGCGAGCGCGCGCCGTAGCGCCGGGTCGCGCCGCGCCTCGGCCGCCATCCCCCCGTCCCCGACCCGCCCCCCCGCCCGCGCGCCCAAGGCCATGCGCAGCACGCCCGCGCGCACGCTGGCGTCCGACATGGGCGGGTCGACGACGCAGTGCGCGTTCCAGCGCGCAGCCACCTCGACCTCGGCGGCCGCGAGCCAGGGCGCGCCCGCGCGCAGGTGCCGGCGCGCAGCGTCGGCCGCGCCGCGCGCGGCGCGCTCGAGCACGGCGCGGCGGGGGGGCGGCGCGGTCGTGGCCGTGCCAAACATCTCGCGCGGGTCGTCGTCGCTGTCGTGGTCGCAGCGCTCGTCGTCGTGAAAGTCGCGGCGGCTGTGCTCAAAGTCCTCCTCGGCCGGGGTTTTCGGGGGTGGTGTTGGGGGGGCGTTGGCGGGGTCGGGAGCCGCAGGGGCCGCGGCGTCGGCAGCGGCAGCAGCGGCAGCGGCAGCAGCGGCCAAACCACCCCCACCACCACCACTACCACCACACACCGCCGCCAGCGCGACCTCGCGCGGCTCAAACGGCGTGGCTGTGCGCGCGTGAAAGTAGGCGCGCAGGCCGTACTTGCGCAGCAGGCGCGCCGTCTCGGCCGGGTCGGTCGCCGCGCGCTCGAGCAGCTTGCGCCCGAGCAGTGCGGCCGAGCGCGGCGACGACGGCGCAGGCGTGCTGTTGTTGTTGTTGGTGGTGGTGGTGTTGCCGTGCTGCTGCTGTTTCTGGGCCGCCGCCGTCGCCGTAGCACCTGGCGGGCGGGAGCCGGCGCGTGCGCGGCGGCGCGGGCGCGTCGTCGTGGTGGTGGTGTTGGCTGCGGCTGCTGCCGCAGCCGTTGCCCCCGCCGCCGCCGCCGCTCCCGCCGCAGCAGCTCCCTCCCCCCGCTCCTCCCCCTCGTCGGACGGCCCCTCCTCCCCAGCGGCCTCGTCCGACGACGCGCCGCCGCCGCCGCCGCCCGCCTCCTCTGACGACGGCGCAAACCAGTCAAAGAGCGGGAGGTTGGCCGCGGGGGGAGGGACGGCGGCGTTGAGCCCGCCACCGCCACCGCCAGAGCCCTGGCGCCCCAGCGGCGGCGTCGAGCCGGCGCGCTTGCCGCCGCGGTGGAGGGGGCCAGCGTCGGCGGCATCGGCCGCCGCCGGCTGTGCTGCAACGGCGCGGCCGTCTGCGTTGGCAGCATCACCGCCACCGCCACCGCCAGCCTGCCTCAGCCGCTGCCTCTCCAGCTCCTCCGCCTCCTCCGCCTCCTGCTCCGAGACCACCACCACCTGCCTGAGCGCCTCGCGCAGCGGGGCCGTCGCCGCCGACGCCGTCGCCGCCGTCGCCGTTCCCGCAGCCGCCGTCGTCGCCGCCGCCCCGCCCTCGCCCTCGTCCTCGACCAAAAACGACCCGTAGGCGCGTGCGGCCGTCACGACGGCGGCAGAAAGCGCAGCGCGCGCGCGCGCGCCACCAGCGAAGCAGAAGTCGGCGCCGGGTACGGCGATGCCGGCGGCGGCGGCGGCCAGGCGCAGCGGGATGGTGGCCGCGAGGCGCGGCGGCGAGGGGGTGGCGGGCGGGGCGTCGGAGGCCGCCGCCGCCGCCGGCCTCTCCTCTTTCCCGCCGCCGCCGCCCTCATCGTCGTCATCGCTGATGACGATCACGATGGGCCCGCCCTCGCCGCCCGAGCCACCACCACCACCAGCAGCAGGAGCAGCAGCAGCAGCAGCAGCCGCAGCAGCCCCGCGCTGGTCGGCCGGGGCCGACGCGTCGTCCGGCCCCTCGCGGCGGCGGTCGCTGCCGCCGCCCCCAGCACCGCCGCCGCCGCCACTCATCGTCCCCCCGGCCACCACCACCACCCCCGACGCCGGCCCCGACCCCGAGAGCAGCCGCTCCGCCTCGGCCAGGGCCAGCATGGCCGCGCGCTCCATGGCTGCGCGCTCGGCGGGTCCCGCAAGCGCTTCCTGGGCCGCGCGCACGGCCACAAAGCCCGGGGGCGGGCGCGAGGGCGCCGCGTCTGGCCGCTTGCCGCCGCCGCCTCCGCCCCCTCCTCCTCCACCTGCTCCCTCGACAATCGCCGCGACGACGCCGCGCGCCCCGACGGGCCAAAAGCCGCCGCCCCCGACCGCGATCTGCTGGCGCTGGCGGGCGCGGCGCGCCTCGGACAGCAAGAGGCGGCAGCCGCCGGCGCTGCCGCGGGCCGCCGCCGCCGCCGCGGAGGAGGGGGGGGTCTCGAGGCCGCCGCCGCCCTCGGACGGCCCCCCGCCGCCGCCGCCGCCGGCCGCGCCAGAGCCGACCACCATTGCGCCCAGCAGCAGCGCGAGCGCGTCCGCGGGCGCGGCCGCGGCGCGCTCCGAGGGGAGGAGCGGGGCGCCCGAGGGTGCGGGCAGGCCGCTCGCGTGCGAGGCGGCCATGTGGATGGCAAAGGCGGCGGCGCCGAGGCTGGTGGGAGGGGTTGTTGGTGGGGTTGGGCTGCCGCCGCCGCCGCCGTCGGCGTCGGCGTCGCCGTCGGTGCCGGCGGCGGCGGTGTTGGCGTCGTTCGTCCCACCACCACCACCAAAACCACCACCACCCCCAGCCAGACGCACGCCGCACAGCGGGCAGCGACCGTGGGGCGCGGCGGCCGCGACCTCGGGCGGGCACACGACGACGGCGGCGGCGGCGGACGAGGACGACGCCGCCGCCGCCGCCACCTTGTTGCGGCCGCCCCCCCCGCCCGCACCCGCCGCCCCACCACCACCACCCCCAGCGGCGGCGAGCGTCCCGAGCACAAAGCGCACGTCGGCGCCCGCGCTGGCGCCCACCTCGCCGCAAACACCGCCGCCGGCAGCCAGCAGCCTGCGCAGCATCAGCGCGCGCCGCCGCCGCAGCTGCCTGTGCCGCCGCTGCTGCCGCCGCCGCTGCTCCTGCGTGTCGCCGCCCTCCTCCTCCTCTTCGTCGCCGCCGCCGCCGCCGCCGCCCCCCAACGCGCCAAACGAGGCGCCGTCGTCGCCCGGCGGCAGGAGGCCGCGCTGCTTTGCGAGGAGCGCCGCGCGCTGCTCGGGCAACAGCGCGCGCCGCCGCAGGCCCAGCAGCGACGCGAGGGTGCGTGGGTCGGCGGCCAGGCCGACGAGGGGGTGTTGATGCTGCCGTTGCTCGTCGCCGCCGCCGCCGCCCAGCGCCGCCGCCGCCGCCGCGCGCTCGAGCCAAGCGGCGACGCCCTCGTTGCCGTTCGGCTCGAGCCGCAGCCACCGCTCGCGCACGAGCGACACCTCTTGAGGAGGCTGCTGCCCGTCCTCACCCCCGTCGCGCCCTGCCCCTCCTGCTGCTCCGAGCACGCGCTCAAAGACCGACACGCCGGCGACGCCGCGGCGCAGCGCTAGGCGGGGGGCGAGCCGCTGGTGCTGTTGCCGCTGTTGCTTCGGCTGCTGCTGCTGCCCCTCCTCCCCCTGACGACCACCACCACTAGACGTCGACGACGACGACGACAGGTCCATGGCCGCCCACCACACGTCCTCGCCGTCGGAGCCGAGAGCCCCGCCAAAGAGGCGGCCGCACGCCTGGACCGTGGGGCGCGGCGGCCGCGACCTCGGGCGGGCACACGACGACGGCGGCGGCGGCGGCCGCGGCGGCCGACGGCGCCGACGCCGACGCCGCAGCAGCCGCAGCAGCCGCAGCAGCCGCAGCAGCCGCAGCAGCCGCGCTGTAGGCCAGGGAGCGGCGGAGGAGCGTCGGGCGGCGGCGCTCGCGGCCGGCAATCACGTGCGCGACGGCCGTGGGCTCGAGCAGCGGGAGGAAGGCGCCGGCGTCGGCGGGTTGAGGTTGGGGTTGGGGTTGGGGGGGTTGGGGCGGCGCGCCGGTGCCTGTGCCACGCGCCGCCGTCGCCGCTGCTGTTGCTCCTCCTCCTCCGCCGCCGCCGCCCCCCGCGCGCGGCCGCGGCGGGGCGGGGTCACCGCGCATGCTGTCGAATGTCGAGTGAGGGGATGGCGGTTGTGATCGCTGCGTTTCCGAGAGAGAGAGAGAGGAGAAGGGGGGTCGTTTTTTGAAAGGGGGTGAGGAGGGGAGAGTGCTCTGGTTTGCGCCCGCGCTCGCTGGTGTGCTCTAAAAGAGGTCGTCGTTCGTCGTTCTAGGTACTAGCGTGAGCGGTGCGTCGTGTGTGCGAAAGTGTGTGCGAGATAGAGAGAGAGAGAGGACCCAAGAAGAAGAGGAGGAGGAGCAAGCGCGACGAGGGGCTCCTCGCTGTTCCTTGCCCCCTCCTCTCTCCTCCTCCTCCCTCCCCCTCTTCTCCTCCTCGCGCGCCCCCGCAGCTCTCGGCCCAAAACCAGACGCAAAAAATCAGCTCCCTCTTCAAACTACTGGCCCCGTGCCCCTCGCCCGCAACCGAATTCGCGCCTCCGCGCATCCAAACAGGCGCGCCGCCCGCGCGCGCGCGTCTCGGGAAAGGGGCGAGAGGAGCAACCGCCTCGCTCCTTGTGTGCTCCCTCTGCGCGCGCCCGCCCGCCCTCTCGCCGATCAGCACCCCCCCCCAAACACGCAAACCATGGCGTACGGCGGGCACCAGTCGTGGGCGGATGAGGTCGACCGCACGCTCGGTGAGTCCTTGGGGAAGTTTTGGGTTTGACGGGGGAGCGCGCTGCATTTGATCGCGAACGAAGCGCTCGCCGCTCGCCGCTGCTGTCGCCGCCGAGCTATCGACGCCCCGCCATCCTCCCCCCCCCCCCCCCACCCACCCCCAAAAAAACAAAAAAAACACTCCCAGGCGCCTCCTCCTCCGGCTCGCGCGCCCCGTCGCCCGAGGCGGCGGCCGCCTTTGCGGCCGCAGCGGCCGCCGCCGCCGCCGCGCGCCAGCAGCACCAGCAGCAGCAGCAGCAGCAGCCGCGGCAGCGCGGCGCGACGCCCCCGCCGCCCGTGCCGCCCCACAAGACGCAGCAGCAACACCCCCACCAACAGCAACAACAGCCTCACTTTTTGCTCTACTACACGCAGCAGCAGCAGCAGCAGCAGCAGCAGAAGCTGTACCAGCATTACCAGCGGCAGCAGGCCTACTACCACCAGCAGCAGCAGCACCTCTACGCCCAGCAGCAGCAGCAGCCGCCCTGCAGCAGCGGCCGCCGCGGCGCGACGCCGACGCCGACCCTTCCGCCGCCCCCGCCGCAGCAGCAGCAGCCGCAGGACGAGGCGGCGTACGCGTTCTACCAGCACCACCACCACCACCAGCAGCTGGCGCTACAGCACCAGCAGCACCAGAAGCAGACCGACCAGCATCAGCAGCAGCCTCCCCAGCACCACGCGCCCAGCGCGGGCTGGAACAACGGCGCGGGCTGGCGCTCGCTGCCGCCGCCGCCGCTGTCGCCGCCGCCGACGCAGCAGCAGCAGCAGCGGCAGCAGCACCAACACCAACCGCTCCCGCCGCCGCCCTCCGGCGGCCGCGCGCACCTGCTGGCGAGAGGGTCGGCTCACGTGCCATCGGCCGATGCCCGCTGGTGGATGAGCCCGCAAGAGCAGCAGCAGCAGCAGCAGCAGCAGGCGCCGGCACCCGCGCGGCCGCCGCTGCCGCCCCCCTCGCCGCCGCCGCCGCTCGCCGGCGCGCCTGGTGCTGCTGCTGCTGCTCCTCCCCTCGCTCCGCCCCCGGCCGCACCCCCGCCCACCCCGCCGCCCCCGGCAAAGCCAAAGCCGTCCGAGCCATGGTGGATGCGCCCGGACGACGTCTTCCGCTCGGCCGGGAGCGGCAGCGCGCGGCGCGGGGCGGCGGCGGGGGCGGCCTCGGCAGGAGCCCCGCGCGACCGCGACCGCCGCGGCGGCGGCGGCGGCGGCGGCGGCGGCGGCATGGGGCCGCCGCCATTCAACGGCCACCACCACGAGCGCGGGCAGTCGCCGACGTCGTCGCGCGCCGGCTTTGGCGGCGCCGGCAGCAGCGGCAGCGACGAGGTGTCGTGGCGGCGCCCGCAACCGCCCGCCGCCGACGAGGCGCCGCCGCCGCAGCAGCAGCTGCAGCCGCAATGGCCGCCGCCGCCGCCGCCGCCGCCCTACCCGCAGCAGCAGCAGCACCAGCAGCAGCAGTACCAGCAGCAGACGCCGCCGCCGCCGCCTCCGGACCTCGAGAAGGCCGAGACCCGCCTCTTCTTCGGCGCCATGCCGCCGACGGGCGAGTGGGAGCGGCCGCTGCAGCAGGAGCCGCCGCCGCCGCCACCGCCCGCGCACGGCTCGTTCGCGCCGCCGCCGCTCTCCGTCGCGGCCGCTGCCGCCGCTGCTCCTCCTCCTCTTGCTGCCGCTCCTCCTGCCGCCGCTCCTCCTCCTCCTCCTGCTGCCGCTCCTCCTGCTGCCGCTCCTCCTCCTCCTCCTCCCGCCGCGACGGCCGCGGTCATGCCTCCCGTGCCGCCGACCGAGCCGCAGCAGCAGCCGCAGCAGCAGCGGCAACAGCAGCAGCAGCAGCAGCAGCAGCAGGGGCAGCAGCCGCCCCCGCCCCCGCCCTCGCCCCCGCCGCCCGCCCCGGCGCAGGGGCCGCCGCCGGGCATCCTGCGGCCGCAGCAGCAGCAGCCGCAACAACAACCGCCGCTCGCCACCACCACCACCACCAGCCCCTGGGCCCCTGCGCCTCCTCTGGGCAAGAGCGACGGCAGCAACAACAACAACAACACCAACGCCAAGGCCCCGACCGCCCCGCAGCGCACGCCGTCGCCGCCGCCGGCCGCGCCGCAGCGCCCGCCGGGCGTCGCGGCGGCCGCCTCCTCGGCGTCGCCCTCGCCGCCCCTGCCCGCGCGCTCGTCGATGGGCCGCGGTGGCGGCGGCGGCGGTGGCGGCGGCAGCGGCGCGCCTTCTCCGCCCCAGGACGAGAGCAACTTTGGCGCCGGCTTTGGCGGGAGTGGCCCCGGCGGCGGCGCCGGCTTCTACGGGGGCGGGCACGGGCGCGGCGGCGGCGGCCGGGGGGGCGGCTTTGGGGGAGGAGGGGGCGGCCGCGGGCGCGGGCGCGGTGGCCGCGGCTATACCTTGGTCGGGCGCGGCTACAGCGGCCTGATGATGATGACGACGCCGGAGCAGCAGCAGCCGCCGCAGCAGCACCAGCAGCAGCACCAGCCTGCGCCACCACCGCCGCAGTTGCCGCAGCCGCAGCAGCGCCTGCCGCTGGCGCAGCCGCCCTTTGGCGGCGCCCAGAGGTCAGCCGAGACGTGGGGGGCGCCGTTGCCGCAGGCGGCGGCGGCTCCCGCTCCCCCTCCCCCTCCTGCTCCTCCTGCGGAGACCGGCGGCGGCGGCGGCGGTGGCGGTGGCGGCCAGGCCGCCGCCGAGGCCGCCACACAGCAGCAGCAGCAGCAGCGGGCGCACCACGGAGCCGGGGGCTTTGAGGGCCGCGGGCGCGGCGGCGCTGCCGCCGGCGGGCGCGGGGGTGGTGGCCGCCAGCGCCGCGTCTCGGCGGCGGCGGGGGCCGACGACGACCGGGGCGCGGCGTCGGCGCCGCCGGCGAGCGCCGCTCCTCCTCCTCCTCCTCCTCCTCCCGCCGCCGCGCAGACGCCGCCGCCGCAGCAGCAGCAGCAACAGCAGCACCGCCAGTCCGCCTCGGGCATCGTCTACATCCCCGTCGGGCCGGCCTCTTCGTCTTCTGCGAGCAAGCCGTCGCCGCCGCCGCCGCAGCAGCAGCAGCAGCAGGAGCCGCCGCCGCCGCCGCCGCAGCCGTCGCCGCCCGCGGCAACGCCCCCCACCACCAAGGCCCCCACCGCCTCGACCACGACCTACATCGCGGTGCAGCCGTCGCAGCCGCGCGGCGGCGGCGGCGGTGGCGGCGGCGGTGGCGGTGGCGGCGCAGGCGGCGGCCGCGAGCGCGGGCGGGGCCAGGGCCGCAGCAGCGGCGGCGGCGCGGGCAGCGGCGGCGGCGGCGCGCCCCCGCACAGGGCCCCCGCCGCGGCAGACGACAACAGCAAGGCGCCCCCCCAGACGCAGCAGCAACAGCCGCAGCAGCAGCAGCAGCGCAAAGAGCTCTCCTCTACCACCACCGCCGCCGCCGCTCCCGCGGCAGGCCCGTCGCCCGTCGGCAGCAGCGAGGGCGGCACAGCCGGCCAGGGCCGCGGCCGCCGCCGCCGGTCGGGCGGCGGCGGCGGCGGCGGGGGGGCGCGGCCGCTCGCGCGGCGGCGGCGAGGAGGGCCCGGCGGCGGCGGCGGCCGAGCAGCAGCAGCAGCAGCAGCAGCAGCAGGCCCAGCCGTCCACCGAGGCGCCACCGGCCACCGCCGCCGCGGAGAAGAAGACGGAGAAGCAGCAGCAGCAGCCCGTGGCCGCGGCGGCAACGCCCGCGCCCGCGCCCCCGGCGCCCGCGGCGCCCGCTGCTCCGCCTCCTCCCGCCTCCTCCCCCCCAAAAAAGAAAGGGGAGGCGTCGGCCCCGGCCTCCAAGGAGCAGCAGCAGCAGCAGCAGCAGCAGCAGCAGCCGACGCCGCCGCGCGCGCAGGTGCAGAAGGAGGAGGAGGCGGGCAACAAGGACCAGGACAAAGAGAAGGAGAAGGACAAGTCCGGCCTGCCTGCTGCGGCTGCCGAGGCAGCGGCGCCCCCGGCTGCCGCTGCCGCCCCCGCCCCAGCCCCTTCGGCGGCCACCGCCCCCACCAGCAGCAAGAGCAAGGGCAGGGGCGGCGGCGGCTCCAAGCAGCAGCAGCAGCAGCAGCAGCGCAAGAAGAAGCCCGTGGCGCACAGCTCGCCCAACCGCTACACGGTGCTGCTCAACTCGGGCGAGTGAATTATTTTATCCCTTTTTATCTCCGCTTTTTTTTCCGCGTTTTGGGCCCCCGACGCCAAACGCCGACACAAACCCGCGCATCTCGCATCCGCCACACACCGCTCCCCCGCCCGCCACGTCGCATTCGCACGCCCCGCACCCCACGCACAACCGATCGCCTTGGTACACACACACACGCACGTCCCCAGCCCGAGAAAGAAAGCGCGCAACCCGACAAATCCGGCGGCGCCCCCTCCCCGCCCCCTCTCCCCGTATCCTGATCGCACATGCGCGGCCCCCCCCCTCCGTCGTTTTTCCGTCGCCTTTTCCTCTCTCTCTCTCTCTTCTCTCCCTTCTCGCGCATCCCCCGAGCGCGTCCGTCAAGGTTGTAGCCTCCATCTACCTTTTAAACAACAAGGCAAAGATCCAAGAACCAAGTGTCGTCTCTCTCTTTCGGTCGTCGTCGCCGCCGCCGTCGTCAAGGCGCCGCGCCCGAACCGCCCCCGCCACCCCCACCCCCACCCCCACCCCCAGCACCCTCTGAACCACCGCCGCCCCGCCCCCGCCGCAGCAGCCACGTGCGCCTGCCGGCCTCGGCGACTACGCGCGTCATCTCCTCCACGCGGAACGGCTTGGGCAGCCACCCGTCGAACCCGCTCGCCGCGCACGACCGCCGCGTGTCCTCGAACGCGTCGGCCGTCACCGCCACGAGCGACGTGGCCGCGCGCGGGAAGCGCCGCCGCAGCTCGCGCGCGAGCTCCAGCCCGCCCATGAGCGGCATGTGCAGGTCGGTGAGCACGACGTCGAAGCGCGAGTCGAGGGCGTCGGCGGCGTGGCGCTGCTGGTGATGGTTGTGGTGGTGGGGGTCGGCCGCCGAGAACGACGACGACAGCGAGACGGCGTCGCCGCCGTGGCCGTTGCTGTTGCCGCCGCCGCCGTTGCCCGCCTCGTCCTCCTTGCCGCCCCCGCCCCCGCCGCCGCCCGCGCCCGCGCCAGCGCCGCACACGCACTCGAGCGCCTCGATGCCGTTGGCGGCCGTGGTGACGCGCGTGATGCCGACGCGCGCGAGGATGCCGAGGGCCACGCGCATGTTGATGAGGTTGTCCTCGGCGAGCAGCACGCGAAGGTCGCACAGGCGCGGCGGCGCGGCGGCGGCGGCGGGGTCGTCGCCCGAGGAGGCCGCCGCCGCCCCAGCCCCACCCCCCGCCGGCGACGCTTGCTGCTCTCCTTGCTGGTGGTGGTGCTGATGATGCTGCCCCGCCGCGCCCTCAAACCCGACGTCCTCCCTGCCTCCTCCCCCTCCTGCCCCCGTGCTGCTCCCCTCGCCACCGCCGCCACCCGCCGCCGCCCCGAACCCGACGTCCGACGACGACGCGCGCGAGCGCGCCGCGGCGGCGGCGGCGGCGCCGCCGCCGTGCGCGCCGCCGCCTGTCGTGGCCGTCGCACCGCCGCCGCTCGCGCTGCCCCCGTTGCCGTTGCCGTTGCCGTGGCCCGTGGCGAGGGCAGCGCCCGAGGAGGTGCGCTTGACCGCGACGGCCGGGCACAGGCGCAGAGCCGGGCCGACGGCGGCGGCTGCGGCGGCGGTGGTGGCCGGCGGCGGCGGCGGGGCGGGGTGCTGGTGCTGGTGCTGGTGTTGGTGCTGGTGCTGTTGGGGGCCAGCGGTCACCGCGCCACCGCCGCCGCCACCGCCGCCGGCCTGGCTGCCCGCGGGGGACGACCCCGGCTGCAGGGTGGCGGCTGGCGGCGGCAGCGGCAGCGTCGACGGCTGCTGCTGCTGCTGCTGCTGCAGCTCGCGCGCGGCGTCCTCGGGGACGAGGCCGAGCGGGCCCACGGGGGCCGCGTACGAGGAGGAGGAGCCGTTGTTGGGGCGCGGCGGCGTCAGCGGCGTTTGCTGCTGGTGCTGCCCGTGGTGCTGCCGCTGGCGCGTTTGATGCTGCTGCAGATGCTGCTGCTGCAACTGCTGCAGCGGGCCGGCGCCCGATAACGACGACGAGGAGGCCGCCGCCGCGGTGCGCAGCTGCGCGGCGTCGGTCGCGGCGCCCGCGGCCGTCCACGCGCGCGAGACGGCGTCGCTGCTCTCGCGCCAGCGCGCGTCCTCGGCCGCGGCGGCGCGGCCCATCGTCCCGCCTGCTGCGGCGGCCGCGGCCGCCGCCGTCGTCGTCATCGGCACCGCCTCGATGACAAAGCCGCCGGGCGCGGCGACCTGCTGCGGCACCTCGCCGGCGAGGGGAGGGGGCTGCTGGAGTCGGCGGCTGGTGGCGTTGCTGCCGTTGCCGTTGCCGCCGCTGCCCTCGCCCCCGCCGCCCCCGCCTCCGCCCCCGCCGTCGGCGCGCAGCCCTGGCGGCCCCCCGTGCCCCTCGTCCGCCCCGGCGACGAGCGCGTGCTCGCGCCGCCACGCGGCCACGTACGCGGCGTTGGGCCCGCCGCCGCCCGCGCGCGGGCCGTGGAGGCCGTGACCCTCGCCGCCGAGCAGCTGCGGCTCGTGCTGCTGCTGCCCGGCCGCCGCCGCCATAGGAGGAGGAGGGCGCGCCCCACCCGCGGCAACGGCAGCAGCAGCGTTCGCCGCCCTCTCGCGCCCGTCGTCGCCGTCGTCGTCGTCATCCTCGGGCGACGCGATCGTCATCGACAGCACCTCCTCCATGGCCAGCTTGAGCCGGCCCTGGCGCACGGGGCGCGTCACGGTCACGTACCCGAGTGGCCGCGCGCTCGGCACCCAGGCCCTGCTCGCCTCGTCGTCGTCCTCGTCGTCCTCGTCCTCGTCGTCGCCGCTGCTGTTGTTGCCGCCTCCGTCTCCGTCCTCCCCCCCAACAACCCCCCCACCCCCGCCGCCGTTGCTCTCCGACGGCGGCGCGAGCTCCAGCGACAGGTCGAATGCCGCGGGCGGCGTCGCCTCGGCCTCCCCGGCGCCCGGCCACCCCATGAAGATCACGCGCTGCGCCTCGCGCCCGTCGGCGGTCGCCACGGCCGACAGCAGGCGCGTCGCCGCCAGGTCGAGCACGACGACGTCATAGGGGCCAGAGGCGCGGAACTTGCGCTCGTCGAGCTCCGGCGCGTGGAGGAGGGGGAGGCTGAGGGGCATGCCCGCGTAGGCCTCGGCGGCGGCGGCGGCGGCGGCGCGAGGAGGAAGGCGACGGAGGGACGGCGTGTACGGCGGCGGCGGAACGCGCAGCGGCGGCGGCATCAGAGGCGGCGGCGCGGCGGCGGCGGCGTCGCTCCTCTCGGCCGAGGAGGAGGCCGCCGCCAAGGCCGCCGCCGCCGCCGCACCATCGCCCCCGCCACCCATCCACCATCCCACCACCACCCGCCCCCCGCCTGGGGCCACACCCCCCCACCAGCGAGGGCAGCAGTGACGGCGGCTGACCCGGGGCGTCCAGGACCGGGCAGCGCGCCGAGCGGCGCGCGACCGGGCCCGGCCCACGGCCGCCGCCGCCACAGCGCTGTCCCCCACCCCCTGATGCCCGCGAGCCGCCGGCGCGCGGCCGCGACCGCCGCCGCCTCGCGCGCGGCCTCGTCGGCCGCGGCCGCGGCGCTGGCGGCCGCCTCGCGCGCCACGCGCGCGGCGCACCGCCCGCTCAGCCGCACGGTGCCGGCCAGCACCAGCCGCTGAAGCGCCTCTGCCTCGGAGCCGACCGCGCAGACGAGGCAGCCGCACGAGCGCAGCGCGAGCGCGAGCACGACGCGCACCATGCGGCACGGCTCGACCAGGAGCACGCGCTTGCCGCGCATCAGGAGGTGCGGCGGGGAGAGCTGCGGGGGCGGGGTGGGGGCGGCGGTGGCCGTCGTGGCCGTCGCTGCTCCTCCTCTCCCCGGCGCCGCCGCCGCCGTCCCCCAAAGCCCCGACGACGACGCGCCCAGCGCCGCCGACCCGTCGTCGCCGCCGCCGCCAAAACCGCCGCCGCCGCCGTCGATGAACGCCCGAGCATTCTTGTCGTCGCGCAGCACGAGTCCTGTGCTGGCGGCGCCCGTGGCAAAGGCAAAGTCGCCCAGGGAGGGGCGGCCGAGGTCGGTCGCCGCGCCGTTGCCGTTGCCGCCGCCGCCGCCGCCGCCGCCGCCGCCGCCGTCCCGCTGCTGCTGCACCTGGCCCCCGTACGCGAGCGCGGCGCCGCTGCTGTAGCTCGTGCCCATCGAGGACGAGGAGCCGCGCTGGTGCGGGGCGTGGAAGGCGCCGGCGTTGGCGTTGGCGTTGGCGGCGGCGTGGTCGGAGCCGATGCCCGGGTCGGACGCCGAGGCGGACGGCTCGTCGGCGTCGCCGTCGCCGTCGTCGTCGTTGGCGCCGCCACCGTCGCCACCGTGCTCGGCGGCCAGCGGCGGCACCAGCGAGAGCGAGTCCGAGCCCGAGTCGTCGTCGTCGTCGCCCTCGTAGTGATCGTCGGTATCGCACTTTGCCCCCACGACGAGACCAGCTGCCTGCTGCCGCTGCCGCCGCTGCTGCTGCTGCTGCTGCTGCCGATGGTCCGTCTCCTGCAGTTGCCGCTGCTCCCGCCTCGCCGGCCCCACCGCGCCGGCCGCGCTCGCGATGTCGCTCGCGCTGGCGCTGCCCGTGCCCGTGGCGCCGGGCGTGCCGGTGTCCGCAAAGAGGACGCCCAGGCGGCGGTTGGAGGAGGACGGGGCCGAGGGCAGGACGGCGCCGCCCGCCGCCGCCGCCGCTTCGTCGGCGGCAGCGGCAGCGGAGGAGGAGGGATACGGCAGCAGCCCGTTGCTGCCCCCGCCACCGCCACCGCCACCACCGACGACGACCGGGCTGCCGGCGAGGCCGGCGATGAGCGCCGCACCCGTGACGCTCCCGGCCCCGCCCAGCAGGGCCCGGCTGCAGAGCCGCCCCGCCGACGATGCGTCGCCTCCGCCGCCGCCGCCGCCAAGAGCCGGCGGCGGCGCGGTCGCAGCGGCGTTGCTCCTGCCGCTGCGGTCGACGACGCCCGACGAGGGCGACAGGGCGGCGGCGGAGGCAGAGGCCGAGGCCCCCCCGCCACCACCACCGACGGGCACGAGCGTCATCATCGAGGGAGCGGCGGCGTTGGGCGCGGCGGGGGCGGCACCACCACCACCACCACCCCCAGCCGCCACTGCCGCCGCCTCCTGCTGCTGCTGCTGCTGCTGCTGATGCCGCCTCTCGGTCGCCTCGGCCGCCACGCGCCGCTGCTGCTCCTGGTGCTGCCGCCGCCGCTGCGCCTGCCCGACCTCCGGCGGGGGGGGGGCGTACGCCGTGATCGTCCAGGAAAAGGTCGACCCCCTCCCCAGCCCGGGCGAGTCTGCCCACATCCCGCCGCCCATCGCCTCGGCCAGGCGGCGCGAGATGGCGAGGCCGAGGCCCGACCCGCCGTGCCTGCGCGTGGGCGACTCGTCGACTTGGCTGAAGGAGCGGAAGAGGCGCGCTAGGTCGGGCTTGGCGATGCCCATGCCCGTGTCGGTCACGGAGAAGCGGATGGTGCGCGGGATCCAGCCGGCGGGCGGGGTCGGCGGAGGGGGCTTGCTGTTGCTGCTGTTGGCGTTGGCGGCGTTGGCGGCGTTGGCGGCGTTGGCGGCGTTGGCGGCGTTGGCGGCGTCCGCTGTTCCTGCCTCCCCTGCCGCCAGCTGGGCCGTCGTCGTTGCCTGCGGCGAAGACGACGACGGCGGCGGCGGCGCGCCGCCCGCCTCGGCCGCCGGCGCCGCGCGCTCGGCCGCCGCCGCCGCCGCGCGCTCGGCCGCGTCGGCGTCGGGCGGGTCGGCCCACACGCTCAGCAGCACCGCGCCCCTGTCCGTGAACTTGACGGCGTTGTTGAGGACGTTGAGGAGGATCTGCTGGAGGCGCTGGGCGTCGGCCCACAGCACGCGGGGCACGCCCGAGTGGCCCGTGCCGCTGCTGGTGGTGGTGTCGCCACCACTGCCGCCGCCGCTGCTGCCGTCTGCTGCCGCCTCGCCCCCGCCCCCATCTCCGCCGCCCTCCCCGCCACCACCAGTCCCACCACCCCCATTCCCGCTCCCGTTTCCACCACCACCACCATTCCCGCCAGACGCCAGGTGGTACGCCACCTGCACGCGCTTCTGCGCCGCCATCAGCCCGGCGATCTCCATCGCCGCCTCGACCACCGACGGCAGCGCAAACGCTTTGGGGGCCAGCACCGTCTTGCCCGCCTCGACGCGCGAGAAGTCGAGGATGTCGGTGATGAGCGTCAGGAGCGTCTCCCCGCTGCACCGGATGGTGCTGACGAGGTCCCACTGCGCCGGGCTGAGGGCCGTCTCGGCCAAAAGCTGCCCGACGGCGATCATGCCATTCAAGGGGGTGCGGATCTCGTGGCTCATGCGCGCGAGGAACTGCGACTTGGCCTCGGTGGCCGCGGCCGCCTGCGCGGCGGCGTGCCTGGCGGCCAGCTCGGCGCGCCGCCGCTGCACGAGCTCGGTCACGTCCGACTGCACGCCGACGTAGTGCGTGAGGGTGCACCCGTCGGGCCCGCCGTACACGGGCGTGAGCGACAAGAGGTTGACAAAGGCGTCGCCGTTGCGCCGGTAGTTGACGAGCTGCACGGCTGTGGCCCTGCCCTGCTTGACCGCCTCCCTCAGCTCGCGCCTGGCCGGGGCCTGCGCGGCCGCGTCCCCAGGGCCGCCCTGCAGAAACCGGCAGTTGCGCCCCAGCACCGAAGAAGCAGGGTGACCCGTCACGCGCGTGAACCCGGCGTTGGCGTAGATTAAGGGCATGTCGGGCGCGCGGGCGTCGGCGATCGTGATGCCCTCCTGCACGGCGTCCATGGCGCGCTCCTTGAGGCGCAGGAGCTCGAGCTCCCCCCTGGGGATGGCGACGACGGCGCTGCTGCTGCTGGCGCTGGCGCTCATCATGCTGCTGCTGCTGCTGCCTCCGAGGTAAGCGCCGCTGATGCCGCCGCTGCTGCTGACGACGGCGGCGCAGGGGCCGCCGCCGCCGCCCGCGCCGTTGGGCGTCGGCGGCGGCGGCGGCGGCAGGAGGAGCGAGGGGCCGCTGCCGCTGCTGCAGCGCACGAGCGCGGCGCCCCCGCCCTCGCTCATGACGACCTTGACGGTTTCCGGGTCGTAGGGGACGGCGGCGGTCGGCACGAACGGCTTTGGAGGGGCGGCGGCGGCGGCGGCGGCGTTGCCTCTGCTGGGGGGGCCGGGGGCTGCTGCTGCTGCTGCCGCGGGGGGCGGCGGCGGCGGCAGCGGCGCGGCGGTCCGGGCGGCGGCACCAGCATCATCATCATCTTCAGCAGCAGCAGAGCCGGCATTGTCGGCCGCATCTGCCGTTGATGCTGCTGCTGCTGCCCCTGTAGGGTTGGGCGACCGCGGGGGCAGGCCGTTGCCCGCCCCCGCGCCGGCGGGCCGCGCAGGCGACCGCGGTGGCGTGGTCGCTGCCGCTGCCGCTGATGCTGTCGCTGGTGCTGCTGGCTCCGCCACCGCTCCGCCCACCCCGGCGCCGTCCACCGCCACGTCACCACCGCCACCGCCACCACCACCACCCCCGCCGCCGCCACGCAGCGCCGCAGCGGCCGCCGCCGTCGTCGCGCGCGCCGCTGCCGCCTCTTGCGCGCAGAGGTCGGCGCGGCGCGCCTCGCCGCGCAGGGCCGCCTCGAGCTCGGCGACGCGCGCCTGCAGCCGCACGATCTCGTCGGACTGTTGTTGTTGTTGTTTGGGTGGATTGATGATGGGAGGGGGGCGGCCGGGTGAGCAAAGAAAAGAGAGAGAGAGCCGCCGGCGAAAACGCCGCGCGCGCGCACCACTCGCGTCGCGCCGTCGGCTCGTCAAAAAAAAGCCTCGCGCGATCCTCCGCGGAGACGGTGGACCTCCCGGCTCCGTAGCCCTTCTTACCTGGCCGCCAGAGCCCAGCACCACGGGCGCGGGCGCGTAGGGTGGCTGCTGCTGCTGCTGACGATGCTGCGGCTGCCGCTCGGGGGCGGTCGAGGAGGGGTCCGCCATCCCCGTGGCTTTCGCGGTCGCCCCGACCCTTGGCGTCGCTCTCGAAAGTCCCCGTTCAATGCGGCATCGGCATCTCCAGGGTTCACTCGAAGCGCAATAATATGATTGGGCAAAGGCGCCTGTGGCCGGAGACGCGGGCGCGCGCGCGTTTGTGGTGTTTGCTTGAAGGAGGGAAAGGCCCTTTTGGCTTTTTGCGGTCGTCGGAAAAAGGAACAAGCTAGGATGTGTGGTGGCGGCCTGTTCGCATCAGGGTCTGGCTCGCGTTGTCATACAGACAGGGTCAGAGGGCTTTGAAGGATTGAGCGCGCGTGGGGGGAGCATTTTGGGGCGTCGGCCCGGCGCCATCGCCGGCGGCAGCGGCACCGCTCGCCGTGCCCTGCTCGCCGCTCGACACCGGCCCCAGCACGACTGCAACAAGACGTCGCCTCGCCCGCGCACGCCCCCCAGCCCCGCTTCCCACACACTGACACTAAGCTTGCGCGCGTCCACCAAATACAAACAGTCTAAAAAAACGCACTCGCACACGCCTCCCCCCCCTTTCCCTCTTTCCCCCCCCCTCACCTCCTTCTCGTCCCCCCCTTTGGCCCCTTCCCCCCCCTCCCCCCATCGCGCCACGCGCGTGCTTTCAAACCCCCTGAAGCGTCCACAGCACTGCCAAGCCCATGGACGCCGACGGCGTGCCCCCCCCCCCCTCGTTGCGCGGCCGCGACGTGAACCTCCCAAACACCCCCAAACCCAAACACCCCAAAAAACCCAAAAAAGCTGTGGGGAGGCAAAGAGATGGAGGAGGCAGCAGCAGCAGCAGGACCAGCACCATCACCATCGCCGCCCGCGGCAGCCGCGCGCCGACCGGCAGCGCGCCCGCGCGATGAGCAGCAGCAGCCGCAGCAGCAGCGGCGGCGCGGCGGCCGCCACGGCGCCCGCGGCGACGCCGGCGCCGCGGTCGCCGCCGCGTCATTGGCGGCGGCCGTGACGCGGCCGGCGGCGGCGGCGCTCGTCGTCAAGCAAGAGGGGGAGGAGGAGGACGACAAGATGGAGCTCGCCCCTCCGCCCCCCCCCGACCACCCGCTCGAGCTCGAGCAGCAACACCAGCATCATCATCATCATCATCTACAGCAACAACAACAACATCCACAACCCCAACACGAGCAAAAGACCCCGCTCCCGCCACCGCCGCCGCCTGCGCCGCCGCCGCCACCGCCCGCGCCGCCGCCCGCGCCGCCCCCCCCCCAAGCGCCACGTCCAGCACAAGCAGCTCGTGCGCGCCGCCGCCGCCGCCGAGGCCGCGTCCGCCGCCGCCGAGGCCGCCGCCCGCGACGCCGCCAGGCCCCCCCGCGAGGGCCTCAAGCTGGACGCCGTGCGGCGGCGCACCACCTACATCTCTCGCCTGCAGGGGCAGCTGTCGGCCCTGGAGCGCCGCGCGGCGCTGCTCGAGCGGCACAACCGGCTGCTGCGCGGGGCCGAGTGCGCGCGGCGGGACGCGGCGGCCATGCTCGCGCTGCTCGGGCGGGTGCACGGCAGGCGCGGCGGGGGAGGGGGGGGAGGAGGAGGGGGGGCGTCGGCGGCGGACAGCGGCGCCCTTCAGCAGCAGCAGCAGCAGCAGCGGCCGCAGCAGGAGCCGGCCCCCTCCTCCCTAGAAGTCCCCTGCGGCCGCCGCCACAAAGCAGCATCAGCAGAGGCAGCAGCAGCAGCAGCAGCAGACGCCACGGGGACGTCCCCCTCGGGCTCGCGCACACCCGACGCGGTCGCGGCGGCGCGCTCGGGCTCGTTGCGATCTGGCAGCGGGGGCGGCGGCGGCGGCGGCGGCGGCTGCGGCGCCACCAAGGTCGCCGCCGGCCTCGGCCCCTCCTCCTTCCCCTCCTCCTCTGGCATCGGCGGCGGCGGTGGCGACGACGGCGACGACGACAGCGAGGCCGACGACCCGACGCGCCCGCCCTACCGCTCGGCGCTCAGCGCGTGGGGCGACCTGGCCGAGGTGGCGTTGCGGCAGCTGCGCGTGTCGCCGGCGGCGGCGGCGCCGCCGCCGCCGCCGGCGGCGTCGCCCTCGGCCCCCCCGGAGCAGCAGCAGAAGCTGGGGCGCGGATTTGGGGGCGGCTGCGGCGGCACCGCCCCCCACCTCAGCGCCGGCAGCCCCAAAGACGAGGGCGGCTCCCCCGAGGCCATGCAGGAGCACAGGGCGTGCGCCGGCGGCGACGACAACCCCTGCCGCCACCACCACGGCCTAACCGCCGCTGCACCCGCTGCCTACAATGAGGAGGAGGACGACCGCCTCGAGGATGCCGACGACGCCGCCGCCGACGACGACGACGGCGACAACCCCGGAAGCCCCTGGAGCAGCGAGGCCGCGGACGGCGGCGAGGGCGCGGGCGGCGCGGACGCTGGCACCGCCACCGCCACCGCCAGCGGCACCCCCGCCGCCAACGCCGCCAACGCCGACGCCGACGAGGAGGACCAGGCGAGCATCTTCCGCGCGTCCATGCTCGCCCTCTTCCTCGACAAGGACGACGACGGCGACGGCGACGGCAACGGCGGGGGGGCAGCGGCGGAGGCCGACGGCCAAGCGGCAGCATCAGCGGGAGCAGCGGGAGCGTCGACGCCAGCACCAGCAAAAGCACCACCGTCCGCCGCCGCCGGCCCTGCCGACGTGACGGCCGCGGCCGTCGCGGCGACGGCCCCGCTCGAGCCGGTCGTGCGCGCCATGCGCACGCGCGACTACGCCGACGCCAACGTGGCCTTCTGCAGCCGCGCGGCGCTCCTGCTCCGGCGCGTCGACCGCGACCGGGCCGCGCTGCGCCGACTCAGGCGCAAGGCCAGGGAGGAGGAGGTGGAGGGCGGCGGCGGCGGCGGCAGCGGCAGCGGCTCGGCGCCGCCGGTGGCGCTCCTCCAGCTGACGCGCTGCCAGGCCTCGCTGCGCGACGGCGAGCGCGCCCTGCGCCGCGCCGCGCGCGAGTTCCTCGTCCTCATCAGCGCCATCGCGCAGTTCAACCCGGCCGTCCGCACCGACCTGGCCGTGTGGCACCTCGAGCGGGGGCCCGACCTGCGCGCCGCCGAGGACGCGCGCGAGCCGCGCGAGACGGCGCGGCGCGCCGTGGTGGCGGCGCGCCTGTCGCGGCAGCAGCTGCGGTCGCTGGCCGGGGCGTTCGAGCTGTACGAGCGCAACGAGGCGGTCGCCGTGGCGGCTTGGGCGTCGGCTGCGCGCGCCCTCGTCGGGGTACTCGGCGGCAGGCATGGGGGGGATGGGGGCGCGGATGGGGGCAGCAATGGGGGGCCCGCCGGCGGGGGCGGCGCGTCGCCCCCGGCGAGCGCCGCCGTCGCCGCCGCCGACGGCGCCGCCGCCGGTTCTTCGCCCTGCTTGCCCGCGCAGGCGCCCCCGCCGCCGCCCCGCGCCCGCTCCTTGGCCTCGTCGAGCAACGCCGCGCTCGCGCCGCCCCCGCAATCCCCTCAGCAGCCCAGCCCTCCCCCCGCGCCGCCCTCCTTGCCCCCCCCCTCCCCCCCGCCACCCATTTTCGTCGACCCGGACGCCGCCTGCGCCGAGCTCGCGCGCGGCCTCGCGCTCTTCCGCGCGGCGTCCGACCACCTCTCGCTGTCGATCGTCGCCGTGCTGACGCCCGCGCAGTTCTCGCGGTGCGTCGTCGAGTGCTACCCGTACGCGATGCGGGCTCCCCTCGTGATCGAGGCGGCCGCGCTCGAGTGGCGGCGGCGCGAGGCGCGGGCCGGCGCGGCGCTCGGGCTGGCCCCGGGCGGGTGAGAGAGAGAAAAAACTCTCGCTGTATCTGTCTTATACCTTTTTTTGAGTTTGGTTTTTGTTTCCGTTTCCCCTTTTTTCCCTACTCCGGCGGGTATATATTTGGGAACTGGCGTTCCCCCCCGTCTTGGATTTATCCCAACACGCGTGCATCCTCCGCCCCCTCCCCCCTTCCCCCGCCCTCTCGGAGAAAGAAAAAAACGCTGTGCCCGCCCGCCCTTTTTTTCCCCCGTGCCGCCAATACACGGCGCCCCACCGCCAACCCACTCACCTTTTGCACTATGGTTTTGGGGGCCCGAGCCGCGAGTGTCTCCCCCCGCACCCCACCCTTTTTGGACCTCGCCCCCTCACCCCTCCCCCCAAAAAAGCTCGCCTTCTTGTTTTTGGAGATCGCCATGGGCGCCCCGTCAGTCGCGCCCCTTCTTTTTCTTCGGACGCCCCCCCCCCCACCCGCGTCAAGCCCCCCCCCCCCCCCCCCTCCACTCCGCTCCTCCCTTTTTGGCTTTTCTTCGCGCCCCACCGCTACGATCATACGGCGCGCCTCCTCTCTCTCCTCCACAAAGCTTTCTCCTCTTTAGCATTGTACCGGTAACGTTCGAAAAAAGGAAAAAAAAAGGGGCCGTTTCGCTCCCTCAGCCCGCCCCAAATAACCGCGCTAAAGTCCTTGTGTCGGCATGTTGGCGCGCCAGCAGCTCGGCAGCCAGCCGGCCGGCATCCCGGTTGTAGTCGTACGGGATCGAGCGCCAAGACTCCCACCCTTTCTGGGCTCTGCGCCGCCAGTGCCGCCAGCGCCGCGGCGCCCGTAGAGCCGCGGCCACGGCGTTGGCGCCGCCCGCGCACGAATGGTGGGTTGGCGCACCGCGCGGTGCTCCCGCACAGTACCGTCGCGTCGATCGTCCGCCCCGTGCCGTCCATTATCATCCAGGCGGGCGTGCGGTCGGGCGTGGCGATCGCGCGCCCTCTCTTGCGCGCTCTCCCCCGCGCTCTCTCGCCCGTTGCCGTCATTCGTCCGCCGTCGTCGGATCGGAGCGGCGTCGGTTCGTTCCGGCCGCGCAAGCGCGCGTCGCCCTTTTCCCTCTCGCCTCCTCCTCCGCGGGGTGTATCGTCCGTGACACGCCGAGGGTGAGTGTCATTGGCGCGCGCCGACACCGATCATTGCTTTTTGGGTCGCGAGGAGGGCGGAGGAGCGAGAACGGGAGGAAAAGGGAGAGGGGCGGGTGAAGGAGAGAGGAGGGGCGTAGAGAGAGAGAGACTCAAAAGCCCCCCGCTCTCGCTCAACCCTGCCCGCCCACCCTCTCGCACACACGCACACGCAGTCCCCTCACCCCCCACATATAAAGAACCCCCGCTTCTTTACAATGGCCCTTTCGCTCAAGTCCAACGCGATGGTCCGCGTCCAGGCGGCGCGCCCCGCGGGTGCGTTCTTCTCTCCCCTGCTGAACTGAGCTAGCCTCTTCCTCCTCCCTCCGCCCCCCTCGCCCGCCGCTGTCCGGCGCCCAAACGCCGGGCGCGCCGCGCCAGCAGCCGCGGCCGGCGATCAATCTCACTCCTGGGACGATCCTCGGCGGCTGGCTCGCCCGCGCCGCGAGCACGCGGCACAATTGTGGGGGGAAGAGACTCTTTTCTCGCCCCCCCCGCTCTCTCTCTCAACTCACTCTCTCCGCCCCCCTCCCTCCTCCAAAACCCCACAGCCGTCCGCCCCGTCGCCGCCCGCAAGGCCGTCGTCGTGCGCGCCAGGTGAGACTCAGAGAGACAGACAGACGAGGACGATCGCGAGAGAGGAGGAGAGAGAGGAAACGGAGAGGGAAGAGCGAGAGCAAGCTCTCTCTCCTGCTCTTCTCTCCGCCCGTCGCCCCCTCCGTCCCTCCCTCTTCCTCTGCCCGCCGCCGCCGGAGATCGAGCCCGGCGTCGCGCTTGTGCGCGCGCGCGCGCGCTCGATCGGGCCGGGAGATGCCGGCGGATCGCCCGATCCCCGGTCCTGGATGGTGGACAATCGCGCGACGATTGGAGACAATCCGAGGAGAAGGGGGAGGGGGGGAGAGGGGGGGGCGCGGCGGCGCGCGCTCCCCCCGCGCCCCCCCCTTCTCTCGCTCCTCTCTCGCCGCCGACGCTGCCGCGGCAGCAAGAGCAACCAACCCAGCTCTCTCTTCTTCCTTCCCTCCCTCGTCTCACCAACAACAACACCCAACCCACAACCCCAAAACAAACGAAAACAAAAACAGCGCCCCGGCCCCGGCCCCGGCCGCCAGCCGCGCCGCCGCCGTCTCTGCGGGCGTCACGGCCGCCGCGCTCGCCGCGCTCTCGTCGCCGCTGGCGGCGCAGGCCGCCGTGACGCCCTCGCTGCGCAACCTGATCTACTCGCTGGTGGCGGGCGGCGCCGTGCTGGGCGCCATCGCCATCGCGGTGACGGCCGTCAGCTCGTTCGACCCCGTCAAGCGCGGCTGAGCAGACAGGCAGCAGCAGCGCGGGCGGTCCCCTTTTGGGGGCTCGGTCTTTCGTTTTTTCGGGAGAGGCGGGCGAGAGGGGGGGGAGGGGAGGGAGGGAGGCGCTGCGCCCCCTTTTTTCCGGGTGGGCCGCTCTTCCTCCACCCCCTTTCCAACCCAGCCCCTCTGCGTGATGGGGGACCGGACCTTAGAGAAGAACTGCCTCCTGCTCTTGTTTGTTTCCTGTGTGTGTGAAGTAAAAGTAAAAGCCCCCCTTGAATTCGGTCGTCTCTTTCTTACACAGCCCCCGAAAAGCGGAGGAAAAAGAATAAAAACAAAGCAAAAAGCCAAACCTAATCAGCCCACAAAACTTACTCGCACTTGCTCGTCACGCGCAGCGTGCCCGGCGGCTCCCCGTCGGGGCCCTCCTTGCCGGCGGGCACGACCGACGCCACCTGCAGCAGGCGGCCGTACCCGGGCGCGCAGGGCGCGCCTCGGCCCTGCACGTCGGCGATGAGCGGGCTTCTCGCCGTGAAGTCGCCTGCGGGGGCCACAAAGCCCTCGGGCAGCGTGCCCTGGGGAAAGGCCACCGAGCACGCGACCGTGCCGTACTTGAACCCGCTGGGGGCCTTGGCCCCCGCCGCGCACGAGGGCGTCACTTTCGTGACGACGGCTCCCGAGGGCAGCGGCAAATAGGCGCCGTTGTTTGCGGTTTTCGCCGGGTCGGCCGCGCAAAACGGCACGAGCGCGCCGCCGCGTTTGGCGTCGGCCAGCATCACGCAGCAGGGGACCGCGGGCCCCCCCGCCACGGCCGCAAAGGCGCGGGGGATGGGGGGCGGGGGCGCGGTCTTGCCGTCCATCTTGGCCCACGACGGCATGCACAGGCGCAGCTCCTGCGCGACCTGGCAGCAGAGGCCGTCGGCGCACGCCTGGCCCTCGGACTGGGACGCGAGCACACACGCGCCGGGGGGCGGGATTTGCGCAGGCCCCCCGGCATTGCTGGTGGAGGAGGAGGAGGCGACGGCCGGGCCCTGCCCGGGCCCCTTGAAGCTGGAGCTGCTGCTCTGGGTGGATGTCGAGCGGCCGTTGTTGTTGCTGGTGGTCGTGGTGGTGGTGCTGCTGGCGGCCAGGGCGGCCGGGGCGGCGGCGGCGACCAGCACGAGGGCGAGGAGGGCGGCGGCGGCGGCGGCGGCCGCGGGGGCGGCGGCGGAGCGGCGGCGGGCGGCCATCGTCGTTGTCTCTCCTTTCTCTCTCTCCTTCTCTCTCGCTTCCGCTAGTCGGCGCTGCTTCTGCTGCTGCTGCTGCCGCCGAGTGCGCCTGTCTGTGTTTGGTTGGTTGAGGTCGGGGGGGGGGGGGGGGGAGAGAGAGGGCGGAGGAAAGGAAGTGAGCAGCTGCGAGAAAAAAAAAGAGGGGGGGCGAAGCTGCCCTCCCCCCCCTCTCGATAATCGCGTCGTTACGCGATATCGCCCCCCTTTGAGGAAGAGCGATCAGGCGTGCGCGTCGGCGGCGCGCACGCGCGCTGGGGATGCGCTCGCTCGATGTGCGCGCGGGGGGGGGGGGCAGATGCGCGGGCGATGCGGCGCAAAGGGGCGGGCGGGGTGCTGAAGCCACGGCGCGGACCTGGGGGGCAGGTCGCGAGACGCACCTTCTTCTTCTTCTCGAACGCCGTGCGAAGGAGCAAACGCTCGCTTGTTGTTGGGGTTTTTGCTGGTGTTGTCGCGTTTATTGTTGTCTGTGTTGTGGATTGGTTCCGGGCCGTGGTTTGGAGAAGGAGTGGCGAGAGCAATCGGGGCCGCACTCTTTTCACTCGCCGGCGGCGGGCGGTCGCGGCGGCGGCCGAGAACCCGCGCCGAAGCTGAGCCCCGCTGGATTTTTCAAAGCAGCTCTCCTCCCTTACGCGAGATCCAAACACACACGCTTAAAAAACAAGGAGCTGCTGCGATTATCCCACTCTCCACCACCACCCGACGATCTCAGTCGTCGCCATCGCCGCCGCCCTTGCTGCCCCCCTTGCGCTTCTTGCCGCCAAACCGCCCCCCGCCGGGCGCGGCCCGCAGCGCCGCCCGCTTCTCCTCGGCGCCCTCCTTTGCAAACTTGGCGCGCTTGCGCTCCTTCTCCACCTCGCTGCGCCACCCGGCCTCGACCGCGTCGCGCTTGGCCTTGGCCGCGCGCTTGACCGACGCGGACTCGCGCCGCTTCTCCGCCTTGGCGTTGCGGATGGCGTTGAGCTGCTGCACCAGCGCGGCCGCGCGGCGCTCCTCCGAGGACTGGACGACCGCGCGCCGCTGCTCGAGTGTCGGCCGCTTCCCCTTGCGCGCCTGCTCGACTTTCGGCTTGGTCTTGAAGGGCAGGGCCGCCTGCAGCTTCTTGGGCACTTTGAGCGGGTTGAAGCGGCGCGGGCCGCGCTCGGCCGCGTCCGGGCGGTAGAGCGAGTCGGGCTCGCGCGGCGCGCCGACGCCCAAGGCGCGGCGCAGCTCGGCGACCGTGCGCATCGGCACCCAGCCGCCGCCGCCCGTGGTTGCTGTTGTTGCGGGGGTGGCGGCTGCAGCTGCTCCTGCCGCTGCCCCCTTGCCCCCGTGGCCGTCGGGAAGAGAGGCGGACGCCCGCGCCCCCGCCGACCGCCCGTCGTCCCGGTAGTACCCCAGGCCCAACGCGCCGCGCGAGAAGAACCACCCGGCGCGGGCGCCCTCCCAGCGCGCCGCGGGCGCAAAGTCGTCCGTCGGGGGCGACGACAGGGCGGCGGGCAAGGAAGCAGCAGGAGTCGTCGCCGTCGCCGCCGTTGCCGCCGCCACCGTGACCGCCGCCGCCGAGTAGGGGTCGCCCTTGCGCGGCGGCAGCGCCGGCCGCTGGGGCGCGGGCGCCAGCCGGTCGGTGTGCGTGTTGGCCAGGCGCGGGATGTCGACGGCCACCCACGCGCGCAGGAAGACCAGGTCGCTCAGGAGCGGCTTGTCCTCGAACGTCACGCGCACGGCGCCGTCGGGGGCGGGCATGCCTCCCCCCGCCGCGCCCTTTTTGCTCGCGCCGCCCGTCGCCCCCGGGCGCAGCGCCTTTTTCACGGTCCCTCTGAGGCCGCTGACGGTGCGGACGCCGGCGCCCTCAAAGCGCGCGGCCTCGGCCTGCGACGTGAACATGCCCTTGACAAAGGCGGTGTGGCGGTGCACGCGGTAGGGCGTGCCGACAAGCTTGAGCTTCTTGACGACGCGCGCGCCGGCGGCCTGCTCGCCGCCGGCCTGCTGCTCCACGACGACGCCCGTGGCGGCCACGCGCCAGCCCGCGAGAGGGGCGCCGCCGCTGCCGTTGCCACCCCCACCACCCAAAGCAGCGCTCGGGATGGCCACCACGCCCGTGTTGGCCGGGGTGGCCGGGCCGTACACCAGCGCGGCGCAGTGCGCGTGCTCGGGCGTGTACTTGAGCGCGCGCAGGCGGCGGTTGTGGTCCTCCTGCGCGTACACGGGCAGCGCCTGCCACCGGCGCCACCCCGCGCTAAACAGCAAGGGGTCGCGCGCTTTCAGGACCGTTTTCGCGTACCACCGGTGGCGCTTGAGGCGCAGGCGCATGATCCCGCCCTCGCGCTCCTCCCCCGGGGCCAAGCCTCCCACGAGCAAAGGCCTGCGCGGGTCCCAGTGCTGCACGAGTTCGCACGGCTGCGCTTTCAGCAAGATGCGGCAGTAGTGCCCGGGCCCCAGGCCCGCGACGGCCGCGCGCTCGCGCGCCGACAGCTGCGCCAGCCCCTGCTGCGTGCGCGCGGCTTTCACGGCGAGAGCGCGGCGCTGGGCGTCGTAGAAGGTCTCCTGGCCCTCGTCGTCGGCGCGGGGGCCGCGCGGGCCGGTCTTGCCGCGGCCGGGGCGGCCGGAGGGGTTGGAGGCGTCGCCGCCCTCGCCGTCGTCGTCCTCGCCGTCCTCGCCGTCCTCGCCCCCGCCCCCCCCCAGCCAGCGCCTGCGCCGCCTCGGCCGCCGCGCGCGCCCCGCCCGCGTCGAACGCCACGTCGAACGCCGCGCGCTTGCGCAGCTTGGCCTCGCGCCGCGCCGCCTCGATCGCTGCCTGCGCCGCGGCCGTGACCGGGTCGGCCGCTGCCGCGCTGCCCGAGGCGAGGCGGCCCTTGGCGGCCGCGAGCGCCGCGGCCGCGGCCGCGCCGCCGCCCGAAAACGCCTGCCCGGCCTCGACGTCCTCAAAGTCGCCAAAGACCTCCTTGCCGTCGTCGTCGTCGTCGTCGAGGGCGTCGCTGCCGCCGGCGTCTCCGGCGGCGGCGGCCTTGGCGCGCTCGGCGCCGGCGGACCAGTCGCCCGTGACAAAGCGCTCGCGCTTGAGCCGCGCGATGACCGACGAGGGGGCGGGGGCGGGGGCGCCGTGGCCGCCGCCGCCCTCGCCGTCGTCGCCCTGGCCCCCTTCTTGGTCATCGCCGCCGGCGCCGTCCTGCTTGCCGCCGGTCGTCGTCCAGCGGCGCTCGAGGGCGGCGGCCGTCATGTCGGCGTCGTGGAGGGCGGGCAAGGTCGAGTCGAGGCCGTCCGGGTCGTCGAGGAGCAGCAGCGAGGCGGGCTTGGCGGCGGGCTTGGCGGCGGCAGGGAGGGGGCCGCCCTTGATCTTCTTCTTGCCCTTCTCCGCGGCCTCGCGGTCGCGGCGCAGCACGAACATCTCGCCGGCGTCGTCGTCGCTGCCGTCGCTGCCGTCGCTGCCGCCGCCGTTGCCCAGGCCGCCGTCGTCGTCGTCGTCGTCGTCGTCCTCCGAGCCGAGAGCGGCGCCGGCGCCGTTGCCGTTGCCGTGGGCGCCCCCGCTCCCGCCGCCTCCGTACACGAGCGCGGCGAGATCGGCCCCGCGCGGTGCGTACAGCAGCACGGCCGAGCGCCCGGCGAGGTTGTCCTTCCAGCGCAGCGCCGAGGCGCCGCCCAGGGCGTCGTCGTCGTCGTCGGCGTCGGCGTTGAGGTCGCCGTCGCTGCCGCCGCCAGCGCGGCCAACGGCCTCGCCGTCGCTGCTGCTGCCGCTGCTGTCGTCGTCGTCCTCGTCGCCCTCGTCCTCCCAGGCCGGCTTGCCCTCCTCGCCGCCGCCACCGCCAGCGCCAGCGCCGGCGCTCATGCCGATCCCGATGCCGAGGGGCGCCGCGCGCCGCTGCCGCTGCTGCAGGCGCTGCTTTTGCTGCTCGTCGTGGCCGCCCGCCGCCGCCTCGTCGTCGTCGTCGCTCCAATCGCTGCCACCGCCGTCGTCGTCGCTGCCGCCGCCAGCGCCGCACGCCTTGCCCCTCCTCGCAAACACGTCGACGCGCGCGGCCTTGAGCTTCTCGTCGATTCCCGCGGCGGCGCGCGCGAGGCCGCGCACCATGGCCTCGCCCTCGCGGTCGCGCTCGACGAGGGCGCCGGGGAAGGGGGACGCGGCGGCGGCGGCGGCGGCGTTCATGCCGCCGCCGCCCCCGCCGCCGCCCCCTGCTCCTCCGGCCTCGCCCCCCTCCCCCACGCCGCCGCTGCTGTACTGCACCTTCCAGTCCGGCACGTCGATGTACACCGCGTCGCGGTCGTACAGCAGGCCCCCGGCGTCCGACATGGGCGCGTACAGCAGCCGCTCGCGGTCGCGCAGCCCGCGCCGCCGCGACGACGCGGCGCCGCCCGCGCCGCTCCCCGCCGCCGCAAGCGCCTCTTGCTCGGCCAAAAACCCGGGCGACGGGCACGGGTCGGGCAGCGCGTCCACCTCGGCCACGGTCGCGTCGCCCACGCCCGCGACGTGCACCCGCGAGCCCGGCTTGAGCGATCCCCCCCCGCCGCGAACGTAGCCGTAGACGGCCACGTCGCGGTCGCACTTTTCGCCGCCGCCCCCCTGCGCTCCCCCCCCGGAGGCCAGCCGCGACGCGGGCGTCACGTCCTCCATCCGGTCGGCGACCAAAAACGCGCGCCCCAGCCGCCACGCCAGCGGCCGCGGTTTCGCCACCGAGACAAACCGCGCGAGGTTGAGCACCTCGCGCTTGAGGTACCGTCCCGAGCGCATCCCGGAGAGGTAGAAGAGCTTGGCGCCGTCGTAGACCTCGGCCCAGAAGCGCGCGCGCAGGGCCTTCTTCGCCTTTTTCACCTTCGCCGCCGCCTCGCTGCGCCGCGCGGCGCGCGCCTCGGCGTCGCCCCGGCCGTCGTCGCCTCCTTTGGCCCCGCCGACCGCGTCCAGGTGCGTCAGCACGCCCATCACTTTCGGGAAGCCGTGCGCCTGGAGCAGGTTGAGGAACTCGAACGTCTCCATCTCGAACCCGAACGACGCGTCCACCAGCAGCAGCACCAGGTCGGCGCTCTTGGCGGCGTCGAGCATCCCCGCGGCGTCCGACGGGCACTCGAGCAGCGTGACGCGCCGGCGCTTGCCCGCCACGACGGTCACGGGTCCCCTGGGGTCGGACACATTGACGCGCGCCCAGTGCTTGGCGAGGCAGCGGATGAGGGTGGTTTTGCCGACCCCGGGCGGGCCCTGGACGAGCACCAGAAAGGGCGGCGGCTCGACGTCGGCGGGAGGGGGCGGGGGCGCGGGCGGCTGGCCGGCGGCGTCGTTCGAGGCGGCGGCGGCGGCGAGCGCGGCGGCGTCGGGCGGTGGGGCGAGGGCCGGGAGGTGCATGCGGCGCTGGTCCTTCTCGGCGGTGCGGGCGCGCTGGGCGCGCGCGCGCCCCGCCGACTGAAACGTGAAGGCGCGCGGGTTGCGCTGCGGGTCGGGCGCGAGGCGCGGCTTTTTGGCGGCGGCGGCGCCATCGCCGTCGCCCGCGCCACCGGGCGCCGCGGCGACGACGTCGCCCTCGAAGCGCTTGCGCTTCTGCGCGGCGGCCTCCTTGCGCTTCTCGGCCTTGCGCCCCGCCTTGCGCTTCTGGTGGGGCTTGCCCATGGTTGTTGTTGTTGTTGTTGGTGGTGTTTCGAGCGTCTGGGAGTCTCGCTTTCGGGTTCAGGAGGGCGGCGCAGAAGCGTCTCCCCTCTCTGCGCGCGCGCGCGCTCTCCCTCCCTGGAAGAACGCCGGGCGCGCTCGCGCCGATCGATGAACGAGCGACGAGCAGCCCTAGTACGCGACTGGATGGGCCGGCGGAAGGTGCAGGTGGGGCCGGCGGGTGCGGGACTCTCGAAGGCGGCGGGAGAGGGAGCTCTGTGTGTGTCGATGCGCGCACGCGCGAAGGAAAGGGAGAAGGTCGCTCTTTTTGTCTCTGATCGAATCGTTTGATGTGAAGGCTAAGAAGGAGTCTCGTGTGCTACGGATGCGTGTATGTATGTCTCTCGCTGGCGCGCGCGCGCCTCTCTTGATGTTTGCGCCGCCGCCGCGCGCGCACCCGCCGCCCTCTCTCTCTCGCGCGCTCTCCGCCCCCTCGTCCTCCTCCTCCTTGCTTGCAACTCGATCGTGTCCTTACAACAACTCCAACAACACAACAACAAAAAGATCACCCGCTTCCCCGCATCCGCCGCACAAATGCCGTGAACGACGGCCAATTGTCGAACATCAGGTCGCCCATCCGCAAAAAGGTGAGCTGCTCTAACCTGCCCGCCCTCCCGGCCCTCCCAAACGCGCTCTCGGCGATTCGGTCAAACGCGTCGGCGTCGTACCGCTGCAGCGCGTTCTCGCCCGACAAGGGGACGCCGTGCCGCTCGGCGCAGCACAGCACCTGCCGCAGCAGGCCCTGCGGGGAGCAGCGCCCCTCGGGGGGGTGCTCGCAGTCGCGCATCTCGACGCACGTAAAGCTGCAGCGCGCGCCCACGGTCGCCAACGCGCGCATCAAGGGGGCGTAGCCGTCGCGCCCGCGCGAGTTGTAGTAGCCCGCGGTGAGCTCCGCGGCGTGCGAGCGCGATTTGAACCACCAGTGGACGCCCGCGAGCTTGGCGCCCAGCGCGACGGCGGGGGCGAACTCGTAGGTTGTGGGGGGAGGGGGGGAGGAGGAGGAGGAAGTGGTGGCGGCGGAGAGCAGGAGGGCCGAGGGCGACGACGACGACGAGGAGGAAGAAGAGGCGACGACGCCCCCGCCCAATCCTCCTCCTCCCGCCCACGCCGCCGCCGCCGCCCGCTGCTGCTGCTGCTGCTGCTGCTGCTCCCCCCCCCCACCAAACTGCTGCTGCGCCTGCTGCTGCATCTGCAGCGCCTGCTGATAGTGCCTCGACACCCTCCTCAAAACCCGCGGCCTCCCGGGCGCAGCCAAGACCGCCCCGCACGCCGACAAGACCCGTTCCGCGTGCGCCACCAGCTGCCCGCTATACCACCCGAGGAAGAAGCGGCCATAGTCGGTGTCCCAGCTGCCGCCCTCGCTCGCGAAAAAACCAGTCTCCCACACGCGGGCGTTGTAGTGGCCCGCGTCATGAGGCCCGCCGTGGCCCCACTCGGGTCGACCGGCAAGTCGGGCCGACTCGCGCAGGCTCGCGAGCATGTACCGATCGTAGCACTGCCACTCGCCCACGCCGGGGAAGCGCCACCGGCCGTCGCCCTCGGGATAAGCCGGGTAGCGCAGCTCGCCCGCGGGCCCAAGGCCCACGGTGATCTCCGTGATGACCGTCCCAAAGAGCCCCTGAAACTCGTCGGAAAACGCGGCGACGAAGTCGCGGTACATCTCCACGGGGGTGCGGCCCCAAAAGAGGGGCAGCTCGTCGCAGCCGAGCGAGAGGCACTCGCGGTTGCGGTGGCCGCTGCGGTCGGTGTAGAAAACATCGGGATCGCGCTCGCCGACGGCCTCCACCCAGCGAGGTAGTGGGATCGTGCAGGTGTCCCCCACATTTCCCCCTGCGGCGTGGAAGGACATGACGGCCTGCACGCGCAGGCCCGCGCGCGCGGCCATGCGGAAGAGGCGGCCGTAGGCCGACCAGTCGTAGCGCCTGGGGCCCTGCCTCTCGCACGCCGACCACCAGACGTCGACCATGATGCCGGCGACCCCGGCCTGGGCGAGGAGTCCCAGGGCCACGGAGAGGGCGCGCTCGCGCTTGAGGATGGCGCGCGAGGTGGAGGAGGGGGAGGGGGGGGAGGAGGAGGGGGAGGCTGCTGGGTCGTCGCCCGTTGCCGCTGCTCCCGCCGCGCCCGCGCCCGCGCCGCCGTCGTCGCCGCTGACGACGACGACCGTGTCGAGCGGGAGCATGACGTAGACGGGGCAGCCCGTGTGGTGGGGCTGGCCGCCGGGCCCTCCCGCCGCGAGGGCGGCGTCGAGGGCGTCGCCGCTGCTGAGCGCGCTGCTGCCGCCGCTGCTGGCGTTGCCGCCGCCGCCGCCAAACGCCGCCGCCGCCGCCGCCGCCGCCGCCGCCGCCGCCGCCGCCGCCGCCGCCGAGGCGGGGTCGGCGGCCGGCTGCTGCTGCTGCTGCTGCTGCTGCTGCCCGCCTGGTCCTCCTGGTCGCCTGCCTTGCTGCTGCCTCTGCTGCTGCTGCTGCTGCTGCTGGTCGACGCCGCCGCTGCCGCCACCTTGGCCCTCGCCGCCTTGGCCGCCGCCAAACGCCGCCAAGCGCTGCTGGCCCCCCTGTCGCCGCCGCCGCCGCTCGACGCACGCCGCCGACCAGCGCCGCCACAGGCTGCCGCCGCCGACGCTCGGCAGCGCTGGCGCGTGTTCGTCAGGCCGGGGCGCGGAGGCTGCTGCTGCTGATGATGCTGCTGCTGATGCTGCTGATGATGCCGCTGGCGGCGGGGCGAGGTGCCGCGGCAGCGGCGACGATGCCGGCCCGCTGCGCCTGCTGGAGCGGCCGCTGCTGCTGCTGCTGACCAGGACGAGGCCCCTGCTGCTTGCTGCTCCTCCTCCTGCGCCCGGGCAGGGCGGCAAGCGCGCCATGGCCGCCTGCTGTGGGGGTTGGGTGTGAGGGCGGTGGCGGTGGTGGTGGTCGTGGTCGTGGGCGCCAAGCGAAGGGGTGAGAGGATGGCGCTTGAAGCGAGAGCGAGGAGCGCGTCGCTCGTCGAGAGCTCGAAGAGAGAGAGAGAGAGAAGAGAGCCTCACCATCGTCATCCGCCCCTCCCTCTCTCGCTCTCTCCCGCCCAGGGCAGAGAGAGGGAGAGAGGGAAGGGGCGCGCGCGCGCGCGCAGCAGCGCCACGCGGGGGGGACCGGAGGCGCGTGCACGCACACGCACGGGCGGTTCGGCGGGGGTTTGCGACGGAGAGGGAGAGGAGAGAGGAGAGGAGGGGGCGCGTTGTCAGAGGGCTTTTTTGGGTCGCGCGCGCGCAACAGTGGGTGTATGGGTGATGGTCGATGTGGTCGATGGTGTGCGCGCACGCGCCGCGGAAGCAGAGAGCGTCGTCGACAGAGGGCCGCTTTTGCGCGCTGTGTGCGCCTTGCGAGGGCGAGGGCGAGCGGCCGGCTTCAAAAGCCCGGCGGGGCGAGCGAGCGCCGCCGTCGGTGGCCGGTGGCTGGCCCGGCCGTCGTTGCGAGGGGCCACTCGGGCGACGGCGGCTGATTTGCCCTCCTCCTCCAGGATTTGGCCCGCCTGGATGCTGGCTCTGCCGGTGCCGCTGCTGCTGTTGCTGTTGCCGTTGGCGCCATTTGCCGCCGCCGCCGCCGCCGACGCCTCTCTGCGCCGCCGCGGCCGTCGGCCCCCTGGTCGTCGGTCGGCCCCAGCGACCAAAAAAACAACCCGGCCTTTCTCACGACGGTGCTTCTCTCTGCGAAGCAACATACATCCCCGAGCGAGCGAGCGCGAGCTGGAGGGGCTCCTTTACCGGGGTGTTCCCCCCCGCCCCTTCCCGCGCCTCCCCCCCCTCCCCCCGCTCGGTGTCAACGCCGCGCGCCGGCAGTGTCGTCGGGCGGCGGCGGCGGCGTTTCTAATTGCCACACGCGCTGCAAAGCGTCGCCCGGCCCACAAGAACGCCCGTCACCTTCCCCCTCCCCCGCTCCCCGTTCGCACTTCACTCTCCTTCCTCTTCCCCGTCTGCCCCGCCCTTTCGTTCCGCAGATATAGACAGGGCGCGGACTCACACCGTCCTCTCCCTCCCTCCCTCCCTCCACCCGAACGCACCCGGACCCCTGGTCCTCTCCCCGCAAGAGAAGAACGCAGAACGCAGAACGTAACGGCCGACGCTGAGGAGCTCGGTCCCCCGCCCGCGTCGGCGCATCTTCCCCCCCCCCCCCCCCCCCCCTCCAGCGCGTGCAGCAACCCCCCTGCGCCGCGCAAAAGACACCACCTCTTTCAAGGGCCGACGCGACGCTCGGCCCGCGGGCTAGCAACATCCTCCTCTCCAAGGGCGCACGCCATGCCCCAATAGCTCCACGGGGCACGACCCCTCCCGGTTACCCGTCGCGAGGCAACAAGGCTCCGCGATGGACGGCGGGCAGGACGGCAGCGCGTCGCCGCCGTCGTGGCTCGACGGGCCCGCGGCGGCGGTGACGGCTGGCGACAGCGGCGGCGGCGACGACGGGGCGCTCGGCTTGCAGCAGCAGCAGCAGCAGCCGCAGCCGTACGCGCTCTACTACGACCCGTCGGCAGAGCAGCAGCAGCAGCAGCAGATGTGGCAGCCGCCCTGGGCGCAACCGCAGCAGCCGCAGCTGCCGCCTTGGCAGCAGCAGCAGCAGCAGCAGCAGCAGCAGCAGCCGCTTCTGCCGCCGCCACCGGCACCGCCCCGACCACCACCACCCCCACCACCACCACCACCACCACCACAACCAGCCACCCGACCCCCACTCCCGCCCCCGGCCTCCAAGGCCGCGCGCGCCGCGCGCGCCCGCGGCGAGCGCGCGCAGGCAGCCCGACGCGCGCGCAACACCGCGACCGCCGCCGCGGGCGCCTCGGCCGCCGCTGCCGCCGCCGCCGCCGCCGCCGCCGCCGGCAACACCACCACCAACAACGCCCCGCCGCCGCTCTCCAGCGCCGTGGCCGCCGCCGTTGCCGCGGCCCCGTCCTTCGAGGACGGCGTCCCCCTCACGTCCATCCCCCCGCCCGCCTTCTACCTGAGCATGAACGAGCGCAGGCAGTACGAGATCGCGCTGCTCGAGCGCCGCGCGCGCGAGCTGGCCGCGCGCGCGGTCGCGCTGCGCGGCGCCAACGCCAGCCTGCGGCGTGACCTCGGCCTGCGGGCCGGGGTGGTCGAGGCCGTGGCGCTGCTGGCCAACGTGCGGCTCAACGACGACGACGACGCCGGCGGCCAAGGGGAGGAGGGGTATGCGGCCGAGTACGAGGAGGAGGAGGAGGAGGAGGAGGGCGGCGACAACGACGACGGCGCCGAGGGACGGCTGCAGCAGCACCAGCAGCACCAGCACCAGCACCAGCAGCAGCAGCAGCAACAGCAGCAGCAGCAGCAGCAGCAACAGCAGCAAGACAGGCGACTACCAGCGGCAGCAGTAGCAGCAGCAGGGGCCGGGCGCGGCAGCAGCAGCGGCCGCGGCAGCGTGAGCGGCCGGGGCAGCGGCGGCGGCGGCGCGGGCACCCCGGCCAGCCGCAGCGCCAGCCCGGGCGTGGCCAGCGAGATGGGCGTCACTAGCGGCAGCGGCAGCGGCACCGGCAGTGGCAGCGGCAGCGGCAGCCGCACCACCGGCAGCGGCAGCGGCGGCCGCGGGGCCGCCGTCGCCGGCAACACGGGGGCCGGAGGGCGCGCGGGCGCCGCCGGCCGCAGTGCGCGCGGGCGCGGCCGCAGCAGGGGCGAGGGCGGCGCCTCGTCGCGCCGCCAGCCGTCCGAGCACCCCCTGTTTGTCGGCATGCTGCACGAGTCGTACGACAAGCTGCAGGGCGCGCTCCGCAGGGCGGCCGGCGAAGGCGGCTCGCAGCAGCACCTGAACCAGATGCCGCAGGGGCAGCAGGGGCAGGGTGGCAGCGGTGGCAGCGGCGGCGGCAGCAGCGGCGGCCGCGACGGCAGCGGCGGCAGCGGCGCCGGCGGAGCCGTGGCCGGTGTGGGGGTCGTGGCGCCCGACCCCGAGGCCGCCGCCGCCGCCACCGCCGCGCGCCCGCCACAGCAGCAGCACCAGCAGCAGCAGCAGCAGCAGCAAGCGCGCTTTGCCCCCCCTTCCTCCAGCCGCCCGCCCCGCCACCCGGCCCCTCGCGGGTCGGCGCCCGCGACGGCGACCCATCAAGGCGTGGTGGTGCGGCGGGGCCGGTGGCGCGCCCAGCCGCCGCCCCGCCGCGCCGCCACTGCCCCCACCGCCACCAAATCCACCTACTCCGCCTTTACATCATCTCTACCTTGCGGCGGCGGCGGCGGCGGCGGGCCCCCCTTGCCCTCCTTCGGTGGCCTGGGCGGCCTCACCCCGGATGAGGCGCGCGAGATGTTCATGCGCTCCATCATGGGCCTGTTCCTGCCCGCCGAGATGAGGAGCAGCAGCGGCGGCAGCGGCGGCAGCGCGGGCACGAGCAGCGGCGCCGCTGGGGCGGCCGCTGGCGGGGGGGCCTTGCGAGCGGGCGGCAGCCCTCCCCCTCGGCCCGACGGCGCCGACGCCGCCCACCCCAGCACCACCAACAACAACAACAACAACAACAACAGCCACCACCACCACCAGGGGCAGCATCAGCAGCAGCCCCAGCCCCAGCAGCTCCTGGGCGTCGACGCCTACGTGGCGGCCGCGGCCGCGGGCCTGCAGGCCGCCGCCGCCGCGCGCACGCAGGCCGCGCGCGGCCTGGACCTGGACGGGTTCGCGAGCATGGTGACCAACTTCCAGGCGCACGCGGGCCTGGCGCTGCGCAACCTGGCGCTGGCGACCGGAGGGGGCGACGGGGGCGGCGGCGGCGACGCCTATCCGGGCGCCGCTGCCGCCGCCGCTCCTCCCGCCGGCGCCGCCCCGGCCCGCGCGCACCGCACCAGCGGCACCGGAGGCGGCGCCGGCGCCGGCAGCAGCATGTACGACGACGTCCTGGGCGCCAGCGCCGGCGGCGCGGGGCGCGTTGGTGGGTTCGGCGGCGTCTTTGGGGAGGGCGGCGAAGGCGGCGACGACGACGACGACGACGACGACGGCCTCGGCTCGCCCGACGACGACGGCGAGGGCGGCGGCGGCGGGCCGCGGCAGCAGCCGCTCGACCCGGACCGCGCGCAGCGCGCCGTCGACGACCTCGCGCGCGGCTTCGTCGCCATGGTCACGGCCCTCAGCCGCACGGCCAACGCCAGCCTGCTGGCCGCCATCCTCGACTACGACCTGGCCGCGCGGCGGCCCAACCCCTCGTTCAGCGAGCCCCGCGCCGTCGCCGAGCGCGCGCGGCGCGTGGCGCGCGCGGCGCGGCTCACGCCCCCGCAGCGCCGCGCCGTGGCCGACGCCTACACCCACTACGTGTCGGCGACCAACGGCGCGCTGGCCGAGTGGCGCGCGGCCGCGGCCGAGCTGGCGGCGGCCGACGGGCTGCCCCCGCCGCCGCCGGCCCTGCCCGAGGGCGGCGCCGTGGCCGCGGCCGAGGCCGGCGTGGATGTCGGCGCCGGCGCCGGCGCCAGCGTTGGCGCCAGCGTTGGCGCGCGGCCGCCGCGCCCCTTGCGCCGCCGCCCCCGCCGCCCGCCGCCCTCCTCGCGACCACCGCCGACCGCGCCCTGCTCGTCGCGCGCATCGAGCGCGCCATGGCCCGCTGCCAGGTGGTGCGCGCCGTGCTGGCCGCCATGCTCTACCGCGTGTTCACGCCCGCGCAGCTCCTCGTGATGAACATGGAGTCGCACCCGGCGGCCTTCCGCCCCGCCGCCGTGGCGTGCGCGGTGTGGGAGGCGGAGCGCGCGCGCGGGCGCGGCTGCGGCGGCGGCGGCGGGTTCACGAGCGGCGGCGGCGGCGGCGGGACGACGAGCGGCAGCGTGCGGCCGCGGGGTTGAGCGACCCCCCCCCCACCACCACCAACCGTATCCCTTTTCGCCACCCGCCGGAAAGAAAAGAAAAAACAAACAAACGAAGCAAGATGATACGGATGTGCACAGTACGACCCCCTTCCCCCCTCCACCCCTCCCTTTTTGTTTCCCTCCCTGCCCCGCCACGGAATTTGGTTTTCCTTTTTGCTGCTTTTCCCCCCCCCGCTCCTCCCCCGCCAGACCCCGCCCACGGGGGTCGCAGGCGCGCTTTCCTTGAAAAAATACCCCCCACCACCACCCCTTCCCTTTTTGTTTTGTTCCTTGCTCCAGAAGGGGGCGCGTGTTTCATTGGCATGCATATGGCCCCCGAGATCCGGCTCTGTGTATTTTAAGATTCGACTGGAAAAAAAGAGCTGGAGCGGGCTGTGTGACTCTCACCGAGCAGCGGCCCGGGCCCCCGCTCTCGCATCGAGGGCTGCCTCTCAACTCGCCGCCCCGCCCCGCCGATGCCACGGCCATTCATTCCTCTCAGCGCCAACGCACTCTGCTTCTTCTCTTTGCCTCGCACCCATCCGGCCCGGGTCTTCCTATTTGCTTGCTTTGTGATCGACATTGCGGCCCTTCCTCCCTGCCCCGCGCTCGCGCGCCGGCCGCGCGCGCAGAGGGACCACCCATCTCTCTCGCCCCCCTCACCCGCTCCACCACCGCTCCGCTCCCGCGACTGTCCCAACAGCACCCTCCCTCTCGCCCCTTCTCCGGGAGAAAGGAGGGGCTCCGGAAAGGCGGCCAAGCAGCCTGTGATGCCTCGTCGCTGAGGGTCCGAGAGCGCAAAAGGGCGGATGATGCAGGGCGGCGACGGGCCGGGCGCCGGTGGCGGCGGCACGCCGCCGCCGCCGCTTCCGTCTGGGCGCCCCACCGACGTGCAGCAGCAGCAGCAGCACCAGCAGCTGCTGCTGCTGCAAGAACAACAACGGATGATGCTGGCCATGATGGCGCAGCAGCAGCAGCAGCAGCAGCAGCAGCAGCAGCAGTACGCAATGTACTATCACCAACAGCAGCAGCAGCAGCAGCAGCAGCAGCAGCAGCAGGGGCTTTGGCCGCCGTACCGCGGTCCCTCTGCCGCCGCCGCCGCGGGAGGGCCTCCCCCGACCCTCCTCCTGCCCCAAGCCGCCGCGGCCGCCGCCGCCGCGTGGCCCGCGCCAGCAGCCCCGCTGCTGCCGCCCCCGCCGCTTCCCACCCGCGCCCCCGCGCGGCGAGCCCGCGGCGGCGGCATCAACAAAAACACCACCACCGCTGCCGCCACCACCACCACCAACAACAACAACAAGCGACCCTCGCCGCTGCCGCCGCGCCCGACCGCGCGCCGGCGACCGGCCGGCCGCCGTGCGGCCGCCGCCGCGGCTGCCGCTGACGCCGCCGCCGCGCCGGCCCTGCGGCCGGGCGAAGGCCCTGCCGCCGGCCCGCCCGCATTCTACCTGAGCATGAACGAGCGCCGGCAGCACGAGATCGCGGCGCTCGAGCGGCAGGCCCGCGCGCTGGCCGAGCGCGCGCTCGCGCTGCGCGGGGTCAACGCCGAGCTGCGCCGGTCGGTCGGCCTGCGGTCCGGGGTGGTCGAGGCGATGGCTCTGCTCGCGCGCGTGCACGTGGGCGACGGCGCGCCGGGTTCGGGCGGCAGCGGCGGCGGCGGAGGAGGAGGAGGAGGCGCAGGCGGGGCCGCCAACGCCACCGCCAACGCCAACGCCCGGGACGACACCGCCGCCGCTGCGCCGGGCTTTTCGCTGCAAGCCGACGCGCCCCCCGTGCGCCCGGCCGTGCCGCGGGCCTGGGGCTCGGCTGCGCGGGCGGCCGCCACGCAGTCCGCCGCGGTGGGCGGCCGCCGTGCCAGCAGCAGCGGGCGCGGCGGCGGCGGCGGCAGCAGCGGCCACGGGAGCGGGCGCGGCAGCGGCGGCGGCGGTGGCCGGCGGCAGTGGTGGCAGCGGCGAGGGCGCGGCCGCAATGACGGCCACCACCACCACCACCACTACCACCACCGGCCCGACCACGAGCTCCGGGCACGGCGGCGGCGCTGATGATACGGGCACTGCCGGCGGTGGTGGCCTGGGGGGCCGCGGGCGCGGTGGAGGAGGCGGCCGCGGCTGCAGCACTGGCGCCGTCAGCGTGAGCGTTGACGGCGGCGGCGGCGGCGGCGGCGGCGGCGGCGGCGGCGGCGGCGGCGGCGGCGGCCCCCTCTCTGGAGGCGACGGTCCCTCGTCCTCTGGCGCGGTGAATCGGATAACGCCGGCGTTCGACGGCGCCTTGAACGAGTCCTTTGACCAGCTGCAGGGCGCGCTCAGGCGCGTGCTCGGCTCGCCGGCGACGCTGGAGGGGGGCGGCGGGGGGCGCCCAGGTGCCTTGGCCGCCTCTGCCGCCGCCGGCGCCGCCGCCACCGCCGCCGCTTCTGCGACTCCTTGGGCCGTGCAGCAGCAGCAGCAGCAGCAGCAGCAGCAGCAGCAGCATGAGGCCGATTATCGCCCCTCGCCGTCGCCGGCCAGCGCGCCCGTGCAGCAAGGCGCCCCCCCGCCTCCTCCATTTGCGGCGGGCTTCTCCACCATGCCCATGCCGACGCCCCCTTGGCCGCCGGGCGCCGGGAGCCGGGGGCCCACGCCGGGCTCCCAGCTGCCCCCCTTTCCGGACCACGGCTTGGGCACGGAGGAGGCGCGCCGCTTGTTTAGGGAGAGCGCGATGGGCCTGTTTTTGCCGCCCAGCCTGCGCTCTTTGCACGGCAGCAGCGGCAGCGGTGGTGGAAGCGGCAGCGGCGGCCCCACCGCTGCTCCCCCTGCGACAGGGACGGCGGCAGAAGCAGCAGCAGCACTGCGACCACCGTCAGCCCCCCGCCCTGGGGCAGGCCCGGCGACGGCCACGGCCGACACCCCCGCCGCCCGCGCCCCGTCCGCAGCGACCGACCGCACGAGGCCGCCGGGCGTCGAGTTTGCCGTCGCCATCGCGGCCGCGGGCCTGCAGGCGGCGGCCGCCGCCAAGGTGCCCGCTGTGGCCGACCTCGACCTGGAGGGCTTCGGGCACATGATCGCCGACTGCCACGCGCACGCGGGCCTGGCGCTGCGGTGCCTGGGGATGGCCAACCGCGAGGCGGCGAGGCGGGCCGCGCGCGGGGCGGGGGGCGTGGGCGCGGGCGCGGGCGCGGGCGCCCCGGCGCCGCCTGGAGACAGCGCGGGCGCGGCGGTGGCCGCGGCCGCGACGGCCGCCACCGACGCCGCAATGGCTGCGGCGGTGGGGCTCGCCCACGGTGGCGGTGACGGGGGCGGAGGCGGCGGCGGACGTAACGGCGGCCTCGGCACCGACCACGAGGATGACGGCTTCGACCTGCTGTCCCTCCTGTCCAGCGACAAGGAGGACGCCGAGGACGCCGAGGAGGATGACGAGCACGACGAGGGCAACGAGGGCGGCGGCGGCGGCCCGGGGGCCCCGAGGCGCCGCCGCGTCGTGCGCATGACCGTCGACCCCGTGCACGCGCGCCGGCAGGTCGACGACCTCGCGCGCTCCTTCCTCGCCTCCCTGACGGCCATCAGCCGCGTGCGCCCCGAGCTGCTCGAACAGGTGCAGGACTACGACACGGTCGCCATGCGCCGCGACCCCGCGCTGGGCGAGCCGCGGGCGGTCGCCGACCGCGCGCGCCGGCGGCGCGCGCGGCGCGGCTGTCCGCCCTGCAGCGGCGGTCGCTGGCGGACGCGTACGCCCACTACGTGTCGGCGACCAGCGCGGCGCTGGACGAGTGGCGTGCGGCCGCGGCCGGGCTGGCGGCGGCCGACGGGCCGGTTGGCGGGGCCGCGGCGGCGGCACCAGGGCGGCAGGGCCTCTGCCGCCTGGCGTCGAGGCCGGGGACGGCGGCGGCGGCGGCGGCGAGGCCATGGAGGCGGCGCCGCGTACCGCGGCCCCCTGCCCCTCGCCCGGTGCGCCGCCCTCGCCCTCCCCCCATCTGCTGCTCCCGGACCGGCCCGCCCTCATCGCGCGCCTCGAGCGCGCCATGGCCCGCTGCCAGGTCGCGCGCGCCGTGCTGGCCGCCATGTTTTTCCGCGTCGTCACGCCGCCGCAGGTGCTCGTGATGGTGCTCGAGTCGCACCCGGCCGCCTTTCGGCCGGCGCCCCTGTGCGCGGTCCTGCTGGAGGCGGAGCGCCGGCAGCAGCGGCAGGGCCAGCAGCAGTAAGAGCGGTAGGGCTGGGGGGCCGAGCGTTTCCTGAAGAGGCTTCAAAAAAACGCTGTGTGGCCGCGGGGGCGGCGGTTGTTGTTTTCGGTTATTGAATAACCGTTATTCCCTTTGATTCGAATCACTCGTTGAGCAAGAGGCGGCCACGGGGGGAAAGGGCATAAACACACACTAGGATACTGTAAACATACCTTTTTCGAGAAACGCGATCGCGACCATCCCCAACTGTGGTGGCAAGCCCTTTTTTTGCCCCGCGGTGGTGGATTGGCGGAAATCCGTGACATCGCGGGTTTTTTTTCTCCGCGCGCGCATCCTCAACACGGCTGCCCTCTCCCCGTAACAACGCCTACGCCGCCGCTTTCACATCACCCATTCACCAACAAACTCAGGGCCCCCCTCTCTTTCCCCCGCCCCACCTTCCGCGTTCGACGCGCAACATCAAAAACAACACCACACACGCACCAACGCAAAAACGTCACGCCTCGTGCCCGAGTCGTGCTCTCTTCTTCCTTCCCTCCTGTTCTCATCCTCCTCCTCCTCCTGCGCCCCCCCCCCCTCCCTCTCCCCTCCCCCCCCGGATCGTGCCACCTTGAGAACTCGTTAGACCTTACCTCTCTCTGTCCCGCCTCGATCCCTCTGTCGAACTCGGGAAGCCCCCTACCCCCCCCTTCCCCCCTCCTCCTCCCCCTCCCCCTCCCCCTCCCCCTGCCCCCCCCCAACATACCACAACACAACACAATGCGCCCGTGAACGCCAAACAACCACAACATCCCCCATTTACGTGCCGCGGCCATGGACCCGCAGCTGCCGCCGCCCCCTTTCTCGGCCGGGGTGGCCGGGGCGGTCGGGGGGCATGTCGCCCCCGTCGCCGCCGCCGCTTGGGTGCCACGCCTTGTCACCGCCAACAACAACAACAACAACACCAACGGCGGCAAGCCCGCGCACCACCGCCCGGCCCCTTGCGTGACGGCCGCGCGCCGCGCGCTCATCGCCGACCTCGAGCGCAACGCCCGGGGCCTTCAGGAGGCGTGCACGCGCCTGGACGCCGCCAACCGCTCGCTGCGGCGGGCGCTGACGGCGCGGTCGTCGGCGGTGGGGGCGCTCGGGGCAATCGGCGTCCTGCATCGCGCCCCCAGCAGGCCGCCGCAACCCCCGCAGGAGCAGCGGCGAAATGACCCAAACGGCGAGGACGGGGACGACGACCGTGGCAGCAGCACCGCCGCCGCCGCCGCCGCCGCCGCCGCCGCCGCCCCCGCCGCCACGACTGCCGCCACTGCCGGCGACGAATCCAGCGACCCCCCGATGTTTTGCAGCCCGGAGTACCGCAGCACGCTGCAAGGCTGGCATCGCGCGCTGCAGGCCGCGCTCGTGGCGGTCGGTGGTGGTAGCGGCGGCGACAGGGAGCCAGGGGCCGCTGCTGGCGTCGCCGATGCTGCTGCTGCCACGCCGGCGTCGCGGTCGCCGTCGCCAACGCCGACGCCGACGCCACCAAAGGCCGGGAACCGAGTGAGCGGCAGCAGCGCGACCCTCTCGACTAGCCAAGGTACAGCAAACGTGACAGAAGCACCGAGCGGCCAAAGCGGTGGGAGCGGCGGCAGCGGCGGAAGCGGCCGCGTGGTGGCCGCTGCGCCGCCGCCGCCGCAGCCACCGCCCTCGGCTGCCGATGAGGCGGTCACCGCCGCTTTTCGCCGGTCGGCCATGGGGCTTTTTTTGCCACCATCATCACCACCACCACGCGCGGGGAGGTCGTCCATGGCAGCGGTCGCGGGCCCCGCGCCGGCCGCCGCCGAGGCCGCAGCGGCCGTGCTGTCGGCCGAGGCCGGCACCCTCGCGCCCGAGACGCGCGGCATGACCCTAGAAGCGTTCGGCAACCGCCTGCACTCGATCGTGGCCTTCGCGTCGCTCGAGTTTACCAGGGAGGCGCGCCTGGCGCTGCGGAATCAGGACAAGGAGGCCAAGGAGGAGGAGGAGGAGGAGGAGGTTTGGGAGCGCGCCGCCGCTGCCTCTGCCGACGCCGACGCCGCCGACCGCTTGGCGGCCCTGGCCCGCGAGTGGCTGGTGCTCATCACGGCCGTCAGCATCCACGCGCCCGAGCTGATCGAGCTCACCGAGCGCTACGACCTGCAGCAGCGCCGCGTCCTGCCCGCCCCGGCCCCGGGCGACGCCGCGGCCGAGGTGGCCGAGCGCGAGAGCTTTGACCGCCGCAGCGCCCGCGCGCTGGCGGCGGCCGCCTCTCCCCGGCCCAGCGCCAGGCGATCGCCGACGCGTTTGCGTTCTTCCAGTCCGAGACGCGCGCCCCCCTCCGCGACTGGCGCCGCGCGGCGCAGGACCTCGCGGCCTCAGCCGACGCGGGCTCGGCCGAGGCGGCCTCGGCCGACGCGGCCGCGCCCGCCGCGGCCGCGACCAGCGTCGACGCGCTCTCGCACGCCGTCGCGCGCCTCTTGGTCGCGCGCTCGGCGTTTTGCACGGCCGCGTTCTCGACGCTCACGCCCCGGCAGGTGATGCGCGCCGTCGTGGCCACGTACCCGCTCTGCCTGCGGCCCGTGATGCTGGGCGCGGCCGCCCTGCGCGCGGAGCAGCAGGAGCAGGCGGGCGGCCCGCCCAAAGGATGATGCCGCCTCCCCCCCCCTCCCTCCCCCGGCTCCCCCCCCCCCCCTCCCCCGCCACCGCCCACGAAACCACCCCGGCCGCAAAAAAACCCACTGCCTCTTTTCTTGCCCCGTTTTATGCTCCCAGGCCGCCCGGCACCCCTAGCTTGCCCTTTTCTTCCCCATGCCCGCCTCTTAGGTTTCCCGGAAACCGGTCTCCCTCTTTGCCTATGTAAACCACACCACACCCGCGCCCCCCCCCCAACTTGCCCCCCGCTGTGGGGGGTTGTCAACGGCGCGGCCGGCGACGCCCCTCAACGCTTGTCCTTGCGCACTCCCTTTTGTCCCCGCGTCTCTGGCGCTTTCTAAAGGGCGCCGCCAACCCGCCCTCCCTGAAGCCCACTTGTTCCCGACTCCGTTTTTGTTCACGCTCACACAACACGAAGCCTCTTTCACTCCCTCGCGTCGCGTCGCGCGGTCGGTCCGCCCGCCCCTTTCCTCTCCCCTTTTCCTCCACTCATGTTGCATCGCCCCCCCGCCCCGCGCGGATGAGCGCGTCCAGTTAAAAGAAGCGGCCTGTTCGGTGTCAGCAGTCAGCACAATCCCCCTTGCCCGCGCGGGGGGCGCGCGCGGCCCCTTTCGTACGCCCCTTCGTCCCGGGGTAATTGTCTCCTCCTTGCGCGCAGGCAGGTGACGCCGCCGCTTGGCGCACGCTCGCTTGGGGTTTTTGGCCCCCGTGCAATTCCCGAAAAGCATGATGGGCCACGTTGCCCCGGCCGTGGTCTTCTCGGCGCAATCGGGTCAGCAGGCCATGCAGCAGCAGCAGCATCAGCAGCATGGGCCGCCCGGCCAAGGCGACAGCACCGCCGCCGCCGCCGCCGCCGCCGCCGCCACCACCACCCCCATCGCCCCACGCAGCCGCCGCAGCGGCAAGAGGCGCCCCGCCGCCGCCGGAGGGATGGCGGCGGTGGCCGCGCCAGCAGAGGTGGCCTCGAGGAGGACGGCCATGGTGCCGTCGGCGCCGGGAATCACGGCCGCCCGCAGGGTGGCCATTCAGTCGCTCGAGCGCGACGTCGAGGCCCTCGAGGCCGCGTGCCGCCGCCTCGGCGCCACCAACCGCTCGCTGAGGCGCGCGGTGCTGGCCAAGAGCTGGGCCGTCGGCGCGGTCGCGGCGCTGACTCGCGTGCACGGCGGCGGCGGCGGCGGCGGCGGCGGCGGCGGCGCTTGCGATGGCGAGGGGCAGGCGGAGGAGATGGAGGAGGGCGGTGATTTGCCGCTGCCGCTGCTGCCGCTGCCGCCACCTCAGAAGTTTGGCCAGCAGCATCAGCACCCGCAGCATCTGTGCGGCCCCGAGTATCAGAGCACGCTAAACACGTGGCACCGCGCGGTCAAGGCCGCGCTCGAGCTGGTCGGGCCGCCGCCCCAAGCGCGCGACCAGGCCGAGGAGGAGGACGACGAGGAGGAGGCGGAGGAGGGGCGGCCGCGACGGTGTCGGGTCTTCCTCGAGCGGGAACAGCGAGAACAAAGCGGCGGCGGCCCCGCCGCTGGCGGCGGTGCGCACGCTTGCGTTGAAAGAGGAGAGGGAGAGGAGGAGGAGGAGGAGGAGGTGCCGGGCGCGCCACCCGTGCCCGCGCCCTCTCCCGGCGCGCCGCCCAGCGCCTCGCTGCGCTTGCGGCGGCAGCGGGAGGCCAGGCAGCAGCAGCAGCAGCAGCAGCAGCAGGAGCACCACCACCACCACCAAGCCGCCACCGCTGCCACCGCTAGCCCTCCCGAACGCTACCCGATGCCAAGTCCGACCGGCATCGACGCCCTGCCCGCCCAGCAGGCGCACGACGCCATGTTTCGCGCGAGCGTGATGGGCCTGTTTGCGCCGCGGGCGGCGGTCGCAGGCCCCGCGCCCGCGCCCTCCTCCTCCTCCTCCTCCCCAGCGCCCTCGTCCTCCTCCCGAGCGCCCTCTGCGCTGCTGCTGCTCCCCACGGCCGGCCCGGCGCCCACCATCATGGCCGATTCCGCCGCCGCGGGCCTGGGCGCCGAGGCCGAGGCCAAGGCGCGCGAGTTCAGGGGCATGTCGCTCGAGGCCTTTTGCGGCCGCTTCCACCACATCGCTGCCTTTGCGGCGCTCGACCTCAGTCACGCCGACCGGGTCGGCGGCGGCGGCGGCGCGGGCGCGCCCTGCCCCTCCCCCTCCTCCTCCGTGCCGTCCGCCGCGTCCGCCGCAGCCGAGGCGCGCCTGGCGCCGCTGGCGCGCGAGTGGCTCGTGCTCAACGTGGCGTCGAGCCGCCACGCGCCCTCGCTGGTCGAGATGGCCGAGGCGTACGACCTGGACCGGCGGCGCCTGGCGCCCTACGCCGAGCTTGCGACGGCGGCAGTTGGCGGCGGCGGGGGCGCGAGCCACAGTGCCGCCGCCGCCGCCGCCGCCGAGGAGGAGGAGCGCGCGTTCAAGAAGCGCAGCACCCGCGCACTGGCGGCCGCGCGCTTGTCCGCCGCGCAGCGCCAGGCCGTCGCCGACGCCTTCGCGTTTCTCCAGGCCGAGACGCGTGCGCCCCTCGGCGACTGGCGCTGCGCGGCGCACGAGCTCGACGCGGCCCTCGGGGGTGGTGGTGGTGGTTGTGGTGGTGGTGGTGGTGGTGGTGGGGCCTGTGGCGGTGGCGTCCTCCCCTTGTCGGCCGACCTCCGCCTGTCGCTCGAGCTGCTGTCGAGCAGCGTCGCGCGCTGCCTGGTGGCGCGCTCGGCGTTCTACCTCTCGGTCCTGTCGACGATCACGCCCAGGCAGCTGATGAGCGCGGCCGTCGCCGTCTACCCGCGGCTGCTGCGGCCCGTCAACATCGCGTGGGCCGCGCTGCAGGCAGAGCAGCAGCGGGACCAGAAGCAGCAGCTGGAGCAGCAGCAGGAGCATCATCATCAGCAGCAGAGGGAGGCGACGGCGCCCGCGTGAGGGCTAGATAGCTTGCAAGCAGTCGACGCATCGCCCCCCGGCGGCAAAATTGCGCCCGCCCTTACACGCTCTCGCGCCCCCCCCCCACCCCCCACCCCCACCCCCCACCTTTAAGCGCCCCGCCCCCCGCCCATCCTCGACGGTAACCCCCCTCTATAGTCTGCAAGAAACGTATTGCGCTTGTGCGTTGCAAACCCCGCTCCCCTTCTCCCTCTCCTGCCTCTTTCCTCTTTTCCAACCCCCGGGCGGACGGGAGGAAAAAAAGCACAAAACACACGCGCCCTTACCCCTTCTTTCTTTTTCTCTCCTCTCTTAGCTCGCCGCGCGACGCGGCCAAGGGCCCGGAAATTTGAGCCCCGCGCCCCCTCACACGGCCCGCCACTCAAGCCTTTGCGCGGCGGCGCAGGCGCGCCTCTCCCCCTCGCGGGAACGGGAGACGCACGCAAAGACACTCCTCCCCCCTTTCTGGTTCACACACGATGGACGCGGGGGGGCCGTCCCCCCACTTCGCGGCCGACCCGGGGGGGCCCTTCCCGCCCACTGGCGGCCACCACTCCGTCGCCCCCAAGCGCCCGCAGCGCCGGGGGAGCGCGCGCGCGCGGGGGCCGGGCCGGGGCCGGGCCTTGGGTGCCGCCGCTGCCGCGGGTAACGGCGGCGACCTCGCCGGGCAGTCGGCCGTGGCGCGCGGCACGGGCGTGACTGCCGCGCGCCGCTCACTCATCCTGCAGCTGCAACGCTCGGCAGAGGGGCTCGAGCAGGCGTGCGAGCAGCTCGCGGGCGCCAACCGCACCCTCCGCCGCGCGCTCATGGCCAAGAGCCAGGTCGTGCACGCGCTCAGTGCGCTCAACCACGTGCACCCCCCCTCTGGTCCCGCTGAGGAGGAGCAGCAGCAGCAGCAGCAGCAGCAGCAGCAGCAGCAGCAGCAGCAGCTGCTGCATGGCGGCTGCTGCCAGGCGGCGGCGGCGCCTTGCGGGGGGCGTCGCTGCGACCGACCGCCAGCGCCGGGGATGCCGCCACCGCTGGGCCACCTCCTCCTCCTCCTCCTCCGCTGTCGCAACAGCAGCAACAACAGCAACAGCAGCAGCAGCAGCAGCAGCATCAACACATGTGCGGCGCCGAGTACCAGAGCGCGCTCTTCAGCTGGCACCGCGCCCTCGAGGCGGCGCTCGAGGCGGTCGACGCGCCGGCGGCGCCGGCGACGACGACGACGACGGCGGCGACCACCACCGCCGCGGCGGCCACAGCGGGCGCTGGCCCCGGCACCGTTTATGCCGAGGTCGCAGTCGAGCCCGCCGGCGGCGACGCGCAGCCCTTCCTCGGCCGCGACTCCTCCCCGATGGAGGAGGAGGAGGGCACGGGGACGCCGCCCCCGCCGCTGCGCGCGTGCCGCCGCAGCGGCCGGCGGGCCGGGGACGGGGCCGGGGCCTCTGCTGCTGCCGCGCCGAACACCCCCGCCGCCGCGGCCGCCGCCGCCACCGCCGCGGCCGCCGCCGCCCTGGCCTCGGCTGCCATGTGCTGCGGCTCCGGCGACGCCTCGGGCTCGAGCGCGGGATCGCTCGGGCGCGTGTGCGTCGGCGGCGCCCCGGCCCTGCCCGGCGTCGACGCGGCCGCGGATGCCGTCTTTGGCGCCTCGGTCCTGGGCCTGTTCCACCGGAGCCCGGCGGCGGCGCGCGCGGCCGCGGCCGCGGCGCCCAACGTCCCGACCACCGCCGGCGCGGCCGCCGCGCTCCGCGAGGAGGCCGAGTCGCTGGCCGGGGAGATGCGCGGCATCACCGTCGAGGCCTTTGCCGAGCGGCTCAAGCGCATCGTCGCCTTTGCGACGCTCGAGCTCGAGCACGGCGTCGGCGACGGCGGCGGCGGCGAGGGCGACGGCAGCGAAGCGCGCCTGGCCGCGCTCGCGCGCGAGTGGATCTTCCTGTACGTGGCGGGCAGCAAGTACGCGCCAGAGTCGGCCGACCTCGCCGAGGTGTACGACATGCAGCGCCGGAGGCTGGTCGGCACGGGCACGGCGCGCCTGCCCGGCGGCGGCGGCGGCGGCGGCCGCGGCCGTGGCGGCGACGACGAGGCGGCCGCCGAGCGCGCAAATTTTGAGCAGCGCAGTGCCCGAGCCCTGGACGCCGCGCGCCTGTCGCCCTCGCAGCGCCAGGCCCTCGCCGACGCGTTCGCGTTTCTGCTGTCGGAGACGAGCGGCCCGCTCCGGGAGTGGCGCCGCGCGGCCGAGGAGCTCGCGGCCGCGGCCGCCAGCGTCCCGGTCGCGCCGCTCTCGGCCGCCGGGAGCCTCGAGCGCCTGTCGGCCGCCGTCGCGCGCTGCCTGGTCGCGCGCTCGGCCTTCTTCCTTACGGTCATCTCGGTCATGACGCCGCGGCAGCTGCTGTCGGCGATGGTCGACTACTACCCGCGCGCCTTTCGGCCCGCAGTCGTGGGCTTTGCCGCGCTGCGCGCCGAGACGGAGCAGCAGCAGCAGCAGCAGGCCCAGCAGTCCCACCAGCATACCGAGCAGCTGCTCCTCTGGCAGTGAGCGCTGCCCTAACTAGCACACGCCGCTCCCCGCACGCGGCCGTGACACGGACGGCTGGACGCCCGCCGCTCCCCGGCCGCAAACAAAAACAACACAACAGCACAGCTACCCCCCCACAGACACCTACAGGAAACCCCCAAACCGTCCTTGCTCCCCTCTTTGCAAACATCCCATTTGCTGAACCCCAACGGCGTCTCCAAGACAAGCAGAGGAGCCCGCCTGTATGCACATATGACCATTTTCGGACACACGCACGCTCAGCAAACAGGCCCCCGACCCCCCCACCCCGCCCAACCCTTCGCGCCTTCCCCCCACCCCCCAATGTTCCGCTCCCTTTTCCCCTTTTGCGGCACGGGACTCCCGACGCACGCCCAGTTTGTTGTTTCTTTTGTCTCGTTGGCAACTCCCTCCCTCCTTCCCTCCCTCCCTCCCTCCCACCCTCCCACCCGCGGAGGGCCTCGCCCCCCCCCCCCACCCCAACCCCCGCCCGCCGCTTGCACCCTCCCTCACCCCGACCGAGCTTGCCTCGCCGCGCGCCGCCTCGCCCTTCCGGCTCCTCCGGCATCCCGTTTTGACCCCCGCCAGCGCAGCACCCGTTTGCCTTTCCAGGCGCGCGCGCGCCCATCAGCAGGCCTTGTCGTCTTTCGCGCCATTCGCGGGGGGGGGGACCCCCCCCCCCCGCCCCGCTCCCAACAAAAGCACGCCTGTAAAGCCGTGCCTTGACACCACCAAGTGCCTCGTTTCCTCTCCTGAAGCGCGAAACAAATGCGCACGTCGCCTCTCCGACAAGGATTTGCTGCGAGGTTGCTTTTCAGCGTTTCCTCCTCTTGCGGCCGGCCCAAAGGTCATCCCGGCCGTCGCCGATGACGCCCGGCACGCCTAGGCGCGTTTGCGCCTTCGCGCCGCCGCCGCCGCCGCTCGCGCCGGCGCCGCGTGCTGGATGACTCGCGGCCTCCCCCCAACTCTTGCGACAACAAACAGCATCCCCTTCTCACCTTTTGCCTCAGCCCCACCACCCCGACAATTTCTCGCCCATTCCCCCCCCCCCCCCCCGCCCCTTCATAAAAAAAAGGTGCCTGCGCCCCGTCACTCGCGCCCTCGCCCCGCCACGGCTCCTCGCGCATCGCCGATCGAACCGCCCACCTCATCTTGGGCGCAACCGCGGGCAGGGTTGCTGGGCTAGGCCGGACCCCTTCCGGCCCAACAAACAGCCTTAAAGCACCCACAAAAAAAGGGGGCGGCGTCAACCGGCCCCCTGTTAGCGTGCCGCACGCGGGGCGTTCGTCGCAAGCCTTGCGCCCTTGTTTTTGGTTGAAGCAAATTGCGCTCGCAAGGCCTGGGTGGACAAGAACGAGCAGGGACGTCAAGGGCGCCCCCCTTCTCCTGGCGGGCGCCTGCTTGTCCTTTTCACCCAAAAAATGGACGACAAAGCCACCAACAACAACGACGACGACAACACCGCCGACGGCGGCGGCGGCAGGGGCGGCGGCAATGCGCACCAGCAACCGGCGGCGGCCAGGCAAGGCAGGGCGCCCGCACCCTGCATCACGGCACGGCGGCGCGAGCACCTGGCCGCGCTCGAGCGGCGCGCCGAGGAGCTCGAGCGCGCGATGGCGGCGCTGGCACGCGAGAACGCCATGTTGAAGCTCGCCGTGGACGCGCGGTCGGGCTACGTCGAGGCGGCCGCCACGCTCGCGGGCGTTTGCGCGGGGCAGGAGCACGAGCAGGAGCAGGAACGGGAGCAGGAACGCGAGCCCTGTGCGGCGGAGGTGGCTGTGGTGGCGGCCGCTGATGGGTACAGTGGTGCCGCTCCGTCTGCCGCTTCTGCCGAGGCGGCGGTGTTGGAGGGAGCGGCGCGGCCTGCACCGTCGCCACCCCTGGCGTCCGCTGCCCCAAAGCCTCCGCGGGCGTTTTCTCTCTCGTCTACCGGCTGGGTTTTGGCCGACCCGCGCACGGGAGGGGGCGGCGGCGGCGGCGGGGGCGGCGGCGGCGGCGGCGGCGGCAGCGTACCCGCGCCGCGGCTGCAACCGCCAGCCGGGGTCCCATCGAGCGGGGCCCTCGCGCCCGCCGTCGCCCAGGCGAGCTCGGAGCGCCTGCAGGAGGGCCTGCGCCGGTTGCTGCTCACGTCTGAGAGGGGCGGTGGCAGGCCCGAGCTGCTTCAAGGCGGCGGAGGAGCGGCAGCTGCAGCAGCGGGGGCGTCTTGGGGTCGGCTTGCCCTACCCGCCGACCCCCTTCGGCCTGCCAGGGGCCGCCCGCGCAAGGTAAACCGCCCGCTGGCCGTGGATGACGTGCTGCAGCAGCCGCCTCCCTTGCAGCCGCCGCCACGACCTGTGCCGCCACCGCATCCACCGCCGCTGCAGCAGCAGCAGCAGCAGCAGGTCGTGCGCCCGTCGCCACCGTCTACCGCGCTCGAAGGCCTGGGATCCGCAGACCAGCTGCGCATGTTCAAGGCGTCGGTCTTTGGTCACTGCCTCGTGATGGCGGCACAGCAAGCAGGCGAAGATGACGAAGACGCGGACGAATGCATGCAGGAGGAAGAGGGATCAGGAGGAGGAGGAGGAGGAGGAGGCGATGGCAGTGGTGGCAGTGGTGGCAACACCCCCCCCAGCACCGCCGACCCCTTGACGCCCGGCGTCTCTTCTGAGGAGACGCTGAATCAGCAACAGCAACAGCAGCAGCCCAAGCACCAGAACCAGCATCAGCAGCAGCCCAAGCAACATCAGCAGCAGGTGCTTGTCGGCGTCGCCGATGCGAGTGCGCGCGCGGCCGAGGTCATGGCCGCTTTGGTGGCCGAGCGTCGCGACGCCGTGCGCGCCATGAGCGCGACCGAGTACTCGTCCATCGCCCACACGTACAACGCGGTCGCGTCGCTAGCGCTTTCGCAGCTGCGCGATCACGACGAGGCCTGCAACAACAGCACCGCCGCCAAGGCCACCACCACAACCTCCACAACCGCAGGCGCCAGCAACGAGCGCGCCGAGGCGTGCGCGCACGCGCTCCGCACGCTGGGGGACGCCGCCGTCGAGTGGGTGGCCTGGCAGGCCGCGGCCAACAGCTTCAACCTGCGCCTGCTCAACTCCATCGAGGGCAGCTTTTTTGGGGCGGTGGGGCCAGGCAGCGGTGGCGGCGGGCGGCGCGGCAATGACGACGGCGAGGACATCGGCGGCAACGGCAACGGCAACGACGACGGCAACGAGGGCAACGCCTTGGTGCGCGCCATCTCCCGCCGCGCGCTGCGCGCGTCGAAAATCCCGTCCATTGCGCGGCATCTGCTGGCCAACGCGTACGAGGCCTACCGCCGCGACACGGACGAGCCGTTGAAGGCGTGGCGCAAGGCCGCGAGCGCGCTGGGCTGCGCGGTCGAGGGCCTATCTGCCGACGCGCACGCCGCGGCCGAGGCGCTGGATTCGGCCATCGCGGCGTGCGCGTGCGCGCGCGCCGTGCACGCCACGCTGGTCTGGCGCGTCATCACACCCGAGCAGCAGGCGCGGGCCGCCGTCAGCCTGCACCCGGTGCCCTTTCGGCCCGTCCTCCTGTCGTGGGCGGCGTGGGACGAGGCGCGGGGGCTCGTGAGCGAGGCGGGGGTGGCCGCGGAGGCGGTAGAGGCGGCGGGCGACTGACATAGTATGGCGGCAAGTTGGGGGCGGCCCCCCAGATGACTAGATTGTTACATGAATAAGGCACCCCCCCCCCCCCCCCCTTCCCACGGCCGCCCAATTGTTTTTCTTTCGCGTTTGCGCGGTGGTGGTGGAGGGCGATGTCGGGGGGCGGGGGGCCGGGGAGGGGGGCGGCATCATCGCCAAAAAAGCGGCCGTCGCCCTCATCGCCGGCGCGGTTTCAACACCCCCGAAGCGAAGCAACCCTTGGTTTTTAAAGGCCGGCTTTCCCTTCCCTTATCGACACCCGCCCGATTTGCAAGACTTGGTCCTTCTCTCCATCCTCTCATCCCCTCCTGTTTTGCGCGGTGTGGCGCGCGGGTTCTCATCGGCTCGACACCCGCCGACTTCCCCGCTCCCCCTCTCCCTCTCCCTCTCCCCGCCCGAAACGCGCCCCCCAACGCGCGAATTTGTCGCCACCCGGCGCGCACCGCATACGCAATACGCACACCGCCCCGACAGGGAAACCGGCAGCGGTGACTCGGTATCCAACCACCCCTCCCCCCGAACAAGGAAGGATGGGTACCCCGATGCTGGCCGGCAGCGGCGCCGGTGACGAGACGCCGGGGCCCCCTCCTCCTCCGCACCCTGCCCCCCTCGGCCTCCACCCCGCTCAAAGGACCGCCGCGCCAGCGCCGCCGCTGCCGCGCCGCCGCAACGTCCCCCGCCTGGACTCGAGGAGCATGACCGAGCGCCGGCGCGCGGTCATGATGCTGCTCCAGGCCCAGGCCGACGAGCTGGCGGGCCGCGTGGAGGCGCTTAGCGTCGAGAACAGCGTGCTGCAGAACGGGGTCGAGGGGCGCACGCGCGTGCTCGAGACGGTGGTCAAGCTGGCGCACATGACGGCCGGGGGAAGCGGCGGCGGTGACGACGACGATGACGGCGGCGACAGAAGCGGTGGCGGCGACCAAGGCGGCGCGGGCGGCGGCCGCGAGCAGCGCGAGCGCGAGCGCCGCTGCGAGCCGGCTGGCGCGGCGACGCCCGCGCGCGAGGTGGCTCCAACGACAAGGACGACGACGGCGACAACGACAGCGACGACAGCGACGACGACGACGCCGATGATCATCAGCCTGCTGGCCGCGCCCTCGTACCGCCGGGCCGTCGGTGCCGTGTACGAGCGCGCGCGCTCGGCGGCCGAGGGGGAGCCCACCGCTGCTGCCGAAGCTGATGATGATGCTCCGGCCTGCCCGCCCGCTCCCGGGTCGCCAACGCGGACGGCGACGCCGACGCCCGTCCCCGCGTCGCTGCCATCGCCGACGCCGTCGTCGGCGTCATTGTCGTCTGGCGGCGGCTCTGGCGGCGGCGGCGCGGGCCCTGGATCTGGCCCTGGCGGCGGGAGCGGCCTGGCCGGGCGCATGACGGACGCCCAGCTGCGCCTCTTCCGCGCGTCGGTTGCCGCCATCTTTTTGCCGCCTGAAGAAGAAGAAGAAGAAGGCGAGAGAGAAGAGGAGGACGACGGCAAGGACGCGCCCTCGCCCACGCCCCCGCCCCAAGCCCCGCCCCAAGCCCCGAGCCCCCTGCTGCCCCCGGGCCTCGAGATCCACCCGGCCGTCGCGTCGGCCATGCGCGCGAGCCTCGCGGCCGTGGCGCCGCTGGCGGACGAGGCGCGGGCTTGGACGCCCGAGACGCTCTGCACCTATCTGATCGACATGCACGCGCGCGGCCTGCTGCTGTTGCGGTGGCTGGACGGCGCGCGGGCAAGGGCGGGGGCGAGGGCGCAAAAAACAGGAGCGGTGGCGGCGGCGGAGCGAGAACAAGGCAACCAGGAGGTGGAGAGCGCGGCGCTCCCGAGCGCGGCGCGTGCGGGAGGCTTAAGCAGCAGCGCGGTGGCCGTCGATGGCGATGATGAGGAGCAGCAGCGGCGGCAGCGGCAGAAGCAAGGCGACGGCAGCAGCGACAAGCGCCCCACGAGCACCCGCAAGGACGACAACAACGACAACGACGACGACAATGGCAAGGACAAGGGCGACCTCGGCGCTCTGATCGCCGCGGCCCTGGCGCCCTCGCCCTCGCCGTCCCCGTCGTCGTCGTGGGCCGAGGCGGGGCCGCGGCCTTGCCTCTCTCTTGGCGTCGGTGAAGACGAGATGGCCGATGCGGCCGACGCCCACGCCGGCCACACGACTCGCTTGCTGCAGACGCCCTCGGCCTCGGCGGCGACGCTCGCGGACGACGCGCGGCGCGCGGCGGGCGAGGTGAAGAGCGCCGAGCGCGCGCTGCAGCAGCTTGTGCTCTCTTACGTCTCGCGCGTCCTGGCGCTCGTCAAGCACCGGCCCGCGCTGGTGGACGAGATGAGCCTTTGGGACCTTGGGCGGCGGGCTCGGCGGCGTGAGGGCGGCGGCGGGCGGGGCGGCGGCGAAGACGGTGGCGGCGGGGAAACCGGTGGCGGCGGCGGCGGCGAGCGTGCGACGGCGGCGCAGGTCGAGCGCGCCGTGCGCGGGGCCGGCCTGTCCACGGAGCAGCTGCACGCCCTCGCCCTGGCGTGGCGCCACGCCGACGCCGCGGCCTCCGCGCAAGTGCCCGCGTGGCGCGAGGCGGCGGCCACCCTCGCGCGCGCTGGCGACGACGAATTCGGTGGCGACGAGGATGCGAGCGAGGCCGCGCTCGCGACGCTCTCGCACTCGCTCAACCGCTGCTACATGGCCCGTAGCATGCTTTCGACGGCCGTGCACGGCGTCCTGACGCCCGAGCAGTATCTGCGCGTGCTGACAGGGTCGTTTCCGAGCGTGATGAGGTCCGACCTGGTGGCGATGGCGTGCTTCCAGGTGGTGGGGGTGCTCGAGCGCCAGCAGCAGCAAAAGGAGGGGAGGGGGGTGACCACCGCGACACGCAAGTGAAACAAGACACAACGACACACAACCGCATCTCCTCCGCTCCAACTGTCGCCGCCATTGGTGTGGGTTTTTTTTGTTGCGCCCGCCTCCTCCTCCTCCTGCTGTGCCGGCACCGCCGCCGCCGCCGCCGCCGCCGCCGCCGCCGCCGCCGCCGCCGCCGCCGCCGCCCTCGCTTGTCGCTGCTGCCGCCGCCGTGGCAGCCTCCGCCACCTCCTGCACCGCCCGCTCCTTGTCTACGAGCTCGGCGCGGTCCAGCAGCGTGAGCGACAGGGCAGCGCAAACTTGGCGTTCATGTTCATCGCGATCTCGGCAAGGGTCCCCTGGCCGCCCGTGGCCACGATGCGCCCCTCCCCCCCCCCCTATGTCGAACCGCCGCCCCCCCCCCCGCGCGCCGGCGGGTAAACCCGCCCACCCCCTTGCGGCGGCGACCAAAAAAAATGACTGACGCTGCTCTGCTCCACCACTTCCAGTTTGGGGACAAACGGGTCCAACAAATCCCCCCTTCCCTCACGCGACGCGCCGCCGCTCCTCCAAGCTTCTTTTCATTTCCATCGGCGCCTTTCGTTTGCGCCCACGCCCGGCGCGCGCACGCCCTCCAGAGTTGAGACTCCACCACGAAACGCGCCTTTTAGAAACCCTTAGCAACGACCCCCCCGGCGCGCCAACCTGCCCGCCGCTGTGTCCCCGCCAGCCAGACAGGACTCTTATCAAACCAATCGCGCGCTTCTCTCCCGCCCCCGCTGTTTTTCCGAGCCCAAATTCAAGCCCCCCCCCGTCCCCAAAACGGCCGTGACGGCGCACTCGCGTCCCCCGCAGAGGCAGACCGCCCGACACGCGCGCCGACGGCCGCGTTTCAACACCAACTCGTAAACCCGCCAACAACAACACGACAACGACGAGACCGCTCCTCACTTGCGGTGGTGGTGCACACCGCGCGCAGTTCGCCCGCCCGCCTTTTTTTGAGATGGACCCCGACGCCGACGACGCCATGCCCCCGTGGTGGTTTGGCATCGCCAGGCCGTCGCCCCCGTCGCCCGGCCCCTCGCTGGTGGTGCCTGCTGCTGCCGCGGCCGCCGCGCCCGAGCCGCCACCGCCGATGCCACCGCAGCCACCACCTCCGCAACAACCACGAGCACAACAACAAGCACAAGAACAACCACAATCCGCCCCGCCGCCGCCGCCGCCGCCACCACCCCCGCCCAAGAGCAGCCGCGGCGGCGGTGGCGGCGGCGGCGGCGGTCGACGATGCATGAACGAGCGCAGGCGCACCGCCATCGCCGTGCTCGAGCAGCACGCGCAGGGCCTCGCGCAGCAGCTGCGGCAGCTCGAGCAGCGCAACGCGCGCCTCAAGCGCTCCTGCCACGCGCGCGAGTGCTTTGCCGAGTCGTACGTCCTGCTGGCGCCGCTTTCGATGCAGGCGCTGGAGCAGCAGCAGCGGTGCGCCGAGGCCGCCGCCGCGGATGAGGCGGCAGAGAGGGCCGGCGGCGGCAAGCAGCCGGTGGCCGCGGCAGCGGCGGCTGCTGCTCCGGCGGCAGCCAGCAGCAACGCAAGCATCGGCGGCGGCGGTTGGGGTGGCAGTGGCGGCAAACGCGCGGTGGACACGACGGGGGTGGCGGCAACAGCCGCCGCCGGCATCGCCCCTCGGTTTGCAGCGGCCGCCACCGTGACGGCCGCCACCGTGACGGCCGCCACCGCCGCCGCCGCCGCCGCCAACAACAACAGCCACAACAACAACCACAGCGCCGCGACGAGCCGGCCGCCGCACGAGCCGCTGCACCCCCCTTGCCTTGACGCGTACGACGCTGCGATCGTCAGCTCCTTCGCCCGGCTCAACCGCGCCGTGATGGCGCTCACCGCGTCGGCCCCGGCAGGCGACCGCGTGATGGCGGCCGTCGACGCGGCGCTGAATGCGGCAGTCGAGGCGGCGGGGTTGACGGGGAGGAGGCAAGGCAGCCGCGGCCCTGGCGACGGCAGGGCGGCGGCGGCCGCCGCCGCTTGGGCCCGGCGCTCTGAGCGCCGCAGCAGGCGGCGCGCGTCGGCGCCCGACGCCGGAGGAGGAGGAGGAGGAGGAGGAGCCGAGCCGAGGATGGTTGCCGTGTCCCTGCCCGAGGTCACCGAGCAGGCGTTGGCAGCAGCAGCAGCAGGCGCGGCCGATGCAGACGAGCGCCCGGGCAACAAGCGGCAGGAGGCCGGGGCCAACCCCGCGAGGAGTAGCCTCGTCACGTGCGCCGAGCAGCAGCGCATGATGTCCGAGAGCGTGCTGGCCCTGCTCGTGCCCGGCGGCGACGTCGTGAGCCACGCCGCCGTTGCCGCCGCCGCCGCCGCCCCCGCTGCCGCTCCCGCCGCCGCCGCCGCCGCCGCAACCTCCTCCCCCCCCCGCTGCCGCCCCAGCCCGTTGTCGTTGCCGCCGCGTGTCACCGTCGCAGAGGATGCCGCGGCCGCGGCCGCGGCCGTGGCCGAGGACGGCCCGATCGTGCGCGACGTGGCCGGCGCGCGCCGCTTTGCCATGGCAAAGGAAATGGGCGCGGACGACCTGGCCAAGCTGGCGATGCAGTTCAACGCGCGCATGTCCTTGTCGCTGCGGCTGCTGGACCGTGTTGCGCAGGGGGGCGGAGGCGGCGGCGGTGCTGGCGGGGCGGCGGACGGGGTGGAGGTCAAGCATGACGCAACGGCCGAGGCAGAGGCGACCGGGGCGGCGGCGGCAGGGGCGGCCGCGAGCGACGCCGATCACGCCGCCGCCGCCGCCGCCGACGACGACGACGGCAACGATGAAGGCGACAACGGCGACGATGACGACGGCAGAAGCGGCCTCACCTCCGAGGTGGTCCGGCGCGAGCTCGAGGGGCACGTGCGCGAGTGGATGATGTGGATGACGGCTTTTGCACGCGGCAGCGAGCGCAGCGCGAGCGCGCTCGAGGCCGTGCTGGAGTACAACCTGGTGGCCCGGCGGCAGGACCCGCGGCTGTCGGGCGACGCGGCAGGCACCAGGCGCCGCGCGGAGAGGGCCCTGGCCGCCGCCGGCGTGACGGACGCGCAGCTGATGAACCTGGCGGATGCGCACGCGCTGTTTAAGAAGGGCACGCGGGCGGCGCTCGAGGAGTGGCGGCGCGCGGCCCAGCAGCTCGAGGCGGAGGGCGCCGCGCCCGGACCAGAAATGGCCGCGCCCCTTGCAAGGCTCGAACGGGCGGTCGCAGCTTCTTCGGCGGCGCGCTCGGCGATGGCCCTGCTCGTGTACCGCACGCTGCGCCCGGAGCAGTACGCGCGCGCCTGCCTCGAGTTTTTGCCGACCGTGTTCCGCCCGTCGCCTTTTACTGCGGCGGCGCACCGCGTGGCCGCCGCTCGTGGGCTCGTGTGCCGCGAGGAGGAGAAAGAGGAAGACGAGAGCCGGGGGCAGGTAAAGCAGGACGGGTGAAAATTCACGGTTTCTTCTGGAGCGCGGGAGTCTCCGAGCTTTCCTGTCCAAGGTCCTGCAAGCCTCAAGACGCACGATAGGGCGGGTGAAAGACAGAGAGAGCAGCGGGTCGAGAGGGGGGGGCGGGGGACGGTGTCGGTGGCGGCGGCGGCGGCGCGCGCGGCGCGCCCCAAAAAGCAGTGCCGCCGCCCAGCCAAGTTCATTTGCTTATCCGCTTCCAACGCCCCCCCCCCCCCCCCCCCCCCGCCCCCCAAAACACCCCTCGCTTCACGCCCAAAGGCGCGGCCATCAGCCTATGCGGCCCCCGGGCTCGATGACGATGATGCCAATGACGATGACATGACGCCGGAGGACCCTCCTCCCTCCTCCTCGAATCGCCGACTTGACCCCCCCAGACCCCGCCCGCGCCCCCCCTCCCCTCCCCTCCCCAACTCTGCCCCCCGCCGCATCACGTTAGGCGCTCTTTCCTAGGCGGTCCTCTCCTTGGGACGGCGACGCGCGCGATCCATCGATCGCCCCTTCTCTTCTTCCCATTCCCCTTCTTTTTATCCCACCCACCCATGGACCCGCCGCAGGCCGCGGGCGCGGCCCGTCTGGCGCAGACGTTTCGACCACCGCCCTCAGAGCAACAACAACAGCAGCAGCGCCAGCAGCTTCAACAAAAGCAGCCAGGGCAACGAAAACAGCAACAACCCCAACAACCAAAGAAAATCCCCCGCGCCGACGCTCGTTGCATGTCTGAGCGCAGGAGGGCCGCCATCGCCGTCATGGAGCAGCACGCGCACGACCTGACGCGGCAGTTTGAGGCCCTCCGCGACCGCAACGCCCGGCTCAAGCGCGCCTGCTGCGCGCACGAGGGGTTTGCCGCCTCGTTCGCGGAGCTGGCACCCGAGTCGGCCTACACGCTCGCGGCGGCGCGCGAGGCGCAGGCGCAACGGGCGCGCGAGGAGGAGGCGGCGCTGCTGCGGCGCGCGTCCGTCGTGGTGGCAGAGTGCGTGTCCTCCGAGGCGGCCGGCGAGCGCGCTTCCGGCGGCGGCGGCGGCGGCGGCTCGGCCACGGGTCCAGCGTTGGCGGCGGCATCGGCAGCGGCGGCGGCAGAAGCAGCCAGGAGCACCGGTGGCGGCAGCGGCGGTAGCGGCGGCCGCGCTGCCGCCGCCGCTGGTGCGGCCGCGTCGGTCGCGGCGACAGCCGGCCTGGCGCGAGAGGGAGCGACGGTGGCGACTGCAGCCGCCACAACCGCTGCCGCCACCGCTGCCGCTGCCGGTGCCAAAAGCTCGTCGCGACCAACGGGCCCCCAGCCCGCGCGCATGGCAATTGCTGGCTTCCACGGCGACGCCGCGATCGTGGCCTCGTTCGAGCGGCTCGCCGCCGCTCTCGCCGACTTCAAAGGGGAGCCCTCCTCAGCCGCGCCCGCGCCCCGCTGGTTCGCCATGGGGGAGGCGCTCGCGGCGGCCGTGCGGGCGTCCGGGCTCGGGCGGCCCCGCCCCCCCCGGGGCCGGCCTCCGAGGCGGGCGCCCTGCGTCGTCGTCAAGGCCCAAGAGGACGAAGACGGGGCCGCGGGCGCGCTCGTGTCGGTGGCGATGGTCGAGGACGATGAAGAGGGGGACGAGGGGGGGAGCGACGAGGCCGAGGGGGAGGAGGAGGGCGGCCCCCACCGGTACCCGCCGCTGTCGCTGGCCCTCGCGTCGGCCGCGGCCCTTGTCACGGACGCCGAGCAGCAGCGGCTCGCGGCAAAGAGCGTACTGGCGCTGCTGGCGCCGCCCCAGCCGCAGCCGCAGCCCCAGCCGCAGCCCCAGCAGCAGCCGACCGCCGAATCAGCAGGCGGGGCGGGCGGCGAGGGCGTGGGCGTGGGCGAGGCCGACGGCAACGGCAACGGCAACGGCAACGGCAACGGCGACGGCAACGGCGACGGCGACCAGCACGAGTCGAGCCGCCCGCCCCTGCTCGCGCCCGCCGCGGCCGCCCGCGCCGTCGAGCACGCCAACGCGCTCATGGGAGACCGCATGGCGGCCGCCCGGGGCATGGGCGCGAAAGACCTGGCCGGCATCGCGATGGAACTGAACGCGCGGCTGTCGCTGTCGCTGCGGCTGCTGGACCGGGCCGAGGAGGAGGAGGAGGAGGAGGAGGGCCGGGGGCCTGGCAGCGGGGGCGGCGGCGGCGGTGGCGGCGGCAATGGCGGCCATGGCGCCGACGGCGGCGGCGACGACTTCTCCCCCGACGACCTCCGCCGCGAGGTCGACGGCCACGTGCGCGACTGGATGCTGTGGATCGCGGCCTTTGCGCGCGCAAGCGAGGCGTCCGCAGCCGCGCTGGAGGAGCTCATCGAGTGGGACCTCGTGCGGCGCCGCCCGAGCCCCGGGCTGGCGGGCGACCACGCGGCCACCCGGCGGCGCGCCGAGCGGGCGCTGGCCGCCGCCGGCGTGAGCGACGCGCAGCTGGCGCTGCTGGCGGACGCGCACGCGCTGTTCAAGAAGGGCACGCGGGCGGCGCTGTACGAGTGGCGGCGCGCGGCCGGCGACCTGGAGAGGGCGACTGCGGTGAGCGCCGCCGCCGCCGCGGGGGGGGCGCAGCAGCAGCAGCAGCAGGAGGGCAGGGAGGCGGTCGGCGAGGCTGCCGGTCGTCCGGCCGCTTCGGCCGCGGCCGCGGCCGCGGCCGCCGCCACCGCCGCCCCCGTTGCGTCCGAGGAGGAGTCGCCCGCGCCGCTCCGCGAGGCGGTCGAGCGGCTGGAGCGCGCCGTCGCCGCGTCGTCGGCCGCGCGCTCGGCCATGTCGTTGCTCGTCTTTCGCACGCTCACCCCCGTCCAGCTCGCGCGCGCCACGCTCGAGTTTGTGCCCTCGATCTTTCGGCCGTCGCCCTTCACGGCCGTCGCGTACGCGGTGGCTAAAAGGCGCGGCATGCAGGTGCTGCCGCTCCACGAGGGGGACGACGAGGAGGACGGGGAGGAGGAGGGGGCGGCGGGCGGCAGCGGCAGTGAGGGGCGTCGGCGGTCATAGGGAGGGAGGACTTCTTTTTTGGGGGCGTTCGGGGGCTCAACTTTGCTTGATCTTTTTCTAATCCCCTTTATTGTCTTGTTTCGAGGGAGGGGTTTCCCCTTCCGAAGTACGAATGTCATTCGAAATTGACGAGACGCGGATCATCCGCGCGCGTCTGCGTCGCGGGCCGCCCGCCGCCGCGTCGACGGCGTCGATGGCGTTGGCGGCGGCGGCGGCCTGCGCAACAAATCCCGACGCGCCCGCGCGGGTGTACACGCGCGACACCCTCCACCCCCACCAATTCATAACTCCTCCCCGCGGCGCTTCTCCTTTCGTGAAGACCCTTGACGCACGCCCACCCCTCCTCCCTCCCTCCCTCCCTCCCTCCCTCCCTCCCTCCCTACCTACCCTTTCTCATCTGCAACGCACGCGCGCCCCCCGAAAACAACCAAAAATGGCGCGCCGGTGATCCCTTCACGACGCCCGCCGATGACGCTCGACTCCTCTAGGTCTTGAGTGTGATTGCCCCCGCAGCTCCCCCCCGGAGCGCGAGAATCGGGGGGGGCTGACGAGTGTTTGATACCCCCACTCCCTCGGCGGGCGGTCATCCCCCCCCCCTCATCGCCCGTCCTCATGACCCCCAACGGCCGCGAGGCGGCAGCGGTGCCTGTGCCTCCGCTGCCGGCCGACATGGCGTGGCTGATGATGGACCACGACGACCAAGGCGATTGGGACGGGTTTCAGCCGGCGGCGGCGGCGTCGCTCGTTCTTGCGTCGCCCGGCGCGGGAGTGGCAGCCGGCGTCGCGCCCGCGGCGGCGGCGGGCCCCCGTCAACAACAGCAGCAGCAGCAGCAGCAACAGCAACAACAACAAAAGCCAGGGCAGAAAAATAACAAGGGCAGCAGCAGCGGCGGCGGCAGCACCACCCGCGCTGCGCGGCCAAAAGGGCCCAAATCCGACCAACAGCAGCAGCAGCAGCAACAACAACCGCCCGCCGCCGCCGCCGCCGCCGCCGCCGCCGCCGCCGACGCCGATGCGCCCAACAAGCCGCCCAAGCAGGCGCCCCGCTTCGACTCGCGGTGCATGGCCGAGAGGCGGCGCGCCGCCCTGTGCGTGCTCGAGCGCCGCGCGACCGAGCTGTCGGCGCAGCTGCGGCAGCTGGAGGCGCGCAACCGCCGCCTCAAGCGCCAGTGCGGGGCGCACGAGGGGTTTGTGGCGTCGATGGCCCTGCTGGCGCGCGAGTCGCTCTTTGCCCTGCAGCTGGACCGCGCCAGGAGGGCCGTGCGCGAGCGGGAGGACGAGGAGGCGCTGCTCCGGCGCGCCTCCTTGGCGGCGGCGTCTTCAGGCGGCGGCGGCGGCGGGTCTTCGGTGGGCGGCGGCGGGTCTGGGGGCGGCAGCGGCGGTGGCGCGCCCGCAGAGGCGTCCGTGAGCGCCGCCGCCGGCGCCGCCACTTCCCGCGCTGCGGCCGCCCGCAGCACGGCGGCGGTCGGCGGAAGCCGGTTCGGCGGAGGCGGCGGTCATGCCGGCGGCGGCGATGACCTCGTCCTCCTCCGGGACGCGGACGCCGACGCCGACGCCGCCGCCGACGACGGCGCCACCGTCTGCGGCGGCGGCGGCGGCGTCGCCGAAAATGCGCCCGGCGGTGGCGCGCCCGACATCGGCGCGTGGTGCGCCGACGCCGAGATCGCCCAGTTGTTTGAGCGCCTGACGCACGCCCTTGACGACCTGCACGGCGCCGGGCGCGCTGGCGGTGGGGGCGCGGCCGCGCCCTTGCCGCGGCTGCGGCCGGGCGTGGCGGCCGCGGCGACCGACGCAACGCTTGTGGTGACGGCGCTGGGACTGTCTGGCGGCAAGGCGGCGGCGAGGCCCGGGTCGGCGGCCGCCGCCGCGCGGCGTCGTCCCCGCCGGTCTCCGCTGCAGCAGCAGCAGCAGCAGCAGCAGCAACAGGGCTCGGACGCGTCACAGGGCGGCGTCGCGGCCATGGTGGTGTCGGTGTCGCTGGAGGAGGAGGAGGAGGAGGGGCGGAGAGGGGACCACCACCAGCGGCAGCGGCAGCAGCAGCCGCAGCCCCAGCTCCCTCAGCCGCCGCCCGTCGGGCCCGCGGCCCTCGCCGTCATGAGCCCCGAGCAGCAAAAGATGTTTGAGGAGAGCATGCTCGGCCTAATGGCGCAGCCGCCGGCTCCGGACCCGGCAGCACCTCCTGCTCCTGCGGCCCCCTCTGCGCCGCCCTCCTCCTCGCCCTCCTCCTCCTCGCCCTCCCCTGAGGCCACGGCCGCCGCGGGCCCGGCCAACCTGTCGCGCGTCGACGCGGTGCTGGCCGAGCGCCTCGTCCTCGCGCGCACCATGGGCTGCAAGGACCTGGCCGAGATCGCCATGGACATGAACGCCAAGTTTGCGCTGTCGCTCACGCTGCTGGACCGCGCCGAGCTCGAAGAGAACGAGCGGGCGGCGCAGGGGGGGGAGGCGGCCACGGTCGAGGCGGCCACGGCGGCGGCAGCAGCGGCGAACGAGGGCGGCGGCACCGGCACCGGCACTGCCGAAGGAGGAGGTGGAGGAGGCGGGCGCAACAACAAAAAAACCCACACCAATGGCGGCGACGCCGACAACAACGCCGACGCCGCCGACGACGGTCGCTGCTGCTCCCCCACCGCCGCCCTCAGCAAGGCCGCCATCCGCGCCGAGATCGGCGCCCTCGTGCGCGACTGGATGACGTGGATCGCCGCCTTCTCGCGCGGCAGCGACACGTCGTCGGCCGTGCTCGAGGAGCTCATGGCCGTCGACCTGCGCACCAAGCTCGTTGACGTCGGCCTGGCCAGCGACGACGCATGGGCGCTGCGCCGCGCGCGCCGCGCGCTGCTCGCCGCGCGCCTCACCGACCTGCAGCTGACCAACCTGGCCGACGCGCACGCGCTGTTCCGGCGCGGGGCGAGGGACGCCCTGGAGGCGTGGCGCAGGGCGGCGGACGACCTGAAAAGGGCGACGGTGCTGAGGGATGCTGGTGGTGGTGGGGGTGGGGGTGGGGGCGGTGCTCGTCCTCAGCCCCCTCCTCCTCCCTCCGACGCCACCCAGGACGCCCTCGAGCGCCTGGACAAGGCCGTGGCGCTCAGCGAGACGGCGAGGGGCAACATGGTGATGAACGCCTTCCGCACGCTGACGCCGGTTCAGTACGCGCGAGCCTGCCTCGAGTTTCTGCCGGCGGCGTTCCGGCCCTCGCCGCTGTCGGCCGCCGCCTATTTGCTCGCCAAAGAGCGCGGGCTGCCCGTCGTGCCCGTCAGCGACGACGACGACGACGGCGGCGGCGGCGGCGGCGGCGGCGGCGGCGGCGGCGGCGGCGAGGGTGGCGGCGGCGCGGGCGAGGGTGGCGTTGGTGGTGCGGGCGCTCTTTTGAACGACTGAGGTGGTGGTGGTGGTGGTGGTTTGGTCTAGTCTGGTTCGCGGGGGGCTGTCCACCACGCCCCGCCCCGCCACGCGCCCCCCGCACTTGTGACGCCGAAAAAACAAAATTCTTTCTTTGGTTTCGCTTGCGTTTTTTGTTCTCTCCAGCCGACAAAAAAACCGTGCTGACCCACGCACCATGTCAAGCCTGCAAGCAAATCCCTTTTCGTGTATTCTTGGCCATTTTGCTCGATGAGTTCTGTTTTGTTGTGTTGGGTTTTGGTGTAGTTATCGGGGCGCCCAAGGGGCACAGCATGCTCGGCGCGCCGCGAAAAAAAAAGGGGCTCCCGGACGTGAGTGGCGGGAGGGCTTCGACCATCGGTGACAGGTCGGTGTTCGAAAAACAAATACGTAATTGGCGAATCTCGGAGTCGAACCAAGGACCTTACGATAGTCTGTAGTGCATTGCAGCAGGATCATTTCTTGAAGCGAGGTGAGGACTAGGTCAACACCTTTCCAGGCACAGAACTGCGTCAATCGTACTTCAGTCGTACGCTATAACCAACTTAGCTAATTCGCCGGGTGCGCATCAGATGTTTACGTCGAGTTCACAATTCGGAGCAATATAGATATATAAACTGAATTAATGCAACCCGCTTGGGGCGACCCTCCTTCCACCCCCCCCCAACCCGGCCCGTTGCTGTGCGGCTCTTCTGTTACAGGCTCGGGCCGTGCCTCGTGGACGACGGTCTTTTCTGAGTGAGGGGCGCCTGCGCGCGCCGGCCGCCGGCCCGCCCTGCCACACGGTGGGCGCGCGCGAAAAAGAAAAAATCAAGAAGGGGCGGCGCGGGGGGGGCCGGCCGGCGGCTGCGGCGGCGGCGCGGGGCAGGGACAAGACGAGAGAGGGGACAAGAGATGGAAGGGGGCGGGGAGGGGGTTCGGCCCAAAAAAAGATGGATAAAAGAAAGGCCGGCGGGTTTGGCACGGCGCTGCAGGTGGTTTTGGCGCGCGAACAGGAGGAGGGAGGGAGGGGGAGGAGGGAGGGAGGGAGGGGGGTGAAAAAGCAAGGGGCGGGGGGTGAGGGGGACGACTGGCGCTCGGGCGCCCCGGTGAGCGCACCACCCCCCGCCCGTCGTCTGTCGGGGGGTTGGGGAATGGGGGGGGGGGGTGGAGAGGCGGAGGGATGCGGGTGCAGGGACGGGGGGGAAGGGGGCGGGGGCGAGGGCGGGGGGGGGGGGGGGGGGGCGCGGAAGGAAAGGGGCGGGGTTGAAACGCAAGCGCCAGGGGCGGCGGGGCGAGCTGGAGGGAGGGGGGCGCAAGGGGGCGGGCGGGAAAAAACAAACCCCGAAAGACCGCGCCGCTCCCGCCCTCTCTGCCCTCTCTGTCTCACACTCCCCTCCCACTCTTTGTTCCTCCCTAGGATCAGGCCAGGCCCTCCTTGGACATCCTCACGGCGGTGTAGGGGATGCCCCCCTCGGTGAGCGGGCGCTCCCGCTGCACGCCGGGGGCGGTGGAGCGGGCGAGCGCGCCGGGCTGGCCGCGCCGGACGCCGACGCCGCGGCCGCTGTCGGGCAGGCGGCGGTCCGCAAAGGTGCCCTCGGGGGCGCGGAAGGGGAGGGCGATGTCGAGCAGAGTCTCCAGGTGCGGCATGCCGGCCATGCGCTGCGCGCGCAGCGCGCGCACGGCCGCGCCGCAGACCAGGGCGTTGTACAGCCCCAGGTCGAGCTGCGCCGCAAAGGCGCGCGCGTGCTCGTCGAGCAGGTCGACGAGCGTCCCGCCGACGAGGCGCGGGATCGTCGCCTCGCTGACGACGCGGCCGATCTTGACGGCGCCGTTGGTGCCGTAGACGGCGCGGTACAGGTGCGCCAGGGGGCTGCCGCCGCTCAGCTGCGCGTCGAAGCAGTCGGACTGCTTGTGCAGCCCGCCGCCGAAGAAGCGGGCGCTCGGCATGAGCTTCGTCGTGGCGGCGAGCGCGCGCAGGTCGCTGAGCGCCGCGTCCTTTTCGGCCGGGGAGCTCGTGGCCGCGCGGTAGCGCTGGACCAGCGCCTCGAGCCGCTGCGTCGTCGGCTTGCCGAAGGCGGCGGCGCGGGCGCGCGTCGCGGACGTCGGCAGGAGCAGCGCGCCAGAGGGCGCCTGGAGACGGGGCTTGGCGGCGGAGGGCGCTTGCTGGTGCGCGCGCGTGCTCGCGACCATCGCGCTCACGGGCTCCGCGAACGCGCTGCGCGCGTTGCGCGCGTCCCGCGCCGCGCTCCAGCCGGTGTGCTCGACCGGCATTGTGTTGTTTTGGAGAAGGGAGGAGAAGGGAGGGGAGGGGAAGGGGGGCCGTTGAGACGCGGCTGCCTGTTTGAAAATCCCTCGCGAGGGGAGGGAGGAGGGGCGCGCTTGGGCCGCGGTGCGTGCAGGGGCGAGGATTGGCGGTGGGTCCCGAGGGAACCTAGGGGCGGCCGGGGGGCGGGCGGACGAGGGGGAGGGCCGCGCGAGCGAGAGCGGGGACGAAGAGCCGAGTTTTTTTTCCGGCGTTGGGTTTTTGGGCGAGGGAGCGCGCGCGCGGGGGAAATGGGCGCGCAGTCGAACGCTCGCTCGTGGTGCTGCGAATGTGCGGCAAGGCGATCGCGAGAGGGAGACAGAGACAGAGACAGAGAGAGAGGGGGGCGTTTGTGTGCGGTGTATTTTTTCTTTGAGAGAGAGAGAGGGTTTTCAAGGCGAGGCAAGAGAGGGTGTGAGGCGCGGCGGCGTCGCCGCCGCGGCGAGCCGGGCGACGCCGCGCGCTCGCCGTCTTGGCCGCCGTCTTGGCCGCCAGGGGCGGACGGACCACATAAGTCGGTCTTGCGCATCGGCCAAGCTGCTGCTCGACCGGGCGCGTGCTGCCTGGGAGCGTGTGCGTGGGGCTGATGGCCCTTGCGTGTTTCTTTGTTTGTTTGTTATGGTTGCGGCGGCGCGGCTCATCGGCTCTCGCTCGTGCTCGTTTTCCCCATTCTCGCCGCCGACACCGCGGACGCTCGTCCGGGAGGCGGGCAACTGCCCGGGCGGCCCCTCTCTCCCTCTCTCGAGGCGCGCGGGGGCCGCACGCGCTCGGCGCACGCGGCCCGGGACCGATCTAGGCCGCCGGCCGCCGACCGCCAACCAACCATCCCGGCCGCCGCCGACTGCCGGCCAGCCGCCCCGTCGGCTCAGGCGCGCCCCAGAAACGCCTCGTCCTCCTCCTCCTCCTCCATCATCGCCTGCGCCTGCTGCGCGTGCGGCGCCTGCTGCGCGTGCGGCGCCTGCTGCGCGTGCGGCGCCTGCTGCGCGTGCGGCGCCTGCTGCTGCTGCTGCTGCTGCTGCTGCTGCTGCTGCTGGCCCTGCTGTGGCGGCGCGTGCGCGCGCGCGACCCGCAACCACCGCAGGCCCACCTCGCCGAGGCTCCGCACGCCGAGGTAGCCGCCCTCGGCGCCCAGCGGCCCCCGCGCGTGGACGCGCGCGCGCAGCGCGTCGACGCGCTCGTCCGGCCACGCGCCCGGGGCCGCGGCCCACGCGTAGGCCAGGGGCGCACGGCGCCCGTGCTGGCGACGGACGCGCGCCGCGACCAGGCCGGCGACGGGCGCCAGCATGCCCGCGGCGCAGCCGATCTGCGCGGCCGCCTCGTAGACGCCCAGCAGCGCCAGGAGCTGCGCCGCGGGGGTGACGGCCGCGCCGGCGGCCTCGACCCGCGCCCCCTCAGCGCTGGCGCACCAGCTGTCGACCTCGGCGCGGTGCTGGTCCTCGCCCGTGGCCCAGGCAGCGGCCGACGCCCGGGCAGCGTCGACGACAGCGACGGCCGCGGCCATGGCGGCGCCGCCGGCCGCCCCCTGGTGCGCCTGGGCGCCGGGCGGCGGCGGCGCTGCCCCCGCCGCCGCCGCCGCGCCTGCCGCGCCCGCCGCGCCCGCCGCCGCGGCCCCCGCGCCCGCCGCCGCGGCCTCCACGCGCAGCTGCGCCTCGTGCAGGCGCGCCAGCAGCGTGGTGCAGGCGGCGTCGCAGGCGGCGTCGCAGGTGGCGCGGCGCTCGCGCTCCTCCAGGTGCTCCACGTGCCACCCGGCGATGTCGCGGCGCGGCACGGGGGCGCGGTCCTCGGTGGCCACGTGGAAGGCGGCGACGATCTTGACGAGCCACCAGATGGAGGGCGCCAGGCACAGGCTGGTGCTGTCGGCGGCGGCGTCGTCCTCGCCCAGGCCGGCGACCTCCTCCTGGCGCTGCTGGGCCAGGGGGACCATCCACGCGAGCAGCACGCCGAGCAGCGCCGTCGGCTTGATCATCTTGGGCTGGCCGCCGACGAAGGCGCGCGGCGCGAGGGTTTTGACGTCCGCGTAGTAGGCGGCGTCGACGTGCGGGGCGAGGTGCACGGCGGCGTCGGCCATCATGCGGAGGAGCAGGAACAGGTCGGCGCGGGGGTCGTCTTTCACGAGCCCCCACACGCCCAGGAGCGGCGCCGACAGCGTGTTGGCGGCGGCGGCGGCGGTGAGCCGGTCGCGGATTTTGCCGTCGGCGCCAAAGGTCATCAGCGAGCTGTGCTTGCCGCCGGAAGGAGGCGTCTTCACCTGGAGGGTGGCCGCTGGGCGGCGCTGGGCGCCGATGGTGCCGACGGGTGCACGGCGCAAGGCGTTGCGCAGGTAGCGCGCGCGCGCGGGCACGGCGGCGCCGTCGGCGGCCTCTACTGCTGCTGCTGCTGCTGCTGCTGCTGCTGCTGCTGCGTCGGCCCCGGCGGCCTCCTCCCCGGCCTCGACCACTTCTGCTGCTGCTGCGGCGGCGGCGGCGGCCGCCACCTCGGCCCCGGCCTCTGGTGACGCAGCGGCCTCTGCTGCGGCGGCGGCGGCGCCGCCGCCCTCGCCCTCGCCCCCGCCCCCGCCCCCGCCCTCGCCCTCGCCCCCGCCCTCGCCGCCGCCGCCGCTGTCCTGCTTGCGCCGCTTAGCATCGCGCTCGTCCTCGCCGCGGCCGCGCGAGTCGCCGCCGGAGACCGCTGTTGAAGACATTGGCGGTCTTGCTTCCGGGCTGCGTCGTTGGCCTGTTTTCGTTGGGGGGGGGGGGGGGGGGGGGAGCAGCCGCGCGCGCGGGAGTTGGGGGGCGAGGGGTTGGTGCTGTTGCGGCAAGTGTTGCGCCTTGGCGCGCCGCGAAGGAGAGAGAGAGAGAGAGGGGAGCGTAGGAAAGAGAGAGAGAGAGTTGGAAATGAAAAAGGCAACTCGCCGCCGAGGTGGGGGGTGCTCGAGTCAACTTGCCCCGCCGAGCGGAAAACGGGCGCCGCAGAGCGGCGGCGGAAGCGGCGGGCGCGCAAACGGCCCCCTCTCCTCCTTCTTCCTCTCCGCCTCCCCCGCCCCGACCCCTTCCCGCCACACATACAAACCCGGCGCGCCGCTCTGTCAAGCGCCGCCTCACAATACAACCGCGCGCGGCCTGCCGCTCCCCGCGCGCCTCAAAGAAGCACACAGAACTCAAACCACACAAGCGGCGGCGGCGCCGGCGCGAAAAAATGCAGCCGTTGCCGTCTGTCGTCCCCGAGCGGCGGCTCATCAAGCTGCGCCAGCCCGGGCGGCTGCTCGTGGGGCCCGGGTCCGCGGTGGGGGCGGCCGGCGTGCGCGTCTGGCCCCTCGTTCCTCCCGCCGGCTCGTTCCCCGGCACCCCGCCCGCGCGCGAGCTCCCACAAGGCCTCGACGCGGCGGCGCTGCCGCTCGAGGCGGCGGGCGCAGGGGAAGCGCTGCCGTCGCTGCCGCAAGGGGCCGAGCCCCGCGTCGTCGTCGTCGCCGCTCCCCAAGGCAACGCGCAGACGCCCCCCTTGCAGCAGCAGCAGCAACAGCAAGAGCAGCCGCAGAACCAGGGCGTCACGCGCCTCGCCCAGCTGTCGCGCAGCGCGGCCTACAACGAGCCGCTGCCGCCGCGCCAACCGGCGCTCCCGCAAGCGGCCGTCGGCGCCGCCGCCGGCGCCGCCGCGCCTGCGCGCCTGCGCGTCGGCGGGGTGTCCCTCCGGCGGCTCGCCGCCGCCGCCGGCGGGTCGTGCCCGCTGGCCATCTACGACGTCGAGGGGCTCTACAGGCCGCCGGGGATGGCGGAGGAGGAGTGGCAGCGGGTCCTCCGCGCCCTCGAGTCGGCGGGCGACGCGGTCGGCAAGCCGCTCGTCGACCGCACGGCGGTGCCGGCGGCCGCGGCCGGCGGCGACCCCGCCGACGCCGTTTTTCCCGCCCCGGGCGGCGGCGTCGCGCGCTCGCTTCTGTTCGGGGAGGCCCTGCGGGACCTCGACCTCTCGGTGTTCCCCACCGCCGCCACCGCCGCCGCCGCCGCCGCCGCCCCCGGGGCGTTGGCCGAGCGCGTGCGCGCGGCCGTGATGGGCAGCGACGGCCGCGGCGCCGGCGCGCTTTTGGGCTCGGCCTCCTCATATTTTTTGCGGCGCTCGGGCAAAATTATCGTGCAGGGGCAGGACCCGGCGAGCGGCGTGGAGTTTGAGGTGGCCATTTCCACGCAGGGGGGGGGCGTCGCCGTGACGGGCGCGGGCGGCACGGCCGCCGCCGCCGCCACGGGAGGCGTGGGGGCCGGGCCCTGGGCCGGGGCCGGGCCGGGGCCGGGGCCGGGGCCGGGGCCGGGGCCGGGGCCGGCCGGGTGCGGGGCGGGGGCGGGGCGGGGCCGGGGTCGGGTCGGGGGCGGGGCGGGGCCGGGGCCCGGGGGTCACCCCCCCCCCCCCCCCCTTTTCCGTTGGGCGGCGTGTGCGGGGGCGGCGCGCAGGCGCGGCGCCTGCCGACGGCCGACGAGATCGGCGGCGTGCTCGGTCAGCTGCAGGGCGCCGTCCGCGGCCTCGACTCTGTCTCGCTGCTCGCCATCTGCGACGACGGCATGCACCGAGACATCGGGGCCAACGCTGTCTACGTGACGATCGACGGCTTTCTCGTCGACACCACGGGCGCGATCGTCAGGACCTTTGACGCCAACGGCCTCCCGCTGCAGCTGACGGGGCCGTGGCTCTTTGCGGCCGACGAGAACGCCGAGCGCCTCGTTTGCCGCCTGGCCTACCACATGAAGCGCAACAAGCTGCCGCTGTTCGTGGACGACGCCGCGCTGCTGAGCAGGTGGATGCAGGCCAGGGCGGACGTGCAGCCGCCGCCCGGCGACGTGCGCTTCCGGAAGTACCTGGAGCGCCTCGTGTGGCTGGCGGCGCAGGAGCAGGCGGAGGCGGAGGAGGCGCAGGCGGCGGCGGCGGCGGGGACGGGCGCAGCGGCGGCGGCGGCCGGGGCGGGGGCGAGCGGGGTGCGGCAGCTCGCGACGGTGTTCATGTCCAGGGTGTTCGAGGGCTTCGACATCGAGGACACCAACCGGGCCCTGCCGCACAAGGTGCTCGGGGTGCTGGGGAGCGTCTGCGACGCGCGCGGCGCTACTGTGCTGCCGCAGGCGAGGCGCGCGCGCCGCGCCGCCGCAGCCGCCGCCGCTGCCGCCGCCAGCGCCGCCAACGAGCAAGCCGCCAACGCCGCCAACGCGCAAGCCGCGGTCGCCGTCCGCCGCTCGTCGTGCCTGTCCGTCGCGGACGCGCGCGCGCTGCGCGCGCGGCTCCAGCGCTTCTACAACACCACGCACGAGCGCAAGTACGCGGCGGCCCTCCTCGCGCTCGACCACCACGAGCGCATCGTTTTGGCCGACGACTCGGGCGCCGCGCCCCCGGCCAACGTCGCTGGCTCGGAGGCGGCGTTTTCGCTCCACCGCCTGTGCGGCGACGCCCCCGGGCCGCGCCGCGGCAGCATGTACGCCTTCTTCTCCAGCGACGCCGAGTGGAACGCCGCCCTTGGCCCCGCGAGCAACCAGGGCGAGGCGGTGCGCTGCGCCGCCTACTGGTGCCCCTCCCCGCCGCGCGCCGCCCCTGGTGCGGCCGGCGCGCAACAGCCGCCGCCGGACGCGTGGGACCCCCCGCAGCCCGAGCGCCGCATCTCCTGGGCACCCGACGCCTCCGGCGCCCCGGAGCTCACCTTTGAGCTCGTGCAGACGCGCGCGGGGGTGGAGAACGGCGCCGTGGACCTGGCGCGCGTGATCCGCGACGATGCCGGCGTCAACTGGGAGGCGCTCGTCGAGGCGAAGGATTCGTTCACGGTGGAGGAGGAGGAGGCCCTGGCGCCGGGCCAGGCGCCGCGGCCGCTGCGCGTCATCTGGGCGTACGCCAACACGGGCGGACACCTGGTCGCGCGCATCGAGCGCCTGCGCGCCGCCGGGCTCGACGGCAGCACGGTCGTGCTCCTCACAAGCCGCCACCCGCTGTCGCCCTTGGTCATCGCCGTGCCGGCCAACCACCTGCGCGACGTGCTCTCGGGCGAGCTCGAGACGGACGTGGGGATCGACCCGCTCGCCGAGGGCGGGTACGGGGGGCTGGCGTTGCCGGCCACGCCCGACCGCTACGCGGCCGCGGCCGCGACCGGCGACGCGTTCTACCGCCGCGCCGTCGCCGCCTTTGCCGCCTCGCCCCGCGAGGGCGATGTGGACGTCGCCCGCATCTGCGTCCTGCAGCGCCTGCACGCGTGCATGGGCATCCGCGAGCTCATGCCCGCGGCCGAGGCGGCGGGAGAGCTGCCGGCGGCGCCTGCGTCTGCCGCGGCGGCCGGCGCTGTCGGCGGGGGCGGGGCGGCGGCGGGCGGCGCGGCCGCCGCGACGCAGCAGCAGCAGCAGCAGCAGCAGCAGCGGCCGCGGCCCCCGCGCCTCGCCCCCTCGGGCACAGCTGCGTCCGCGCGCACGCCCTTCTCCGAGGACGCCGGCGACCTCACCAAGCTTAGCCACGATCTGGGGGACTTTGGCGAGCGCGTCACCGTCCTGGTCGCCAACTCGGTGGCCACGGGGAGCGTGCTCCCGCGGCGGGCGGCGCAAGACGGCGACGAGGAGGAGGAGGAGGGGGAGGAGGCCGGGGGCGTCGACCCCTGGCAGTTCAACGAGGCGGTCGCCGCCGCTGCCGCCGCCGCCGTCGTGCCGTGCGCCCAGCGCCCCGCCTTCCGCCTCGAGGCCGCGCGCCACCCGCTCGAGAACATGCCGGGGGACGTGCTCGTCGGCCGCAAGGGCGTGGCGGGCTTTGCGCAGCGCCTGGCGCCGACGGCCCTTGCCTCGGTCGGCGGCGCGCTCACGCTGCTGTACCGCGCCGGCGAGTGCGCCGGCCGCCTCCACCGGCTCGCGCTCGAGGCCGACGGCCTGGACAGCGTGACTCTCGTGCCGCTTTCACACGCCTCGCTCCTCGGCGCGCGCGACTCGCTGCGCGGGCTGTTTGGGGTGCTGGCGACGCCGCTCGACGGCAGCAGCAGCAGCTCCTCGGAGCGCCTGGGGCGGGAGGGCGCCCGGTACACGGCCTCGATCGTCACCCCCTTTAGTAGCGGCGGCGCGGCGGGGGTGGGGGCGGCAGGAGCGGCAGGGGCGGGAGGGGGAGGCGGCGCGGCGGGCGGGGGCGCGACGGCGGCGGGCGCGGCCATGGCGGCGGCGGCCTCTTCGGCGGCGGCGGCCTCTTCAGCGGCGGCGACGGCGGCGGCGGCGGCGGGGGGGGCGGCCCCGCTTCCAACCAACCGCACGGCACGCGACTGGGGCTACCTGCTGCTGCAGACGGCCATCAAGCGCGTGGCCGATAGCACCCACGCCGCGGTGGCGGCGTACCGCGCCGCCCTCGCGCGCGACCCCTGGGCGCGCGACCTGCTGAGCGGCGAAGAGGACGTCGCCCTCACCGTGCTGGGCAACGTCGGCGCCACCGCGGGCATCAACCCCGGCACGCGCGCCCCCCGCGACGCCTGCGACGTGCTCGTCAAGACGCTGGTGCGCCAGGTGGTCCCCTTTTCCCGCCTCGGCTTTGACCAGTGGCAGGTGAAGGCGGCGACCGAGTGGGTCGGCCACGCGCGCGCCGGCCGCGTGCTGCTGAGGCAGAACGGGGGGGGGAGGTACGTCGGGCTCGGCGGCGTGGCCGCCATGGTGGGCGCGTCCGCCCGCGTCGCCCCCATGATCGACGACGTGTGCGGCGAGAAGGTCGACGGCCTGTACCGCGACCGGCCGACGCCGGACGCGGCGGGGGAGGCCCTCGAGTCGGAGCTGCGCGGCTGTGGCCTGTCGCTCGCGCTGCTGCCCGCGGGCGCGCTCGCCGCCACCGGGGCCTTTGAGACGCCCGCCCTCCCCCCGGTCATCCCCAGCGACGCCGACGTGCGCGGAGCGGTAATGCCCGTCGTCGTGCCCAGCGTCGTGCTGGCGCGCGCCAACACCATCGGCCTCACCCGGGACGTGGTGTTCACGGGTCCCGCGGCCGCGGCCAACCTCGCCAACCGCGCCCCCGTCGCGATGGCGCCCCCCCTGCTGTACGTCGGCGCCACCGACCCCCAGGTGGCAGCGAGCCTCAGCGACGACGCGTGCCTGTCGGCCGCCTCGCGCGCCGGGATCGCCATCCAGGCGCTCGACGCGCACCTTCGCGTGCGCGTGTACGACGCCGGCGGGGTCGCCCGCCGCGCGGCTGCGCGGGCGGCCCTGCACGCGCAGGCCCCCGAGTGGGCGGCTGTCCTGCCCGAAGGCGCGTCCGCAAGGCTGCAGATGGAGATGGCGCGCAACGCGCGCGACGAGGCGGACGCGGCGTCGGGCGACCCGGACGAGGAAAGGAGAAGGGCGTTCGCGCAGCGCAACCAGCTGCTGCTGCTCGCCGGGGGCGCGGCCGCGGCGGCGGCGGAGGCGGAGGCGGCGGCGGCGGCGGGCGGGGGCGGCGCGGCGGCGGCCGATCAGGAAATGCGCGCGGTCCTCGTGGAGGCCCTGCTCGAGGAGACGGGGGTGCAAGTCGGCACGCTGCACCAGGAGGCCTCTCAGGACATGATGGAGTCCTTCCCGCGCGAGGGGGAGTAAGGGGCCACGGGGGCCGAGCGCGGGCGGGCTGGCGGGGCTCGGGCGGCAGCCGCTTGTCGCTCGCGCGAGCGCGGGCGGACGGCGCAGGCGACGGCGCGGGGGGGGGGGGGGGGGGGGGGGAGGCGCCAGGCCACAGTGCACTCGAAATTTTATGACCAGGCTCACCCGCCAGAGGGCTAGGTGGCCCCGCAGTCTTGTCCACTGTGAGTCGATGTGGTTTTTTGTCGATATCTGCGCGCACAGGAGGCTTTTCGGGGTGGATTTTGGACTAATGTAAAGGGCGCGGGGCGGCCGACGTCGGCGCTGGACTTGGCGGCCGTTGGGCGGCGGGGGAGGCGCTGGCCGCCGCCAAGAGGGTGGGGTTGGCGGCGCGCGGTTGCGCCAAGTTTCTCTTTCCAATCGCGGGCAAAAAAGGGGGCTACTGCACGTGTTATTCGAGCTTGTTCTTGCTGCCTAAGAGCGCGTCGTGGTCACCCCCGCCGTCCTCCTCCTCTTCCGAGCCGCTGCCCCCCTCTCCTCCTCCTCCCCCCCGGCCTCAGTGAAGGAAAGCGTGCGGCGGCGGCCGCCGGCCGCCGGGGCGGGGGACAACCTGGCCACGTACGCCTCCCGGTACTCGTCGAGCTGCGGGCCGTTGGGCCACAGGCGAGCCGAGTCCAGCTTGCGGTCGGCGTCGAAAATGCTGAGCATGGCTGCGGCAACCCAGAGCCACTTGTCGGGGGCGTGCGACGGCCGCGCGGGGTCGCTCTTGCTCAGCTGCTCGAAGAGCGCGCCCGCCCGCACCTTGGCCGCGTTGGGGCCGTCGTATCCCCGGCACCAGTGCGCAAACTCCTTGCTCGACCGCTTGGTGGGGCTGGGGGGCGCGTCTTTCCTGGGCCGCCCGCGCTTGGGCGACCTGGCGGCCCGGCGCGCCTCGGCCTCCCGCGCCTCAGCGTGCCTCAGGAGCTGGTCGGTCGCGTTGTAGCTGTAGACCCTCTCCCTGCCCACGCCCCGCCGCCGCAGTTGGTCAACGACCTGCGCCAGCGTCTGCGTGCCCCCCGAGTCCGTGTCGCCGAGGAGGATCCTGGAGAAGGCGTTGGCGACGGCCGGCGGCGGCTCGTACCCGTCGCACGGGGCCCAGTATTGCACCTCCTCCCCCAAGTCTGCCGTGCCACGAAGACAGGGCCGTAGCTGCGGCGCTGCGACTTGACGCCCGGCGGCGGCGCCCGCCGCTTAGCCCGAGCAACGAGGAGACCACGGCGGGTGAGCTCGGCGAGCGATTGCTTGGTCGCCTTCGGCACGAGCGCGGCGGTTTCGTCCACCGAAAGGAGCTTGTCAAGCGAGGGCGGCGCGAGGGCGGCGGCCGGCGCGGCGGCGGCGGTGATAGGAGCGGCGGCGACGGAAGGTGCGGGGGCAACGCAAGGCGCGGTGGCGGGCGCGGCGGGCGCCGTGGCCAGGGCGCCCAAGCCCAAAGCGCTGACCAACACCCGCAGCGGGCGCGCCAGCAGCGACTTGATCCCACCAGACGCAACGGGCGCAGCGGCACCTTCCGCTTGGGCTGTGTCGGCGGAAGAGGGGCGCGCCGCCGCCGCCGCTGCCGCCGCCGCCGCCGCCACACGCTCTCGTGCCGCCTTGATGCCCATCTCGACGGCGAGCCTGGCGGCCGAAGACGCCAAGGCGGGGTGGACGGCGGTGGGGGCGGGCGCGGTGTCGTCGGTGGCGTTGCGGTCGAGGCGCTCGGCAAGGCGCATGAGCAGCTGCGCCTGCACGTCGGGCACGCCCTGCGCGGCGGCGACGATGGCGGCACGCGTGCCGCACGACTTGCCGCTCATGAACACGTCGATAAGCCGCTCGGGGTCGAGCCGCTTTTTCGCCTCGGCGGCCATCTTGGCGGCCTCGGCGGCCCTCTTGGCAGCCTCGGCGGCCGCCCTTTCGGCTTGGGCGACGACGTCGAGCTGCTTGATCGAGTCGGCTGCTGCTGGCGGCGCGGTCGCCAGGTGCTCGCACGCGCGCATCGGCGGCGGCGGCGGCTGGCGTGCAATCGATGACGCAGCACTTGGCGCGAGCGAGCGGCTCGACCCAGCTTGGTCGCCATCGTCCGCGCGTCCGCTCAGGCGGGTGCGCCTGTGTTGGTCGTCCTCAGGGCCCCAGGGGCACATGTCCATCGCCAAATCAACGTTCTCCTTCGCTTTTTGGAAAGGGCAATTTTGAAAAATCGGTTGTTATTGTTGGTTCATGCCATGAACTTCATGGATGGGCGGGGTCCTCTACGTGGGATGCTCGATGATTGGATGTGTGGTGTGATCGCTCGTCCCTGGGGCAGAAATGTCCCGGCGGGCGGAGTCTCCGCTCTGGTGGGGTGGGGGGAGGGGCTTTTTGCTGCTTGGGGGGGAGGGCTGCGCCCCCGGCTCCTCTCCTCCCCAGCGGCGACGCCCCCGACCTTTTTCCACCCCCAAACGCGGCGTCCGAAGACGATTCCAAAACACTCTTCACCTACCCAATCGGACCTATATCGACGGAGTTATCGCATTTCTTCAGTTTTGGCTGGTTTGCGTCGTTTTAAAGTCGATTCACGGGCACCAACGGGCGGGCGAATCGACTTTTTTTCTGGGGGCACTGTGGACTGGTCATGTGCACTCGAAATGCAGTGCACGTCGCCGTTGCTGATGGTGGTGCTGTGGGCGCGCTCGTCGCGCCCCTGGAATTCGCATCGCGTCCCTCAGCCCCCCCGCATAAGCTCTCGCGGCGCGCGAATCGCGGCTACTGCTGCTGCTGCTGTTTCGCCGCCGCCGGGGCTCTCGTCGCCCGATCGCTCGCTTGCCGCCGCCGGCCCGGCCGCGTCGCCCCCGAAAAAACGACGCTCGCTTTGTACGCTTACCCGCACACACGCGCGCGCGACGCAGCTTGCACCCACCACCACCACCACCACCGCTCCCCTTTCACACGCTCCCCTTGTCTTTTGATCCCCCTAACTTCCCCCCCCCCCCCCCGCCCCCCAGGCCCGCGCCCATCAAAAAGGCACACCTCCTCCTCTCAACACCCCCCCCCCCGCCCCCCCAAACCCGCATCGTTCCCCCGTCCGCCCTCGCTCCACGCCCCCTGGAGCGCGCGCGCGCTCGCGCGCCATCGCGCCGACGCCGAGGGTGGAAAAGAGAGAGAGAGGCGCGCGCTCGCGCGTGCTCGGCGGACGCCTACCCCTCTCTCCGCTCCCCTTCTCTTTCTTCCTCGCCCCACGCCCGCGCCACTCCCCCCTCCCCCGCATCCCCATCCGGACGACGGCGCAACACAAAACGGACAAGATGTCATCCTCCGACCAGCACGGCGGCGTGGCCACCGCCGCCCCGCCGCCGCCGCCGCGCGCCGCGCGCCGCGGAGCAGCAGCGGCAGCGGCAGCAACAATGGCGGGCGACGCCGCCAAGCACGCGCGCCGCCACCCGCCCCCGCGCGCGCGCCCCGGCCCCTCGGCGTCGGCGCGGGCGCTCGAGACGCGCGCGGCCGCGCTGGCCGGGCGCGCCGCGGCCCTGGCGCAGGCCAACGCCTCGCTGCGGCGGACGGTGGCGGCGCGCTCGGCCGCGCTCGACGCCTCCGCCCTGCTGGCGCGCATCCACCTGGGCGGGGGCGAGGGGGCGGTCGTCGCCGCCGCCGCCGCCTCGGCGGCCGCCGCCGCCGATGATGGTGCTGCTGCTGCGCCGATGATGATGACGATGCAGCGCTCGTCGTCCTCGCCCCCTTTTTGCCACCACCACCAACAACAACACCAACAGCAACAACGGCAACAACACCACCACGGGCCGTCGGCGTTTGCGGGACCCTCGGGCACGGCAGCGGCGGCGGCGGCAGCAGCAAACACAGCGACGGCAGCAGCAGCCGCCCCGGCCCCACCCCTGGCATCCGCCGCCGACCGGCCGCTCGCGCCGCCGTCGCCGCCGCCCCGCGCGGCGTCTCGCGCGACCGTGGTGGCCGCAGGCGCGTACAAGGCCGTGCTGCAGCGCGCGATTCAGGCCGTCGGGCAGTACCGCCGCCGGGCCGCCGCCGCCGCGCACGCCGCACCGCCTCGCTTGGAGGAGCACGGCTGCGGCTCGGGGGTGGGGGCAGGGCCGGCGGCGGCGCCCGCGCCCGCGGCTTTTTTCGCTGTCTCGGCCTCGGCCGACGCAGACGCCGACGTCCTTTTTTCCGACGGCAGCGGCGGCGGTAGCGGCAGTGGCTTCTTGCTGTCCACACCGCTGGCGTCGTCGCAGCAGTGGCCGTCGAGCTCGTCCGCGCGCCCCCCCGGCCCGGGGGATGGCGGCGAGCCGTCGCTCCTGGCGCTGCCGCCGACAACGGCGGCGCCGGCCCCCCGCTCCGCCGCTGCTGCCGCCGCCGCCGCCGCCGCCGGCGACAGGGATGACGACGGAAGCGCCGACCCGGCCCTGCTGGAGCAGCGCCGCACGTTTGCGTCGAGCGTCCTCGGCCTATTTGTCGAAGCGGAAGAGGAGAAGGAGGAGGAGGACGGGGACGAGGAGGCGGGCAGAGCGACCGAGAGGCAGCAGCAGCCCTCTGGCGCCGCCCTCTGCGGCAGCATCGGCGCCGCGGCGGCGCGGCTGCTGCGCCACGCCAACCAGCGCGCGGAGCGCGCGCGCCGCATGACCCTCGCCGACTACGCGCGCTTCGTGGCCGACTTCAACGCGCGCGCCGCACTGCTGCTGCGCGAGCTCGAGACGCACGACGCGGCAGACGCCGACGAGGCGGCGGCGGCGGCGGCGGCGGCCAACGAGGAGGGCGGCGGCGGCGGCGGCGGCGCGGCCGGCGCCAGCGGCGGCGGCCGCGACCCCGCGGGCCGGCGCGCGGCGGAGCGCGAGCTGGCGGCGATTGTGCGCGAAAATGTCATCTGGATGGCGGCCTGCCTCAAGCACCAGCCCGGGATCGTGAGTGATGGTTGCTCTGCTTTTTTTCTGATTTTTTCCCCCGCGCACGGGACCGACCGGCCGACCGACCGACCGCTCACAACAACCCCCCCCCCCCCCCCATAAAAACCAGCTCGACCGCATGGTGTGCTGCTACGACGTCGAGGGCGGCGCGGGCGGCCGCGGCGGCAACGGCGACGACGGCGACGGCCGCCCCCTTGCCCCGCACGACCCCCAGGACCAGGACGGCGACGGCGACGGCGAGGACGACGCCCAAGAGGCTGCGGCGGCGGCCGCCGCCGCGCGCGCCATCGCGGGCGCCGGCCTGGCCGCCGCGCAGCGCCGCGCGCTCGCCGACGCCTACGCCGAGTACGAGCGCTCGACGCGCCTGTGCGTGGACGACTGGAAGGGGGCGGCGGCGCGCCTGGAGGCCGAGATGGGGGGGGCCGCCGCCCTCCCCGCCGTCCCCCACCCCAACCCCAACCCCCACCCCGCGCCCGACGCCGCGCTCGCCGCGCTCGAGGCCGCCGTGGCCGCCGCGCACGTCGCGCGCCACGTCCTCTGCGTCACCGTCCTGCGCGTGGCCACCCCGCGCCAGCTCGCGTCGATGGCCGCCGACATGCACCCGGGCGCGCTCCGGCTGACGCTGCTGGCCGCCATGGCCGCCGAGAAGGAGAGGGAGCGGGAGAGGGGGCGCGAGGGGCGCGACGGCTCGGGGGCCGCCGGCGCCGCCGCCGTGGCGGTCGCGGCGGCTTGACCGACGGCGCCGCCGCGAGAGTGAGAGACACAGAGAGAGAGAGAGCACCGCCGCGGCTGCGAGTGGGCGCGCCGGTTTTTGGTTTTCTTTTTGCGCCAGCCGGTGGCGCGGGCGCCGCGCGCGCCAGCCCACGGCGGCGGCGGCGGCGACCCATGTTTCTTGTTCTCGACCCCCCATCCCCAAAACACAACACGCACAACGCTCCTGCACTCCTTCTGTTTGTATGTATATGTACCCCTCCTGTTGATGTTATGGCATTCGTTTTCGCTTCGTCGTTCTTTTTGTTTGGGAGCAGGACAGGCACCGCGCCGCTGGCGACCGCGCGCCCCCCCCCCAAATCCCTCGCCCCCCCCACCCACCCCCCCAAAAAATCACAAACTCTGCTCCTTTTGTTCGTTCGCACCTACACACTCCCCCGCCCTCTCCCGCCCGCGACAAAATAATCCCTCCGTTCCCCCCACTTTCGTCGCGCGCGCACTGACTTTCCCTGACCGTCCCATCCGCTTCCTTTGCCGCAGAGGCGCTCTCCAACAACGAGCCCCTTCTTCTTGCTCGCTCTCTCACCACCGCCCCCCCCTTTGCCCCCGCGTCCCCCGTTTCGTTTAGGGCGCGCGCGCGCGCGCGGGCGCCGGGTAAGGATCCACGAATCGCCAGTCGGCGCAGTCCGGAGCCCCCGCGCCTCTGCCCGGCCCCTCGTTTCCCTCCAAGCAAAAGCAACGATGGACGGCGCGGCCGCCGCAGGCGGCGAGCCGCCACCACCTCTGCCGCGGCGGACGCGGCAGCGGGCGACAGCGGAAGCGGCGCCGGCCGCGCCCCTGCCCCCACCGCCGCCGCCGCCGCAGCAGCAGCAGCAGCAGCATCCCCCGCCTGCTCGCGCGCAGCGCCCGCGCAGAGCGGCAGCGGCGCAAACGCCGTCAGAGCCGCCGCACCGGCAGCAGCAGAAGCAGCCCCCTCCTCTCGCCTCGGCAGCGGCGACGACGTCGGCGCCCGCCCCCCGCGGCAGCGGCGGCGGCGGCGGCGGCGGCGGCGGCGGCGGCGGCGGCGGCGGCGGCAACAGCCACCACAACAACCCTCCCCGCCTGCCGCCGCCGCGCGCGGCCGCCAACGCCGCCCACCGCCACCACCACCACCACCACCACCACCACCACGCGACGGTGGCGGACGACAGCACCACCGCCGCCGACGCGGCCGCCAAGCACCTGGGCCTGTCCAAGTATGAGCGCCGCCGCGCGGCGCAGCGCGCGCTGCAGCGCCGCGCGGACGAGCTGCAGCGCGCGGCGGCGGCGCTCGAGCGGAGCAACGCGCGGCTGCGGCGCGAGGTGGGCGCGCGCGTGGGCGTGATCGAGGCCGTGGCGCTGCTGGCGCGGCTGCAGGTGGACGACGCCGGCGGGGTGGCGCGGGCGCGCCGGGAGGAGGAGGAGGAGGCCAATAAAAACGACAATGACAACGACCACGACAACAAGAAGGCGGCGGCGGCGGCGGCGGCGGCGGCAGCATCGCCGCCGACGCCGGCGTCGCGCGAGGCGCCGTCCTCCTCCACGTCCGGCGCGGCAGCCCCGACGGCGGGCGCGGCGGCGGCGGCGGCGGCTGAGGCGGCCATGAGCGATGCTGCCGCCGCGTCGGGGGCGCGCTCTGGCCAAGGAGCAATGGCGGCCGCCGCCGCCGCCGCCGCCGCCGCCTCTGGCCTCCCGGCCTCCTCCTCGGCCCCGCCCTCCTCGCGGCAGCGGCAGCAGCCGCAGCAGCAGCCGCAGGTGGCCGCCGCGATGGCGCACTGGACCAAGACGACGTACTCGAGCTTCCTGAACTCGTCCGTCGAGCGCCTGCACTCGGCGCTCAGCCAGGAGCTCGTCGGCGCCAGCGCCGGCGCCGGCGCCGGCGCCGGCGATTTCGGGGGCGGCAGGGGCGCCAGCAGGGACGGCGCCGCTGGTGCAGCCGCCGGCGACGCCATGGACGAGGACGGCGGCGGCGGCGGCGAGCAGCAGCAGCCCCCCCAGCAGCACCAGCGCCGGGCCGTGGCGCGCAACCGCTCGCTGCTGTCGTCGGGCTCGTCGCTGCGCGCCGCGCGCGGGCGCAGTGGTGGCGGCACCGGCGGCGGCGTAGGTGCGGGAGGATCAGCGGCGGCGGCGGCGGCGGCAGCGGCGTTAACCAACGGCGGCAGCGGCGGCGGCGGCGGCGGCGGCGGCGGCGGCGCCCTTGCCGAGCCGCGGCGGCCCAGCGCCCCCCAAGCCCACGCGGCGCTCGCCCGCCTCGCCACCGACGAGCAGCGCCGCCTCTTCCGCGCCTCCGTCATGGGCTTGTTTGTCCCCGGCTGCGGCGACGACGGCGGCGACGGCGACGACGAGGACGAGGACGGCGGCGGCCCCCGGGCGGCGGCGGGCGCCTCGCCCGCGCCCTCGGACGGTTCGTCCCGCGCTGTGGCCGTGGCCGCGGCGGCGGCCGCCGCGGCGGCGGGCCAAGCGGCAGCGGGCCCCGGCTCCTCGGCGGCCCCCTCCGCTCCTCCTCCTCCTCCTCCTCCTCCTCGCGCCACCGCCACCGCCACCGCCGGCATCGACGGCGAGGTCGCCGCCGCCGCCGCCAAGATGAGCCGGCTGGCCGAGCGCCGGCGCGCCGAGGCGCGCGCGCTGACCGTGCCCGCCTACATCTCCTACCTGGCCGCGCACAACCTGCGCGCGGCCCTGGCGCTGCGCAAGCTGGACTGGGCGCGGCGGGCGGCGGCGGCCGAGCGGGAGGAGCGGGAGGAGGAGGAGGAGGAGGAGGAGGACGAGGCCGGCGGCGCTGGTGCGGCCACGGGTGCCGGCGCCGGTGCTGTGGCGCCGCGGCGCGGGCGGCGCGGGCCAAAGCTGAGGGCCGGCGACTCGGACGACGAGGAGGCCGACGAGGACGACGAGGACGACGAGGAGGACGGCGACGGCGACGAGGACGACGAGGACGACGAGGACGACGAGGACGAGCCAAACGGGGGGCGGCGGCCGCTGGCCGCCGCCGCCGCCGCCGCCGCCACCGCGCGCCGGCCGGCCCCGCGCGCCCCGCCTCGCTCGCTCCCGCTCCCGCCGCCGCACGCCGAGGCGGTCGAGCGCGCCGCGCGCCGCGAGCTGCGCGCGTCCGTGCGCGACCAGATGACGCTGCTGGCCGCCATGATCCGGCACAACCCGGCCGTCATCGAGGAGCAGCACGCGTGGAGCCTGGACCAGAGCGCCGAGGGGGCCGAGGTCGGCGACGCGGGCGCGGGGATGATCGGGATGGGGATGGGGATGGGGATGGGGATGGGGATGGGGATGGGGATGGGGATGGGGATGGGGATGGGGGGTGCGGCTGGAGCAGGTGCCGCGGGCGGCGCCGCCGCCGCCGCGTCCGCCGCCGCGCCCGGCGGCGCCGCCCTGCCCCCGCCGCTCTCGCGCCGCGCGCCCCCGCTGCACGAGGTCGAGGCGCGCGCCATGCGCGCGGCGCGCGGCGCGCGCCTGTCGCGCGAGCAGCGCCACGCCCTCGCCGACGCCTACGCCGACTACCTCGCGCGCCTGGCCGACGCCAAGCGCGGCTGGGAGCGCGCGGCCGAGCAGCTGCGCGAGGCGTGCTGCGGCGGCCAGGCGGCGGGGGCGGCGGGGGCGGCGGGGGCGGCGGGGGCGGCGGGGGCGGCGAGGGCGGCGGGGGCGGCGGGGGCGGCGGGGGCGGCGGTGTGCGCTGGAGCGGCAGCGGCGGGGGCAGCGGCAGCGGCCGCCCCGGGAGCCCCCCAAGCCCAGGCCCAGCAGCCCTTGGCCCTCGCGGTCGGCGGCGGCCGAGGCGGCGGCGGCGGAGGCAGCAGCGCCCCCGCCCCGACGCCGCCCCCGCCCCCCCCCCCGCCGCCCGAGCCGTGGAGCCTGGAGGAGCGGCTGGCGGCGCTCGAGCGCGCGGTCGCCGCGGCCAACCTGCTGCGGACGGTGCTGGGCGCGCGCTTCTACAGCGTCGTCACGCCCGAGCAGCTCGCGTCCATCTGCGTGGACTACCACCCGTGCTCGCTGCGGATCGGGTCGCTGTGCGAGGCGATCGCGCGGCTCGAGGGGCAGCAGCAGCAGGGGCAGGGGCAGCAGCAGGAGCAGGGGCCGCGGCTCCGGGGGGCCGGGCGGCGGCGGCGGGCGGCGGCGGCGGCGGCAGAGGAGGAGGAGGACGACGACGACGCGGCGATGGCGGTGGAGGTCAAGGAGGAAGAGGACGACGAGGCGATGGTCGTCAAGATGGAGGAGGAGGAGGACGACGACGATGACGATGACGACGACGAGGATGAGGAGGACGACGAAGAAGAAGAGGCGGCGCCGACGAGGCGGGCGCGGGCGCGGGCGCGGGCGCGGGCGCCGCGAGGGGCGCGCGCCGCCGCACATGCGACCTGACCCCAAACAAAAGGTACTACTACTACTACTACTGCTTCCGCTCTCTATGTTTCCTATTACTTGTTGTTTGCGAATGAGATGAGATGCAAATTATGATGAAAAGTGTGCTAGGAGCCTGCAATAGAGGGACACGAAGAAAAGCAAGGGGCAAAAATAAGGGCCGCGAGCGCGTGCCGCGACCCCAAAAACCACTCCCAAACAAAAAAATAATCGCAAAATCACACCAGCCCCGCGGCGTGGTCGCGCCGGTACGCCTCCGCCTCGGCCTCCTCCTCCTCGACCGGCTCGTCCTGGGCGCCTCCTTGCTCTCCATCGGGCTGATTGCCGCCCTCCGCCCCTTCCGCCTCGTCGTCCGCGCCCATCAGCCACGCCGCCTTGCGCTCGCCCCACCGCGCGTCCCACCTCCCCCGCCAGGGCGCCAACACAGCGTTCTCCGCGCGGCCCCGATCGTCCTGGCCCGAGATCCACACGGGCGCGCCCACCTGCGCCACGAGCTCGTCCAGCTTTTCGCCCTTGGGGACGAGGTACTGCTCGATGACGAGGGAGATGCGCACGTGCCCCAAGTGGGGCGAGGTGTGCTTGAGCACGCGGTGCATGGCGTCCCCCCGGAAAGAGACAATGGTGCCCTCTTGAGGGCGCACGACGCGGGCCGGGGGGCCCGTCCCGGCCTCGTCCTCCTCCTCCTCTTCAGGCTCCTCTGGATCTTGCCCCTCTTCGGTTGTTGCCGGCGCCGGCGCCTCGCCCTCCTCCTCCTTTTGCTTCCGGGGCGGCGGCCGGCGGGCCGCGGCCCCCGGCACCACCCCGGGCGGCGGCAGGGCCTCCTGGTGGTGCGGCCGGTGCTGCTGCTGCCGCCCAGCCTCTGCCCGCACCGCCGACCCCGCCCCGCCGGCCCCGCCGCCCGCGCCGCCCTGCATCTGCTGCCGCCGCTCCAGCTCCTCCGCCTCGCGCTCCAGCCGCTCGGCCTCCTCCCGCTCGTGCCGCCACCGCGCCTCGATCCGGCGCATCTGTTTTAGGGTGGGGCCAATGCCGCTCTCGCGCGGGTGCGTGGCGTTCCCCAGCTGCGGGGGCCACAGCTCCAATCGGCCCCCCCTCATGTCCTCGGGGACGCGCACGTACAGCACGGACGTCTGGTGCGACTCGGTGTCCCAGTACTCGGGCGCAAACTGCTCGAGGGTGTTGTCGATGTGCGCGCCCGCCGTCACGAGCCCCTCGTCGGCGGCGGCGTCGGTCGCGGTGATCGGGGGGTCGGCGGTGGTGGTGGTGGTCGCGTTGTCTCCGCCGTTGCCGTCGCCGTTCTTCTTGCCGCCGGTGCTACGCAGCAGCGCGGCCGTCGGCGGCTCGTGCGGGTGCGCGGCGTCGTGGTGGTGGTGCTGCGAAGCCGCCGCCCCCGCTGCCCCGCCGCCCTCCGCCCCCGTCCCCGCCGCCGCCGCCGCCAGCGCCTGGTACGCGGCCTCGGCGCGCTCGATGCCCTCGGCGTTTTCCCCCGTCACGGGCTCGGACCGCAGGACGTTGGCCACGAAGGCCGTCGCCTCGGGCAGCCTGACGCGGTCGAGAAAGGGCACCAGGAAATCAAACAGCGGGCAGTCGCGCACGATCTTTTCGCCTTTGCCCGCCGCAAAAAACAGCACAAACCCGGTCGTCTTGCCGAACGAGTCCTGGTCGAGCTCGTTGCGCCGGTAGAGCAAGGGCGAGGTGAGGAGGTCTCGCCGGAGCTTGTTGAAGGCTTTGGGGGGCAAGGCGTTTGGGCGGGACACCAGCAGCGGCTGGCTGCGCCGGTGCGTGTGCAGGTGCCACGGTTTGGGCCGGTCGGCGACCTCGCGCGCGCGCTTGGCCGCCTGCTTGGCCTTGGCGAGGGCCGTGATGTCGTGGATGGTGATCGGAGGGGGGGCCTTGGGGTTGTTGGGGTTGTGGTTGTGGTGGTTGTTGTTGTTGGTGGGGTTGGGGTGGGGCGCGGGCGCCTTTGGGGCGGCGTCGTCGGCATCGGCGACGAGCGCGTGCGCGCCCGCGGGCCGCGCCGCGCCGGCGCCGTCGGCCGCGCGCAGCAGGCGCAGCTGCTGCCCGCCGTCCCGCCCGCCGCCTGCCGCAGCCGCCGCAGCCTTTGCCTCCGCCTCGGCCTTGCGCCACCGCATCTCGGCCAGCGGGACGAGCGGCAGCCGGGTGCGCGCGCCGCCCGCCGCCGCGCCCGGGCCGAGCGCCGCCGCGCCTCCGCCCGCGCCGCCGCCACCCGCGCCGCCGCCGACCCCGCCCCCGACGCCGCCCGCGCCGGGCCGCGCCAGCAGGATGCGCTCCTCCGGCCGCACGAGCTTGTTTGCGGCCTCGATGCGCCGGCGGTCCCCCAGGGGCACGAGGCGCGCCATGTAGTGGATCCCCACGACGTTGGGCAGCGAGACCCGCGCGGCCTTGGGCACGAGCTCGGCCAGCTCGGCGAGCGCGGCCTGGCGCGCGGCCTCGTCCAACGACGAGGGGTCGTCGGCGTTTTCGCCGCCGCCGCCGCCGTCGGCGCCGCCGTCAGCGCCGCCGCCGCCATTGCCGCCATTGCCCTCCTTTGCGAGCGCCTCCTCGTGCGCGCGCGCCGCCGCCTGCATCCGCTTCTCCTCCTCGGCCAGGTCGCGCGCCGACCGCGCCGCCGCCACCCGCCTGCGCGCCTCGGCCGCCTCGGCCGCGGCCACCTCGGCCGCGATTTGCGCGTCGACGGCGCGGCCGCGCGCGCGCCGCGCCGCCGCCTGCGCGGGCGTCTCGCCCTCACGCACGTCCTCGGGCGACTCGGGGATGGGGCGGCGCCGCGCGGTGGATGAGGCAGAGGACGCGTCGCCACTGCCGCCTCTTCCTCCCTTGGTCGTCAGGAGGGAAAAGGGCCAGCCGCTGCCGTGCGACGCGAAAAAGGCGAGCGCGGCGAGCAGGAGCACCGCGAGCAGCGCGAGCCTCTGGCGCCTCTGCTGCGTCGTCGCCGAGGGGCGCGCGCGCTTGTCCTTGGCCTGGTCGTCGGCGCGCGCGGACGCCGAGGGGGCGTGGCCGTTGCCGCGCGCCAGGCCATTGCCCCCCGACGTCGTCAGGTAGGGGGAGGCCGTGCGCGGGCGCATCGTTGGGTTCGTCTTCCTTCGGTTGTTCGGCAGAGAGGGGGGAGACGGGGGGGGGGGCGTGATGCCGCGCGCGCGCGCGCGCCTCGAATGGGTCAACGGCAGGGCGCGCGCGGCCGGTACTAGTGGTGGGTGGTGGGAGGGGGGGGGGGGCAGGGGAGTCGTTCGCAGCCAGACGAAAATACACGGCGCGAAGGAATGTGCTTACTAGGGGTGAATGGGCCGGGTGTGTGTGGGGGGAGCAGGGGGTCTTTTTTGCCCTCCCCGCGCCGCCGCCGCGCGCGTCGTCGAGCCGAGCCGCCGAGCGGCCTCGTGCCCCCCCCCCCCCCGAAAAAAAAAGGGGGGGGGGACTGGTGTGTGTGAGGCGGTTGGTCGTCGTCGTCCAAGGGCGGGGTGGGGGGCGCGCGCTAAAGCATCAGGACGTTTCGAGAGGCGTTGTTGTGCCCCCGCGGCGCTCCGTCGCTTGCCGCCCACCGCTTGCCGCCCACCGCCCGACCGCCCGCCCCGCCTACAAACCGCGCCACCACTCCCCCGCCTCACCCTCCCTCTCTCTCCCTTTTTTTCACTTCTCTCTTTTTCCCCCAAAAAAGCGAGACCCCCCCATAACAACAAACAACAACCAAAAACCAAGAAGAATGTCGCGCAAGGTGCTGCTCGCCCTCCTGCTGGCGGGCGTGCTCCTCGCGGCGCCGCTGGTCGTGCGCGCCGAGGACGACGCCGAGGAGTACGACGACGAGGACGGCGACGAGGGCGGCGCGGGCGGCGCCGCGGGCGAGCCGTCGGAGAAGGACGTCGTGGTGATCGGCGACAAGAACTGGACCGACGTGATCGGCAAGTCCAAGTATGCGCTGGTGAGTTGGTTCTTGGGTATTTTTTTTTTGCGAGGAGGAGAGCCTTCTTCCGTTTGAAACCGTCCGCCTTGTCGCGGCGGCCCTCGCGGCCGTCGCCGCCGCTCCCGCCCCGCGCGCGCGCGAGCCGCGGAGATGCGCGCCTGGTCGTGCCAGGCGCCGCGTTTCCGGGGCCAAGTGGGCCGCTGGCTGACGGCGCGCGCGCGGCGCGCGCAAGTGGCGTGGAGTGGTGTGGTGTGGTGTCCTCTCTGCGTTGTTCCCTAACCGCCCGCCCTCCGCCCCCCCGCCCCCGAAACGAACAGGTCGAGTTCTACGCCCCGTGGTGCGGCCACTGCCAGGTGAGTTGTGGAGTGTGATGGTGGTGGTGGTGGTGGTTGGCGGGGGGTCGCAGCGAGCGAGCGAGAGGCACAGGGGGGCTCTGTTTCGACAGGGTGTCTCTCTCCTCTCTCCCTTCCGCGGCGCCGTGATCCCGCCGCCGCGCGCCCCGGGCGCCGGATCATCGCGATCGTGGACACCCGCACCGCCTCCTCGGGCGGTCGGAGGCCAAGGGAGGGCCGCGGAGGGCCCAGGGGAGCGGCCAGGGCCGGCAACCGCCCTTGAGTTTGCCCCCCCCTCCCCCTCTTTTTTTTTGTGCCAAGGGGGTGCAGCCGCCGCAGGCGCCGCGCGCGCGCATCTGTCACAGCTTGCGCCTCCTCAACCCCCCGGCCCAGGCCTCATCGTCGTCGACGGCGATGAGCAGTCGCCTCTTTTCTATATTTTTCGGGGGGTTCGCGAAACAACGCGAACACGCACGTGGCAACAAAAACTGTGAGCCCTCAAACTCACGACGACGACGACGCAACCCTCCCGGCCGAAAAAAACACGCGACGCCCCCCCCCCCCCCTCCAAAAAAACCCCCACAGCGCCTCAAGCCCGAGTACGCCAAGGCGGCCACGGCCGTCAAGGACTACGACAGCAGCGTGATCATCGGCAAGGTCGACGCCACCGTCGAGCCCGAGATGGCCAAGAAGCTGGGCGTCAGCGGCTACCCCACGCTCAAGTGGTTTGTCGACGGCGAGCTCGTCTCGGACTACGGCGGCCCCCGCGAGGCGTTGAGTGACTTTTTTCGTGTGACTTTGGACTTTTTTGGGGGGAGGGGTGGCGGCGGCTATTTTTCGGCGCTCGTTTTCCCTTACAACAGCCACTGACGCCCTCCCTCCCTTTCCCTTCCACAAAAAAAAAACGACAGCGACGGCATCGCCAAGTGGATCAAGAAAAAGACGGGCCCCCCGGCCGTCACGCTCGCCGACGCCGACGCCCTCGCCGCCGCCGAGAAGGACGCGTCCGTCCTCGTCGTCGGCTACTTCAAGGACCTCAAGGGCTCCGACCACGAGGCCTTCACCAAGTTTGCCCAGAAGACCGAGGACGCCGTCTTTGCCCAGACCACCGACGCCGCCGTCGCCAAGGCCGCCGGCATCACCGGCTCGGCCCCCGCCTTTTCGGTCGTCGCCAACCACAAGGGCGAGGACCGCGCCGCCGTCGCCGGCAAGAAGGTCACGGCCGAGGCCATCGAGGCCCTGCTCAAGGAGAACAAGCTCCCCGTCGTCGTCCCCTTCACGGACGAGAACTCGCCCAAGATCTTTGGCAGCGGCATCGAGCGCCAGGTGCTGCTGATCGCCAAGGCGGCCGACCTCGACCACAAGGCCGGGGCCAAGCCCGTCAAGGCCCTGCGCAGCGTGGCCGCGGGCCACCGCGGCAAGCTCACGTTTGTCGTGGTCGACGTCGAGAGCAAGAGCGCCGGGCCTGTCACTGGCTTCTTTGGCGTCAAGGCTGAGGTGAGTTTTTTTTGGGGGGGGGGGGGGGGTGGGGGGGGGGGGGGGGGGGGGGGGGGGGGGGGGCGGGGGGGGGCGCTGTGGCGGCGGCGGGCCCTGTGTGCCCCCGCCCCCCCCCTGCCCCCTTTTCGTCTCCGACCATTTTGTCTGCCCCGCGCCCGCGGCCATGGGCCTGCACTGCAGCTGTTGCGGGACGCGGTTTACGCGCGCGCGCTCGCTCGCGGCGTCTCACACCAACCAACGCTCACGCCGCCCCCCCCGCAACACGCCCGCCCCTGCAACACGCCCCCAACCCCCCCCAAATATAAAAACAGGACACCCCCGTCATCGTCGGCTTCGAGATGAGCGCCAACAAGAAGTACAAGTTCTCCGGCGACGTCTCCAGCGAGAAGGCCGTCGGCAAGTTCGCGGCCGACCTCGCCGCGGGCAAGCTCACGCCCGAGTACAAGAGCGCCCCCATCCCCGAGGGCGACGCCGCGCTGGACGACGGCGTCACGGTCGTCGTGGGCAAGAACTTTGACAAGATCGTCAAGGACCCCAAGAAGGACGTGCTGGTGAGTTGTTTTGGCGTTGCATGGGGCAGGAGTTGTGTCACGACGACACGACCGGATGAGGGGGGGAGCGTTGGCCGCACCCGCCACCGTTGCCGCGCCCGCCGCCGCCGCCTCGCGCCGCTTCCTCCACCCCGCCCCTTTGCCCCCTTCCCCCACCCCTCTGAAGTCCCCCCCAAGCACCCCGCCCAACCTAACGATAACACGCCCTCCTCCTCCTCGACGCCCCCCGACCCCAAACCACACACACAAAAAACAACAGCTCGAGGTATACGCTCCGTGGTGCGGCCACTGCAAGCAGCTGGTGCCGATCTACGCCAAGCTGGCCAAGCGCTTCAGCAAGGTGGACAGCGTGGTCATCGCGAAGATGGATGGGACAGAGAACGAGCACGCAGACGTGGCCAACCTGATCAAAGGGTACCCTACCATTTTGTTTTTTGAAGCGTCAAAATCTTCGCCGGCGACCCCGTACGACGGAGACCGTTCTTTGAAGGGTTTTACCAAGTTCCTCAAAAAACATGCTAAGATCGCTTACGAGCTGCCCAAGAAGGAGAAGGCCGAGGGCGGCGACAAAAAGGGGGACGACAAGGAGGACGAGGACGTCAAGGACGAGCTCTAAACGCTCGTGCCCCGGCGATCTCCGCGCGCCGCCGAGCGCCCGACCAGGACAAGGCAAGGCCGCTGCGGCAGCGGCGCGTTTATGCTGCGCGCTTGTGGCGTTGCATGCATGCGTCGCCGCTGACACTAGGCGCCTTGCTCTCGGGGGGGGGGGGCGAGCGGCGCAAGCAAAGGTAAAAACGAGAGCACGTGTAAAAATCGACTCTTTCGGTCGTCGCCGCGCAGCGCTGCGTGTCGGGGCGGGGAGGAGGGAGCGGCGGCCGGGGCCGTTTTTCCCGCGCGCGTGTGCGTGCAAATGCGGTCGATTTTACAATGCGCTTGTGTTTTTATCCATGTGCTCGGGTTGGTTGATTGGTTGGTGTTGGTGGTGGCGCGGGGGGGGGGGGGGGGGTTCAAGCCAGGCGTGCTCGCGGCGGCGTGCACTCGAGAGAGGGAGCGGCGCGGGGAGGGCGGCGGCGGCGGCGGCGGCAAGTGGAGGGGGGGAACAAAATGCGGTTTGTGAGGCGTCGTGCGCGACGGGCGGACTGGCAAGGGCCAGGCGGTCGGGGGAAGGGGGGCGGTGCGGAGGTAAACGGGGCGCGAAAAGGGGTGGAGCGGAGGAGGGTGCTGGGGGAGGAAGCGGCGCGGGGCGGCGCGAGAGCGAGAGGGGGGTGCGGAGGCCCCACGGGCAGGGGGCGAGGGTTGAGGGGGGGCGCCCAATGAGCCGCGGCCGCCTCGCATGCCCAGAGCCCTTACTGACCCTTGCGCAGGAGCTCCAAGGTGTCGAGTTGCTCGGGGGTCAGCAGGCGCAGCACCTGGAGCGCCCCCACGGCGGCGCGGCACCCGCGCAGCGACAGGCCGTCCAGCCAGCCAGGGGGCGGGGACAGCAACGGCGAGCGCGAAGAAGAGGGCGCCGCGGTGGCGCTGGCCGCGTCCGGGACGGGGCCGCGGTCGGGCGTGCGGGCGGCGCGGGGGGCGCGGCGGGGGGCCTCGGCCACGGCCTCGGCGGCGGTGGTGGTGGCCGCGGCGGCGGCGGCTGCGTCGCGGGGGCGCTTGCGCAAGGGAGCGGCGGCGGCGGCGGGGGGCGGGGGCGGGCTGTTCGGCTCCATCGCCGCCGCATTGTGGGCCGGGATGGCCACGGGGCGCGGGGTCGGGGGCTGCGGCGCGTGCTGGGGGGGCTGGTGCTGGTGGTGGTGGTGGTGCTGCTGCTGCTCCTGCTGCTGCGGCGGCGGGGCGGCGTGCAGCGCGGGCGGCTGCTGCTGGTGCTGCGACGGCAGCGGCAGCGGCATCAGCATCGGCGGCGACAGCGGGCCCCCGGGCTGCTGGGCGGGCACAGCGCCCCGAAGGTGGGCCGCGGGGGGCGCGAGCTCTTGCTGGTAGGGGCGGCAGTAGAGGAACTGCGGCGGCGGGTGAACCCACACCCCCACCCACCCCCCCGTCATCGGCCCCGGAGGCTGCGGCGGCGGCGCAAGCATCACCACCGGCGGCGCGTGCCACGGCGGCGGCGGGGGCTGCGCCACCACGTACGCCTGCGGCGGCGGCGGCTGCTGCTGCTGCGCGTGCTACGGCTGCACCCACACGGGGATCTGCTGCTGCGGCGGCGGCGGCTGGTGTTCGTGCTGGTTGTTCTCCATCCTGCCTGCAGCAAGCGAGCGAGCGAGCGAGCGAGCGGCGCGCGTCGAAAAAAAAAGGGTAGGAGAACCGAACGAGGGCTCCCTCTCGGAAAAGAGAGATGCGCGCGGATGTGAGCGGCGCGCGCGGATGGGATTGTGACGAGAGGAGGAAGCGAATTCGGGGGCTTTGGTCTGGCGACGCGAAATGGGCGTAGCGGCCGAGAGAGTGGGGGGGAGATCGGGAGAGAGAAGGGCGGCGGCGCGGCTGCCTCTTCTTCTGACGAGCGAGCGAGCGATCCAGCAGCGAGCCGACTCGGCGCCGTCTTTTTGGATTTTGTTTGGTTTTTTTTACTCTCTGAGAATTCATCGCGCGCGCGCGTGCGTCTGTATAGGGTGGAAATGGTATGTGCAGAGGGGATAGGGAGACGGTCGGTCGGAAGTGCAGAACACAGGAGGGGTCTTGTTTTTTTGTTGGGGTGCGTGCCGGTGCCGCCCCCGTCGCGCGCGCTGTCGCTCTCGCTCCCGCGGGCAGCCCCCGCCCCTCGAGAGCGCCGAGCGCGGCCGCGAGGACCCCGGCCCGTGTTTTTTGTGTTTGAGAGGGGTTTCCCGTCCAGTTGAGGTGTGTGTGTGTGTTTGTGTGTGCGTGTCAGAATGTAGATCACGTGTTGAGGTCAGGTGGGGGGGCGGGGTCTGCACAGAGAGAGAGAGAGCGACAGAGGACAGAGGCGAGAGCGCGGGCGGCGCCAAGAAAAGCGCCGCCCCCCCGCCCCAACCCCCTCCTCTCTCTCACCTCAATCCACCCATCCATCAATCCATCAAACCACCGCAAACTCAGTTGTTGAGCTGCGCGGGGCTGGGCGCCGCCTTGGGGTTGAGCTTGGACGCGTACCGCCCGCTCTGCACCACCGTGGCCGACGCCGTGGCCGCCGACGCCGACGGCGCCGAGGCCGCCGCCGCCGGCCGCGAAGCAGACGCCGCGCCGGCCGCGCGCCGCGCGCGCCGCCGCGACACGACCACCGCCGCCACCACCGCCAGCCCAAGCGCCGCTCCCACGCCGACCGCCACGCCCACCACGATCCCGACCGTCCCGTACCCGACCTTGCCGCCCCCGGAGGGCGCGGCGATCGCGCGGCCCATGTCGGCCAGCTCGCGGCGCACCACCTCCTCGGTGACGGGCGCCGTGCCGACGCGCGCGTCGAGCGCCGCGCCCGTGAAGTCGCTCCCGAGCAGCGCGATCGCCTCCCTCGCCTGCGCCTCGGACATCTCCCCGGACTCGATCCCGCGCGCGATGAGGGCCACGCGCTGCGCGAGCTCGCCCTGCGAGACGGCGGCCACCTTGGCGATGTAGCGGAGGGCGGCGACGGTGTCGAACGACTCGCCGGCGGTGCTGGCCGAGGCAGAGGACGACGCCGACGGAAGCTCGCCGCCGTTGGCGCCGCCGCCGATGGCGGCGAGCTTGGCGCGCAGCACGACGCCCTGGACCTTGGCGTTGGCCTCGGCCATGGCGCTCGAGGCGGCCTGGGCGAGGAGCTCGATGAGCTCGGGGATCTCCGGGTCCTCGCTGGCGGACGACGACGAAGGGGCCAAAAGGCCGCGGCCGGCGCCGAGGAGCGAGCGGCGCTTGGCCGCGCCCTCCGCCGGAGCCGCCGCCGGCCCCCACCCGCCCTTGCCAAACGCGCCCGGGGGCACGGCCGTCAGCAGGCTCGGCTTGCTCGCCCGCATCGCCTCCCCAAAGATGGCCCCCACGCTCGCCTTGTCCGCCAGGGCGGCGCCCGCGGTTCCCTCGCTCGCGCCGTCGGCCGCTTTGGCCGCCGCGTAGGACGCCCCCACCAGCGCGCGCCCGACGCCGTCGGCCGAGGCCCCTTTGCCAAAGGCCCCTCCGACGAGCGCCTGCCCGACCTGCAGCGTCGACGTGAGGGCAGAGGCGTCTCCGAGGACGGCCGCGAGGTTGGGAGACGCCAGCGTGAGGCGCTCGCCCGTGAACGTGAGGAAGTCGACCCCCAGCTCGGCCGACTTGTAGCCAAAGAGGCGGTAGCAGCCGTCCCAGAGAGCCTTTGCTTTGGCCATCGACGCGGCGTGCGCCGCCTGCTTTGCGCCCGTCACGGCCGCGGCCACGGCCACGGCCTTGCCCAAGAACGACTGCTGAATCGGGTCATCGGCAGCGGGCACAGTCAGCAGCGAGATGGACGTGACGGCGGCGGTCGAGGTGGCCGGCATGGCGAGCTGCATGGGCACGACGACGGGGACGCCCGTCACGGTGTCGGCGCACGACGAGCCGGCGTAGCCCGCGGAGAACTTGTAGTCGGCCGCCTTGGGTTTCAGCACGCCGAAGACGCCCTCGGCGTCCGTGACGAGCTCCTTGCCCGCCGTGGCCAGGAGCCCCCCGGCCTGGGCGGCGTAGAAGCCGACGCAGTCCTTGAGGCCGCCGATGTTGACGAGCTTGGCGGCCATGAGCGGGGGCGTGGCGGGAGCGGCGGGGCCGTCGGGGGCGTCGGAAGCAGGGGTCTCGATCGCCTCCGAGCCAGGACCAGCGGGCGTGTCGGCCTCGGCCACAAGGCCCACGGCCACCTGGATGGCCGAGGTGTTGACCGCCTGCCCCAAAGCGACGTCGTCCAGACCCGTGACAAAGGCCGACAGCGCCGCCGTGTCGCTCCCGCCGCTGGCGCAGCACGCCTTGGTCGCGTCGCCAAGCGCCACCTGCCCTGCTTTGGCCAGGCGCGCCAGGCGCACCATGTCCGGGTAGACGGCGTCCTGCGTGAGGACCGAGGCGTCGCCATTAGCAGCAGCCGCCTCGTACTTGAGCTTGAGCTCGGCGAGCGCGCGGCTGAGCGACTGGACCGCGGGCGCGGCCGAGGACGCGCAGCCGCCGGCCTCCAAGCACAGCCCGCCAAACGCCTTGGCGAGCGACTCGGGCGAGGCCAGGGCCTCGGCCGACAGCAGCGCGGGCGACCACTGCGAGAGGACGACCTCGTTGGACACCACCGCGCCAGGGCCGCCGCACTCGTAGAGGGCGCGCGCGGCCGAGAGCACCGAGAGGATGCGCGCCGAGGCGGCGAGCGCGCCGACGGCGGCGGCGACGGCCGTCGCGTTGCCCGGGGTGGTGGCGGCGTCGACCGCCTCGCGGCTGGGGCCCCAGGCCGTGGCGAGCATGACGAGCGGGTCCGAGTTGACGGCGCCGCTGCCCCACTGGCCAGCGCCGGCGCCAAGAGCCCCGACGCCGACGGACGCGTAGGCCTGGTCGTAGCGGGAGAGCACGCCGCGCGACGCGGCGCCGGACGCGCCGTCGTTCTTCTCGTCGAGCGTGGCCGCGGCCCCGGCCTCGGGAATGAGCGTCAGCAGGGCGATGGGCGTCACGACCACTTGGGGCGCGTATTCGGGCTGCGTGCGCACGTCCGGAGGGTAAGGGGTCAAACCCGCGATGGGCACCGCCACGCGCGCGCCCGTCCAGCTGTCGACGCAGTGCCCCTCCGGGGGCCCGCCCTTGCTCTGCGCCCACGTGTTGGTCGCGACGGCCACGCCCGTGCCCGTCGAAAAGTCGACGGCAAAGGCGCCGTGCGTCCTGCCCGCAGTAGGGCCCGTGACCCAGTCCTTGAACATGCGGCCGTTGCGGTCGCGGTTGAGGCGGTCGACCGGGAAAAAGTCGCGGTCGTCCGCGGCGAGCTTGCCGTTTTTGCCCCAGTAGAAATCGCCCTCGCAGTGGCCCAGCGCCCCCACCGCGTGCATCTTGCCCGTGAGCTTGTACGCCACGGCGGTGGGGTCGACGACGGCCTTGTCGCCCTCGGCAGGCAAAGCGGAAGAGGTGAGGACCGCGGGCAAAGGGGCGGTTGTTCCGGGGCAGGTGCCTGCGGCGACGCCGGCGATCTGGATGCCGTCGCGGGGCCTGTCGCCCACCCACCCGGCCCCCAGGTTGGGGTCGGCGCACCGGGGCCAGTCGCTGCACGCGCGCCTGGGGATGATCGTGCAGTTGGACGGCCTCGGGGACGCGCCCTGGCAGTACTCGATGGGCCACTCCCAGTCGCCGGGCGGTTTGAGGGTGCCCTTTTTCGCGTCGAGCCACGCGCCGACGACGCCCGCGGCCCCCGGAACAGGGGAGCCGACGGGCACAAACTCCCAGCCCGCGGGGGGGGTGCCGTTGTCCGGGATGATGCAGAAGCCGCCCATCTGCTTGTCGAAGCAGAGGGTGCCCTCTGGCATGGACTTGAGCACCGAGTCGGGGATCTTGCCCTTGCTGACGGCCAGCAGAGCGAGGGGGATCAAGGCGACGCCGCCGATGCCGCTCAGGCCGGCGAGCCCCGCAAGACCCGCCAGCCCCGCCAGGCCGCGCTTGTCCTTGTAAATCTTGGTCGTGGGCCTGCGGTAGTCCGACAGGGCCACGCCCGCGCTCAAGAAAGAGTCCATGAGGGCCTTCTCGTCGATCTTGGCCTTGGCGACCTTGCTCGCGAGAGCGTCTCCCGAAAAGGCGGCGACGAGGGCGTCGAGGTCGGCCTGCAGCGCGGCGGCCGAGGCGGCGGCAGCGGCGCCGCCCTTGGAAGCGCCGCCAGACGCGCACTGGCGCTGGGACAGCTTCTCGATCGCGGGAATCAGCTCGCCGTACACGACCTTGCCCAGCTTTGCAAGCGCGACGGTGTTGGTCTCGCCGTTGTAGCGCCTGCCCAGGTCGGCGGCGTTGTTGGCGCCGTCGATCGTGCGCTGCGCCTGCTCGTTGACGGCCGCGAGGACGGCCGCGACGCTCTGGAGGAGCGCGGCCTCGGGGGCGGCGGGGACGGAAGAGGCGGCGGCGGCGCTCGCCTCCTCGGAGAGGCGGCGGCGGCGGCCGGCCGAAGACAGCGCGCGCCCGAGCAGCGACGACGAGGACGCCTCCTCCTCCTTGGCCGCGAGGACCTCGCGCTGCTTGCGCGCGGCGTCGGCCGCCGCGATCGTCCAGCCCGTCTCGAGGGCCGCGAGCACCACGGGCGGGCGCGTGAGCACGTCGGTGTGCGTCTCCTCGGCGGCGTCGGCGGTGCCGGCGGCGACAGGGGCGACGCCGCCTGGGCTCTTCTTGGCGCCGATGGACGTGGGGCCGCCGTCCTTTTTGTTGTTGCCGGAAGACGAAGCAGCAGCAGCGGCCTTGTCGGCCTTGGCCTGCGCCGCCTTGATCACGGCGGCGGCGGCCTTGGCCGCCTGCAGCGCCGCCTTCTCGGCCGCCTTGGCGCCGGCCCTCGCCTCGCGCGCCGCGGCCGCGGCCGCGCGCCGGTCGCGCTCCTCCTCGCGCAGCTCGTCCGCGTCCTCGCTGCTGCTGCTGCGCCTGCCGCTCGAGGCGGGCCCGCGCGAGGAGGGCCTGCGCCTGCGCATCGACGCCTCGGCGCGCGTCATGTTGTTGGCGGCGATGGCCTCGTACGTGGCGGCGACCATGGCCGACGCAGGCGAGTCGAGCGCGCACGAGGCGCCGACGGCCGCGCCCGCCTCGAGCACAAAGCCCGTCTGGAGGTTGGTGCCGTAGACGGCGACGATGCGGGGGCCGGGCAGGTCGGCCCAGGTGACGGCGCCGTTGGTGAGCTGTTGGTTTTTTTGGGGGGGGGGGGGGAGGTTATTGTTGTGGAGCGGGGGAGGATTGGGGGGGGGGGGGGGGGGGGGGTGAGCGCGGGGGCGAGGGGGCGGGGGGGGGGGAGGAGCGGGGGGCCGGTCGGCGCGCGAGGCGAGAGCGCGCGCACGAGAGAGAGAGACAACAGGGGCCACCCCAATCACCCCCCCCCCCCAGAACAACACCAACAAACAAACAACAAAAACAACAATCGAAAACTCACGTTGGCGTAGCCGAGGGCCTTGTACACGTCCTCCCAGAGCCACTCGCGCCCGCGCGCGGCGACGGCGTCGGTCGGGAAGCGCGCGGCCAGCAGCTCCGGGTCCTGCGCAGCGGGCACCGTGAGCAGGGAAACCGGGCCGACGGTCGCGCGCACGCGCGAGGGCAGGTAGAGCTCGTAGGGGAAGGACACGTCGAGGCCCGTGGCGACGTCCGTGCAGAGCAGCGACGTCGGGGGCTCGTCGGCGTTTTTGGCGGCCTGCTCTCCGGGGGCCAGGGCGAACAGGGCGACCTGCGCCCCCACGACGGCAAAGCTCCCGTTGCCGTTGGTGGCGGCGGCCAGCTGGGCGCCGGGCGTGACGGGGTAGAGGGGTGCGTAGGACACGCGGCACTTGCTGACGCCTCCGACGTGGAACTGCGTGGCGCGGAGGGTGACGTCCGAGGCCTTGCTGATGCAACGGGGGGGGCCCGGCGCGGCGCCGCCGTAGCCGCCGTAGCCGCCGTAGCCGCCGTAGCCGCCATAGCCGTAGTAGCCGCCGTAGCCGTAGTAGCCGCCGTAGCCGCCGTCGTAGTAGCCGCCGTAGTAGCCGCCGTAGTAGCCGCCATCCGGGGGGGGAGGGCCGGGGGACGGGGACGGGGGCGAGGGCGAGGGGGAGGGCGGCACCGGCGCCGGGGAGGGCGACGGGGATGGCTCGGGAGCAGGCGATGGGCTCGGCGAGGGATCCGGCGACGGGCTCGGCGACTCGACGGGAGGCTCGGGCGAGGGGCTCGGCACCGGCTCGGGGCTCGGCGAGGGCGGTTCGGGGCTGGGAGAGGGGCTCTCCTCCGGCGGCGGCGGCGAGGGCGAGGGCGACGGCTCCACAGGCGCCGGCGAGGGCGATTCCACGGGAGGCTCGGGCGACGGGCTCGGCGACTCGACGGGAGGCTCCGGCGAGGGCGAGGGCGACGGCTCCACAGGCGCCGGCGAGGGCGATTCCACGGGAGGCTCGGGCGACGGGCTTGGCGACTCGACGGGAGGCTCCGGCGAGGGGCTCGGCGAGGGCTCGGGCGAGGGCGAGGGCACCGGCTCAGGGCTGGGAGAGGGGCTCTCCTCCGGCGGCGGCGACGGCGAGGGCGACGGCTCCACAGGCGCCGGGGAGGGCGAGGGCGATTCCACGGGAGGCTCGGGCGAGGGCGAGGGCGATTCCACGGGAGGCTCAGGCGAGGGACTCGGCGACTCGACGGGCGGCTCGGGCGAGGGCGAGGGGACCGGGTCAGGGCTGGGAGAGGGGCTCTCCTCAGGCGGCGGCGACGGCGAGGGCGACGGCTCGACGGGGGCCGGCGAGGGCGAGGGCGATTCCACGGGAGGCTCAGGCGACGGGCTCGGCACCGGCTCAGGGCTCGGCGAGGGGACCGGCTCAGGGCTGGGAGAGGGGCTCTCCTCCGGCGGCGGCGAGGGCGACGGCTCGACGGGGGCCGGCGAGGGCGACTCCACGGGAGGCTCCGGCGACGGGCTCGGCGACTCGGCGGGAGGCTCGGGGCTAGGCGACGGCACCGGCTCAGGGCTGGGCGACGGCGGGTCTGGGCTGGGCGAGGGGAAGGGCGGCAGCGGCGCCGGCGGCGGCGCCGGCCCCGGCGGCGGCGACGGGGGCCCCGGGGAGGGCGAGGGCGGCGGCGGCACGGGCGAGGGGGAGGGGCCCCAGGGCCACGGGAAGCCAAAGCCGCCGCCGCCGCTGTCCTGCTTGGGCGGCGCCTGCTCGGCGGCCGCGGCGGCGGCAGAGGCCGCGGCGGCAGAGGCGGCCGCGGCGTCCGCCGCCGCCGCCAGCTCGCCGTCCTCCGCCTCAGCGAGGAGGGCGCGGCCGCCGGAGTGGCGCCCGGTCGTGGCGTGCTGGGCGGCGGCGGCGGCGCCGGCCGCAGCCGCGGCGCGGCGGCCGCTAGGGATGAAGTAGGCCCCGCCGTCGTCGCCGTCGGTGCTGCCGTCGCTGCCGCCGTAGCCGCCGTCGCTGCCGTCGCCGCCGTAGCCTGCGCCGCCGGCGGGCCAGTACAGGTAGGTCCCCTCGGGGCAGTAGGGGACGGCCTCGAGGCTGTCGTAGGGCGAGGACTGGGCCGACGCGGCGCCTGTGGGGTTTTGGGGGTTGTTTTTCCGAGGGGGTGTTTTGCGGGTGAGCGGCGGCGGTTTGGTTTGGGGGCGTTGTGAGCGGCGGCGGACGGCGGACGACGGAAGGCGCGCGCGCGCGACAGCTCTCTCCTCGCGTGCGCCTCAGGGTCGCGCGCGCGCGCGGCTCGCGTCGCCAAAGGGCACGAAAGGTCGAGTTCGGGCGCCCTGGCTGCTGCCATTGGCGACGCATGGCCGGGGAGGCGGGAGGAGGAGGCGCGGGTGGGCGGGCGGAGAGAAGACCCGCACCGCTCGCTTGAAAAAAGCGAGAGGGAGCAGCTGCCCTTCATCATCTCCTTCTCCTTTTTGCTCCCGCCCGCCCCGCTCGCGACCAGAAATTCCGCCGAATCTCCGCGCCAATCGATCGGCCGGGTGTCCTTCCTCCCGCTCGGCGTCCTTGCCGCGGCGTTTGAGCGCCGGGCGGGCGCGCGCGGGCCCTGCAAAACTCTCGCCACCCAAAATTAGAAGGAGCGAGAGCGAGAGGGCGAGGCCGACCCCCTATGGAGAAAAACGACGCACCAGCGAGCGCGACCGCTGCTAGCACCGCGACGGCCAGCCCCGGCGCCACCCGCCAGGCCCACGCGTGCCGCGCCATCGAAACGGTGCGGGCGCGCGCGGGGGGCTGCGGGGAGCGGGGCGCTTTCGGGCCGCGCGACAAAAGTCTCTCTCTGATAAAACGAGGTGGTTGGGTGTGGTCGATTTTGTCTGGGTTGTTTCACAAACGCCGCCCTTTCCAAGAGGGGGGCGCTGGTCTCACGATGGGGGGTCTGGATGGGGATATCAATCACGCTTCTCCAATCGCCTTTCCAAAAAAAGGAGGTTGTGTTTGGGCGAGGGGGCGAGAGACCGAGAGGGCAAGGCAAGAAGAGGAGAGAGGGAGGGAGAGAGGAGGGAGAGAGAGAGAGCCTCACTCTCTCTGTCCTCCGCCCCCCCTCCCACGCGCGCACTCGCTGTTGCAGGCCCCAACCAATCCCGCGCGCGCCTCTGAGCGGGAGTTCAGGCGCCCGATCACCCCATCCGAGGCTCAGCGAAGCGTAAGCCTCAAGTCTAGAGCGCCGCGCGCGCACGCGACCGCGATCCCCGCCGGCGTCGTTGTCGTCACCGTCGTCGTCTTCTCTCGCGTGCGCCTCTCGTTTTTCGCACAACCCGGAAGAGAGAAATCCACGTACATATAACACAGAAGGATGCCGGCGTCGTCGTTCTTGGAGGGGGGTTATCGTCGGGGTGTCGCAAAAGAAAGAAAACGCCAGTGTACGGTGGAGAGAGGGGGGGGTGGGGGGGCGCGGGCGTCTTTTTTGTTGCCGCCCGCTCGCGCTTTCATTTCGTATCGTTCTTTTGTTTGGCTGAGAGCTTGAATCGGCGTTCGTTTTTTGTCCCGGGCGCCCCGCGGCGCGGCCGGGCCGGGAGGAGGAGGAGGAAAACGATGCAGAGCGAGCGAGATCAGAGATCACCTCCGCGCCCCCGCCCCGGCCACCGCCTCCTGCTTGCTGCTGCTCCTCCCGCCCTTACCCGCGGCCGCGTCCCCCCGGCACACCATCGCGTCCCTGCCCGGCCCAACGCCGATCCACGCCACGGGCACGCCCGCCAGCTGCTCCACGCGCTCCACGTACCGCCGCGCGTTCTCCGGGAGGTCGGCCCACTCGCGCACGCCCGAGATGTCCTCGGACCAACCGGGCAAGGTCTCGTAGACCACCTCTGCCCCGGAGAGGGCCGTCAGGTCGGCAGGCACAGAGTCCTTCAAAATTTTGCCGCTTCCGTCCGCGAGCTTGTACCCGATGGCAATGGGGAGCTCGGGGAGGCCACTCAGCACGTCGAGTTTAGTGAGGCACAGGTGCGTGAGGCCGTTGACCTTGTGCGCGTAGCGCAGCGCGACCATGTCGAGCCACCCCACGCGCCGCGGCCTCCCCGTGGTCGTGCCGTACTCTCCGCCGACCGCCCGGATCTTCTCCGCCAGGTCCCCCAGGATCTCCGTGGGGTAGGGCCCCGCGCCCACGCGCGTGGTGTAGGCCTTGGCCACGCCGATGATGGCCTGAAATTTCGTGGGGGCGAGCCCCAGGCCGGAGGCGACGCCGCCGACCGAGGGCGACGAGGAAGTGACGAAGGGATAAGTCCCGAAGTCGACGTCGAGCATCGTGGCGTTTGCGCCCTCGATCAGCAAACGTTTCCCGGCGTCGTAGGCGTCGTTGACGTAGTCGACCGTGTCCGCGACAAGGGCGCGGAGGCGCGGGGCGTACTCCTTCAGGTAGAGGTCGGCGTCGGCGTCCGGGTCGTAGGACGCGACGCCCGAGGTCGCCGCGTCGGGAAAGCGGCGGCGGGCGTCCTCCGCGAGGGTTTTCAACTTTGCGCGAAACTGCTCGGGGTCGCCCAGCAAGTCGGCGACGCGCAGGCCGTTGCGCGTGGCTTTGCTGGCGTAGGCCGGGCCGATGCCGCGGCGGGTGGTGCCGATCTGCCCGCCCGCGAGCTCGGCCTCGCGCGCGCCGTCGACCTCCTTGTGCAGGTCAAACAGCAAATGGGCGCGGTCCGAGACGATCAGCCTGGGTCCCAGGGGGCTGTCGTCCGGGTGTTTGCCGCCCACGCTCGCGGGCAAAACGGGCACGTCGCGGGCCTCGAGTCTGGCGATCTCTTCGAAAAGGCCGGGGGCGTGGAGGACGACGCCGTTTCCGACGACGTTGGTGGCCTCCCTGTTGAGGATGCCCGAGGGGATGAGGTGGAGGGCGTACTTGCTCCCGGCGTCGTCGTAGATGGTGTGGCCCGCGTTGGCGCCGCCCTGTTTGTTTTTGTTTTTGGTGTTGGGGGTTGGTGGGGTTTTTTGTTTTTTTTTTTGGGGGGGGGGGGGGGGGGGGGGGGGGGTTGAGCGTCGCGGGGCAAGGGCGGGCGACGCGGGCGCGCGCGCAACGGCGGCGCCGTCGGGCGAAAAAGCGCGGGCGGCGACTCTCCCCATCAAGAACGCACCTGGGCGCGGCACACGACGTCGTACTGCTGCGCGAGGATGTCGACCAGCTTGCCCTTGCCCTCGTCGCCCCACTGCGTGCCCAGGACGACGCACACCTGCGCGCCGAACTGGTTGTCGGCGGCGGCCGAGGCGCGCACCGACGAGGGCGAGGAGGACGAGGGCGAGGGCGAAGCGAGGCGCGGGCGCGCGGCGCGGGAGGCAGCGCGCAGGGCGCCCGGGCGGCAGCACGCAGGGCGCGCGGCGCTGGGGCGTCGGCCGAGCGCCGCGGCGCGCTGCTGCTGCGCCTGCATCGAAAGAGGAAAGGGGAGGGAGGGTGGGAGGGAGGGAGGGAGGGAGGGAGACGCGCTGCTGCTGCTGCTTCTTCTGCTTGCTTCGTCTTCGGCGCCCGTCTAATCGTGGATTGGCGATCTACGTGTGGTGTTGTGCTTTGGGGCGCGCGCGCGCGTGTGTTGGGTGTGTGTGTGTGTGAGAGTGGGCGAGAGAGCAACGAGGAGGGTCTTTTGGAGGGAGGGAGGAGGAGGCAAGAGAGAGAGAGCTCCAGTCAGCTTTTGGCTTTCACGCAGCCCCTCTCTCTCTCTCTCCAAACAACACATCCACACACACACGACGACCACAAGCACACGACGCCGCACAGCTATCTTTACCCACCACCTCTCGCGCGAAACACCACCGCCGCCCGCGATCGAAACACCGAATTCAAAAAAAACGGGTGTCGTCGTTTTTCTCTCCTTTTCGCACCAAACGCAAAACACAAGCGCTAGCTCTCTGCCTCCCAACCAACAGGTCCCCTCGAGAAGCAGCAGCCGCGCGTGTGCGCGACACACACCATGCAGCAGCGACCGCAGCTGCGCGGATCGGAGGCGCGGAGCAGCAGCAGCAGCAGCATCGCAGGAGGCGCCGCCCTGTGCTCCTCCTCGTTTGTCTCCTCCGGGACGCCGATGCGGGCGCTGCGCGCGGCCTCGCGCCGCCCGCTCGTCGCCCCGGCGTCGGCAGCCTCCTCCTCCCACAAGCAGCAGCAGCAGCAGCAGCAGCCAATGAAGCAGCAGCACCGCCGCCGCCGCGCCGCGCCGCCGCCGCCGCCCGCCGCCTCCGCCACGTCGGCCGCCGCGGCCGCCCCAACCGCCGCCGCCCCCCCAACCCCCCCCCCCTACGCCGGCGAGGGCGACAAGAAGTGGCACCGCCTCCCCGTCAAGCACGTCATCGAGGCCCAGCAGTTTGGCCGCGAGGCCCTCGACGTCGTCTTCGCCACGGCCGCCGAGATGGAGGCCCTCGTCTCGGCGCAGCGGAAGGCCCCCCTCGGAAGCGCCCACGCCGCCTCGTCTTTACTTTCCGGCCGCGTCATGGCCACCCTCTTTTACGAGCCGTCGACCCGCACGCGCCTGAGCTTCGAGGCGGCCATGGCCAGGCTGGGCGGGAGCGTCCTGTCGACCGAGAGCGCGGGGGAGTACAGCAGCGCGGCAAAGGGCGAGACGCTCGAGGACACGATTCGCACCGTTGAGGGTTACTGCGACGCCGTCGTGCTGCGCCACTTCGCAGAGGGCTCCGCCCGCCGTGCGGCGTCGGCTTCGTCGATCCCCGTGATCAACGCGGGAGATGGCCCGGGCCAGCACCCGACGCAGGCGCTGCTGGACGTCTACTCGATCCTGAAGGAGCTGAGGGGGGAGGGGGCGCTCAAGAGGGCGGCGAGCTGTGGGAGCGGCGGTGGCAACGGGAGCGGCAACGGCAGCAGCGGCGGCAGCGGCATCAGCGGCGGCGGCGACCGCTCGCTCCTGGCCGGCGCGAAGATCGCCATGGTGGGAGACCTCGCGCACGGCCGCACCGCGCGCTCCCTCGCCTACCTCCTGGGCAGCCAGTACCCGGGCGTCGAGATCACCTTTGTGGCCCCCCCCGTCGTGAAGATGGGGGACGACATCAAATCCTTTTTGGACAGGAAGGGCTGCGCGTGGCGCGAGGCCACCGACCTCGCTGCCGTCGCCTCGGACGCCGACGTCGTCTACATGACGCGCATCCAGAAGGAGCGCTTCTCCTCCGAGACCGACTACCTGGCGGCCAAGGGGAAATACGTGCTGGACACCCAAGTGATGGCGCGCATGAAAAAGGACAGTGTCGTTTTGCACCCGCTGCCGCGGGTCGACGAGATCTCCCCCGACTGCGACGCCGACCCGCGCGCGGCCTACTTCCGGCAGGCGCAGAACGGGCTCTTCGTGCGCATGGCGCTGCTCAAGCTGGCGATGCGGGGGATGGAGTGATTTGGAGCGGAGCGAAGGGAGGGAGGGGGGGGGGGTGAAGTGAGGAGTGAGGAGGGCGCGGGCCTTTGCTGTGGCGCCGGGTTTTTTTTTTCGTCTTTTCGTCGCCCCCCCCCCCCCCCCCCCAAAAAAACCCACAATCAAAACACGCAAAACAAACACACACTCGACCGCACTATCAACCGCACCACCTCCCGGCGCGCACTGCGCACACCATGATGATGACTCTTTCGATGTAAACAAGCGCGGCCGCCGGTTTTGAGAGAGAGCAAAGCGCAAGCGAGCGGCCCGGGGGGGGGCGAGCGGGCAGGCGGCGCACACAGCTGGCGTGGCGGCCGCAGCGGCGGCGGCGGCGGCGGCTTTTTGCCATCATCCCTCTGTCTCTCTCTCTCTCAAACCACACACACGCGCGCGCGCGCTCGTCGATCACACCATCGCCTCCTCCTCCATCACCAAGCGTGTAGTCGCGCAGCAGCAACAGAAAGAAAGCGACTTTGGCCGGACGAAGCGAGGCGCGTTTGCCCCCTCACCCTCTCTCCTCGCGCCGACCTCCGCTCGAGAAAGAGCCGGGGCCGCCCGTGCGCGCGCGCCTGCCTCCTCTAGCCTCTAGACCGCCCAAAACCCGAGAGTACTACTACCCCTCTCCCCTCCCCTTCCACCTCACACCATGTCGCCGCGCCACCGCCTCCCCACGGACGATTACAGCAGCGACGACGAGCCTGGCGGCGGCGGCCGCGGCAACGACGGCGGCGCGGCCGCCGCGCGCGCTCTCGGCCTGCCCGGCCCCGAGCGGCGCGCGCGGCCCAACATCCTGATCACGGGCACGCCCGGGACGGGCAAGTCGACGCTCGCGGAAGCGATCGTGGCGCTGTGCGGCGGGGTGCCGATGGCGGCTGGCGGAAGCGGCGGCGGCGGCGGCGGGAGCGGCGGCGGAGGCACACCCAAAGCCCCGGCCCCGCTGCCGCTGCTGGCCCCGCTGCCGCCCATCTGCGTCGGCGACCGCGTGAAGGCGCAGGGGCTGCACTGCGGGTACGACGCGCGCATGAGCGCATTCTTGCTGGACGAGGACAAGGTGGTGGACGCGCTGGAGCGCGAGGTGGCGGGGCCGGGGGACGACGACGACGACGACGGCGAGGACGACGACGACGGCGAGGGCGGCGGAGCGGCAGCAGCGGCCGCCGCCGCCCCTTTTCTGGGCGGCCGCGTCGTCGAGCACCACGGCTCCGACTTTTTCCCCGCGCGCTGGTTCGACCTCGTTCTCGTGACCCGCTGCGCCGACACGGCCACGCTCTGGGGGCGGCTGGAGCGGCGCAACGGCGTGGTTGGTGGTGCTGCGGCGGCGGTGAGCGGGGGCGGGAGCGGCGGGAGCGGCGGCGGACCAGCAGCAGCAGCAGCAGCCGCAGCAGGGGGGGGATACACCGAGGAAAAGATCCGCGAGAACGTGCAGGCCGAGATGATGGGCGTGTGCTCCGAGGAGGCGCACGAGGCGTGGTCCGGAGTGCCCCACTGCCGTGTGGCCGAGGTCGCGAGCGACGCGCCCGAGGACGTGGAGCGCGCGGCGGCGGCCGTGGCGCGGTGGTGCGCGCTGTGGCGGCGGCCAGCAGCGGCGGGAGAGGAAGCGCCGCCGCCGCCGTTCCCGCCGCCACCGCCGGCAGTCGTGGGCGAATGAAGAAAAAGGGGGTGCGTGTTTTTTGCATCCAGGCCATAAAGCAGTCGCACAGGCGCCGCGCGCGCCCGTCTTTAACGTAAAACGACCCCCGGACGGACGCGCGGGCGATTTGTGGGAAAACCAATCGGTTTTTCGGCGGCTTTTTCGTCGCGCGCCGGTCGAACCGCGGCAAGAAAGGCGCGCCGCCCCCGCTCGCTGAGGGCACACAAAAAACCGCACGCCGCAAGACGCGTGTGTTGTCTCTCTCTCGCTCCCGCCCCGACTTTTAGTACTTTCGCGCGCGCGCTCCCTCCTTTTGCCCCGGCGCGCTCACTCTCTCTCCGAGCACCCGCGCGCGCGCGCGCGACCGCACTGTTCCGGGGGCGCGTTCCCCTCCCCCTCTTCTTCGTCCTCTCCAAACGCGCGCCTCTCAACGCACCAACACCATGGTCACCGAGGCGGTGGTGGCGGCGACGCTGGACGCGGTCCCGACGTCGCCGACCAAGCAGCAGCAGCAGCAGCAGCAGCAGCCCCTCGCGGGCGCGTCCCCGACCACCAAGGTCGCGGCAGCAGCGGCTCCCCCTGCCTCTTCCCCCTCCGCGCCCGCCCCTCCGGCGGCCCCCGCGGCCGAGCGCGACGCGCAGAAGAGCTACTGGGAGCAGCACAGCAAGGTCCCGACGGTCGAGGCCATGATGCTGGACAGCAAGGCGGCCGAGATCGACCGGATGGAGCGCCCAGAGGTGAGGCGAAAGAGGAAGAGGAGGCTTGTTGTTGCGAAAGGGGAGGGAGCGGGGGCGACCTCGGCCTCCTCTCTCTCTCTCTCTCTCTCGCAACCCAAGCACGCGTTGGCCAGACGCGGCCTCCCGCGCGCGCATCCGCTGCTACTGCCCGCGCAGTAGCCGCGCGCGACGCTTAGATCGCGAGAGCGAGCGAGAGAGAGAGGCCGAGCGCCGCTGTGCCGTCGCCTCGCCGCGCCGCGCCCCGCCGTCGCCGTCGCCGCCGCCCCCGCTCCGACCAACCGACGAGAACCCAAAACCACGACCCCCAAACAAACAACCAAACAAAAACAACCCCTCATCTTCACCCCAGGTCCTCGCCACCCTCGGCCCCGTCGCCGGCAAGCGCGTCCTCGAGCTCGGCGCGGGGATCGGCCGCTTCACGGGCGCCCTGTGCGGCGCGGGCGCCGCGCGCGTCACCGCCGCCGACTTCATGGAGAGCAGCGTCGCGGCCAACCGCGCGCGCCACGCGCCCCTCTTCCCAAACGTGGTCGACTTTATGGTGGCCGACGTCGTCCTCATGGACCTGCCGGCCAACTCGTACGACGTGGTCTTCAGCAACTGGCTCCTCATGTACCTCTCGGACGCCGAGGTCGAGGCGTTTGCGCGCAAGGCGCTGAAATGGCTCGCCCCGGGCGGGGTGCTCTTTTTTCGCGAGTCTTGCTTCCGGCAGAGCGGCGACCGCGCGCGGGGGGGGTTCAACCCGACGCACTACCGCAACCCGCGGGACTACTTCGCGGCGTTCGACGGGGCGGCCGTGTACGTAGACGATGACGATGACGAGGAGGCGGAGGCGGAGGGAAAGCAGAAGCACCAGGGGGCGACGAGCGGCAACGGCGCCAGCAACGGGGCGGCGGGGTCGTCGGCGGCGGCGAACGGCAATGGCGGCGGCAGCAGCAAACAAACCAAAGCCACCACCAAGCGCCGCGTGGCGTACTTTGAGCTCGACGTGGCCAAGTGCGTCGACACGTACGTGGCCGTCAAGGGCAACCAGAACCAGATCTGCTGGCGCTACGTGCGGCGCGAGGCCGAGGTCGAGGTCGGGGAGGAGCAGGAGCAGGAGCAGCGGCAGCGGCAGAAAAACGGCGGCGGCGGCGCCGCCCCGCCGCCGGCCGCCGCCGTGCCCGCGTCTGCCGCGCGCTCGCACTCGCTGCGCGCCCTGCTCGACGGCTCGGCCTACACCCCGCAGGCCCTCTCCCGGTACGAGTGGACCTTTGGCGGCGCCGGGTTTGTGAGCCCGGGCGGCCCTGCGGAGGCGCGCGAGCTGCTGCTGCACCCGCGGCTGGCGCTGGCCGAGGCGGTGGCGAGGCGCGCGGCCGAGGTGGCCGGCGGGAGCGGCGGGGGCGAAGACGACGCCAACGGCGCTCCTCCTTCCTCCTCCTCTTCCTCGGCCGTCGCGCGGCTGCTCGACGTCGGCTGCGGCCCCGGCGGCGGCGCCTTCCTGGCCGCCGACCTGTTCCCGGGCGGACTGCACGTCCACGCCGTCGACCTGTCGGTCAACTGCGTGCTGCTGGCGCTCGAGCGCGCGGCCGCGCGCGCGACGGCCAAGGCGGCGGGCGGCAACGGCACCGGCGGCAACGACAGCGGCAACGGCGACGCCCCCCTTTCTTCCGGAAAAGAGGACGAGGAGGACCGCGCCGCGGGCAAGGACCGCGGCAGCGCCGGCGCGGCTTCCGCCCCCTCCGCACCCCCACCGCCACCACCGACCGCGGCCGACGCCCCCGTCGCCTTTGGCGCCAACGTGACGCTCGAGGTCTCGGACGCAACCCTCCGCTGGCTTGTGGGCCCCTGCCCCGCGGCAAAGTCGGCGGCGGCCGCGCCCGCGGCGGGCCCCTTCGACGCGGCCGTGAGCCGCGACGCGCTGCTGCACGTGCGCGACAAGGGGGCCGTGCTGTCGCGCCTGCGGGCGTGGCTGCGCCCGGGCACGGGGACGCTGCTGATCACAGACTATGCGCGGCCCGAGGAGGAGGAGGGGGAGGGGGAGGATGAGGGGGCGGCGGCCAACGGCGGCGGCAGCGGCGGCGGCAAGAAGGGCGGAAGCGGCGACGGCGGCCTGGCGGCCTACGCGTCCGAGCGCCAGTACCACCTCGAGACGGCCTCGGGCTACGCGCGCCTGATGCGCGACGCCGGCTTCGCGGACGTGCGCGTGGAGGACCGCACGGACCGCCTGGCCGCGCACTTGCGCGCGGAGCTGGGGAGGCTCGACGGGAAAGAGGGGGCGGCCGACGGCGGCGCCGCGCCCTTCCCCGGCAGCGAGCCGGAGCGGCGCGCGATGGCCGAGCGGTGGCGCGCCAAGCTGGCGCGCGCCGAGGCCGGGCAGCAGCGCTGGCTGCTGATCACGGCGCGCGCGCCCTGATAAGCAAGGGTGGGAAGGACGAGGGATTGAGGACGAGCCTGTGCTCTCCTCTCTTTCTTTTCTTTTTCCCCGCTCTCTCTCTCTCGTTGGCGGCGGCCCTTCCGGCTGCGGCGCGTCGGCGGATCGACCCCTCCTCCTCTCGAACGACCCCCACCACCACCACCACCAATTCATTCGCCCTCCCTGCACATGCGCGTTTGATTCCCCCATCCTCCTCCTCCCTCCCCCACACCCCGCAGACGACGTCTTCTCTTCTTCTGCTCTTGGCGCACGAGGGCGGCTCGGCCGCGCGCCGTGCGCGCGCGCCGCGCTCCGGCCGGGTTCCTCTTCTTCTTCGGACCGCCTGCTCCCGCGCGAGCGAGACACACAAACCCCCATCACACAAACCTTTTTAGAGATCAGCACACGAGAAACCCTCCTAGTTACAAAACAACCGAAAGAGACCCACCCGAGAGAGCGACGCGCGCGATCGAAGCTCACGACACACCGAGCCTCTGCCTCTCCCCCCTCTCTCCTCTCTCTCCGCGCTCTCTCTCTCTCTCTCTCGCAGCCGGAACTTCGGCGCAAAGAGGCTTGAGCAGCAGCCCATCCCCCTTGCGTGTGCGGGGCAGGCGGGCGGGAGCAAGGCGGGAGGAGGGGCACAAGAGGGCTCGATGGCCGCAGCAGGAGCAGCAGACGTTGAGCAGTGGCACCTGCGCGCGCCCGTCGAGGGCAACCCCATCGTGTTCTTCGGTGCGTCCTTTTGGTTCTTTACGCACCGGCGCGCGCGCTGCGGCAGCAGGTTTCGCTCGTGCGCAAGCGCGCCGCCGCCTGCGTGTCGCGCGCCGACCGTCGTCGCTCTCCTGAACACACAGACGCCTTCCCCCAAACCAACCCAACCCAAACCAAACCAAAACAGACATCAGCATCGGCGGCCAGCCCGCGGGACGCCTGCGCATGGAGCTGTGGAAGGACCTCGTGCCGAAGACAGGTCAGTTTTGGTAAATTGGCGCAGGGGCCGCCCTCCCCCACACCGACGCCCCGGCTGACAGCCCCCCCCCGCCCCCCAAAAAACCCAACAACCATCCAGCCGAGAACTTCCGGCAGCTCTGCACGGGCGAGTTCATGCGCGCGGGCAAGCCCACGGGGTACAAGGTGAGCAAATCAGCTTGACGGCCGGCGGCCTCTCGCCGCCGCTCTCTCTGCCGCGCGCCCGCGCGCCCTGTCACGCCCCCCCCCCCCGCTCCCCACCTCAACCCAACACCAACACCCCCAGGGCGTCGCCTTCCACCGCCTCATCAAGGGCTTCATGTGCCAGGGAGGTGACATCATGAATGGGGAGTGAGTAGCCCCTTTGTTTCGATCGCCGCGGCGCGTTGCCTTCAAGCGAGAACGGCTCGTTTTTGCCGCCGCCGCCGGACGCCGCCCCGCGCTCACCGCGCCCCCGCCAACCCCCCCCGCAAAAAAAAACAAAAAAACAGCGGCACCGGCTGCATCTCGATCTACGGCAGCCGCTTCCCGGACGAGAGCTTCGTCGCCAAGCACACGGGACCCGGCATCCTGTCCATGGCCAACAGCGGGCGCGACGCCAACGGCTGCCAGTTCTTGTGAGTTTGGTGATTGTGATTGCTTCTGTTTTTTTCGTTTCGCGCTTTTTGCCAGTGCCGCCGCCAACTACCCACCCGCCCCCGCTCATCTTGCCCAAACTCGCACCCCCCCCCCCAAAAAAAAACCAACACCAACCCCAATCAACCAAACAACCAAACAACACAAAAACAGCATCACATGCGCCCCCTGCGACTGGCTCGACGGCAAGCATGTCGCCTTCGGGCGCGTGCTCGACGCCGACCCGCCCCCGGGGGGCCTCTTTTTGCTGCGCAAGATGGAGCACGTGGCGACAGGGCCGCAGAACAGGCCGCGGATTCCCGTGCTGATCACCGAGTGCGGGGAGATGTGAAAGAGGCTTGAGGATGATGTGTGCGCGAGTGTGTAAAAAAAAATAACACGAATGCAGAGAACTTAAAAAAAAGGGCGGCGGCGTTTTTCTTCGGTCGCGGCGGGGCTTTGGGAGGGCGGAATGGCGCCTCTTCTTTTTCGTTTGCTTTCGCTCCTCCTCAGTCCGAGTCGGAGAGGCAGACCACCTCGGGGGGGGCGGCCTTGCCCTCGGGGGCGGCGGGCGGGCGGCGCGCTCGCGGCGGCGGCGGCGGCGTGCGGCGCTTGGGCTTGGGCTCGTCGTTGTCGGCCGCGCCGCCGCCGCCGCCGCCCCCGAGGCGGCGGCCGGCGCTCGTGAACGCGACAAAGCCAGGCGCCGCCTCCCCAACAACCCCTCCCGCCACGACCTCGGGCTTGCACTCCCCCCGTTCCTCGTCCGCCTCCTGCTTCCCGTAGCCGCCGCCGCCGCCGCCGCCCTGCGCCTCCCCCATCACCCGCGCCAGCAGCGCCGCCTCGTCCTCCTGCGCGTTCCTCTTCCTGCGCTGCTCCTCCCCGCCGCCGCCGCCAGCCCCGCCACCATCGCCACCCCCGCCGCCCCGCGCTGGCGCCAGCTCGCTCGCCCCATAAGGCGCGGGCACAAACCGCCACGCCTCGAGGTCCTCCACCTCGTGCAGCGGCGGCTCGATGCGCACCGTGCGGCCGCTGCGCAGGGCCGTCTTCCACAGCGCGCCGTTCCTGTACTGATAAAACGACGTCGGCACCGCCGTGGGCCCGCCCTCCTCCCCCCCCCCGCCCTCGGCGGCCTCGCCGAAAAATCCCGCCGCCTCGGCGTTGCTGTGCGTCGAGTAGTTCCCGCCCAGCGTCTCCGCGTCGCGCTTGAACGACAGCGCCCGGTAGCCGCCCACCCCCAGCAGCCGCTGCAACGCGGCCCCCAAAAGGCACACGCCGTAGGGGTCGCGCCAGTCGGGCGCATAGACGCAGATCACGCCGCTGCTCTCGCCGCCCCCCCCTAGGATCTTCCCCAGCCTCGTCGACGCCTTGGCGCTGTGGCAGGGGAGGCGCCCGTCCGTCGCGCACTCGGCCACGCGGCGCCACTGGAGGTCGTGCTTGGTGAGGCCGTTGCAGTCGGGCAAGGGCGTGGTGTCGCTGGAGAAGATGAGGAATTTTCCCGCGCGCTCGTCGGCGGCGGGATCGTCCTTGGTGGGTCGGGGCAGGGGCGCCTTTCCTCGGACGGTCACCCACACGTCGCCCGTGTACTCCGAGGGGATGGTGGGGTCGTCGCCTGGGGCGCACGAGGGGGAGCGGGCGTGGCGGACGTGGGCGGGGGGCCAGGCGGACGGGTCGGGGGCGGCGGCGGCGGCGGGCGCGGGGGGGTGGTGGGTGCGGCGGCGGGCGGTGGCGCCGTTGCTGCCGTCGGCGTCGACCATCGTTGCTGTTGTTGATGGGGAGCTCTCTCTTTCGCCAAGCCAGCCCCCGCGCGCGCGAGCAGTGGCTATGTGTATCGGGCCCTCGTCGCCGTCGGCGTGGTCGCGCGCGCGCGCGCAAGGGCTAGCTCGGCGCGCGCGTTCGAGAGAGAGAGAGAGCGAGGGGCTGTCGCTTTCCCCCCTGTTTTTTCTTCCGCGATACGGTTTTTCTCCGGGAGAGTGTGAGGCGCGCGGGCGCGCGGAGCGAGGATCGAGCAGGTGGTGGTGGTGGTGATAGGGTCGGCGTTCTTACATAAGAGTCGGGGAGGGAGAGAGTGTTTGCGAGCGAGTCGTGTTTCCAAAAAGAAGGCGCTCGGTCTGTTAGTTCTCCGTCGGCGGCGCGGGCGCGTGCGCGAGCGCGCGCGCTCGCGCGCGCGCGAGCGAGCGAGAAAGAAGAGGAGGATGGAAGAGAGCGGAAAGGAGGGGCTGCCGAGATCAAAGGCCCGCGCCTCGCTGCTGCTGACTCGCTCACCCATTCATTCACTCACTCACTCGGCCTTGACAGCGACGGCCGCAGGCGCAGCAGCAGCAGCAGCGGCCGGAGCGTCGCCGCCGCCCCCGCCGCTGCCGTTGGCCGCCGCCGCCTCGCCGTCCCCGCCGCCCCCACCGCCGCCGCCGCCGCGCCCTTTGCGCCGGCCTCCGCGCCCCTTGCCCGCGGCCGCGGCCGCGAGCGCCGGGTCCTCGCCGTGCGCCTCGTACAGCCGGGAGAAGATTCCCGTCACGGCGCTGATGACCTCGGCGCGCTGGCCGGGGACGCCGGCGTTGGCGTTGCCGCCGCCGCCGCGCCCGCCGCCGCTGCCGCCGCTGGTGCCGTTGCCGTTGCTCGTGGCATCAGCGGCAGCGGCGGCAGCAGGCTTGCTGCTGTCGCCCGCCGCCGCGCCCGCCTTGCCCTCGCCGCCGCCCTCGCCACCGCCGCCGCCCCCGGTGCCGCCCTTGCCGCGCTTGCTCTTGCGCCCGCCGCGCGGGCGCGTGCGCTTCTTGGCCGCGGGCGCGTCGCCGTCCTCGCTGCCGCTGCTGTCGCCGCCGCCGCGGGCGGCTGCCGCCCGGCCGTTGCCGGCAGCAGCGGGCGGGGCCGCAGGCGGCGGCGGCGGCGGGGGGCGCGGGACGCCCGTGACCGACGCGAACACGTCGGCCACGAGGTCGGCGACCTCGGGCAGGATGGCGCCCCCGCGGCGGCGGCTGCGCGACTTGGCGGCGGCGGCGGTGGTCGCGGCGGCGGCCGCCGCCGGGGCCGCCGCAGCGCCGCCGCCGCCGCCCCGCTTGCCCGCCGCAGGAGCAGCAGCAGCAGCAGGAGCGGCCGGGGCCGGCGGCGCCGCGACGCGCGGCTCGGCGCCGAGCGCGCGCCACACGTTGGCGACGAGCTCGACGACCTCGGGCGCGATGGGGCGGCCGCGCAGCCTCTTGGTGGTGGTGGTGGCGGCGGCGGCGGCGCCAGCAGCGGCGGCGGCGGCGGCGGCCGGGCCCTTGCCGCCGCCCTTGCCGGCGGCGGCCTCCTGCTTGGCGTCCTTCTTGCCGGCCTTCTTGCCGGCCGCGTTCTCCTTGTCGGCGGCGGCCGCGGCGGCAGCAGACGAGGACGACGCCTCGCCCTTCTTGCCGTCGCGCCCGCCCTTCTTGCCGTCGGCGGCCGCGGGCGCGGGCGCCGCCGCGACGAGCGTCGTCGCCTTGAGCTTGCCGCCCTTCTGCTTGTCCGCCGGCGAGGCCGGGATGAGCGCCGCGGGCACGCCCTTGGCGAGAGGCCCGCGCACGGGCGCGGAAGAGGACGCCCCCCCGGCGCCGCCGCGCGCCGGGGGCGCCTTGCTGCTGCCTGTGCCGACAGGGCACGAGCGGGCCCGCGCGTCGGCGGCGCGCCGCCGCGCGCCGGCGGCGCGCCGTGGGGAGGGCCCGCCGCCGCCGCCCGCCCCCCGCCGGGGCACGTATCCCTTCGCCCCCGGGCAGGTTGACGCCTCCCAAGACCCACAAGAAGGAGAGCGGGGCATACGAGGGCGACCACCTGCGAGGGCGGGGGGAAGAGACGAGGTAGGACGGGACGTAGAGAAGGGGGCCGGCCCCGGGCCGCTGCTTCGTAGCAAACGCGGAAGATGGCGCGAGGTCCCTCCCCCCTTAGGCAGGCGCGGCAGCGGCGCGGGATACGCCCGCGCCGCGCAGCACGCGCACGAGCCCCGCGGGCAGCCCCGCGCGCCCGCCGCCGCCCTGGCGCCCGCCCTGCCCGTCCTCCTCGTCCGAGTAGAGGGTGGCGGGCAGGCCGCCGCGCGACTGCTGCTGCTGCTGCTGCTGATGCTGCTGCGCGCTGCTGCTGCTCGCGCTGCCGACGGCGATGAAGCGCGTTTGCGGCTGCTGCTGCTGCTGCTGGTGGTGGTGCCCCGCCTGGGGCTGCGCGCTGGCCGCGGGGATGTAGGTCGGCCGGCCTGCCACCGCCGCCGGGCGCTGCTGCTGCACCTGCTGTACCTGCTGCTGCGCCGCGGCCGCCTGCGCCTGCTGCTGCGGCCGGCGCACGTGGTCGAGCGCCCCCCGCACCACGAGGCCCCCCCCCGCCTCGCCGCCCGACGGCGACACGAGCGGCGGCGGCACGCCCGCCCCGCCCCCCGGCGCGGCCAAGTGCGGCGACGACAGCGGCGGCGGAACTCCACCCTGCTGCACCTGCACCTGCACCTGCTGCTGCTGCTGCTGCCGCTGCAGCTCCTGCGCCACCTGCGCCTGCACCTGCTGCTGGATCGTCGCCTGCACCGTCGCCTGGAGCTGCGCCTGCGCCTGCGCCGCCGCCTGCGCGCGCACCAATTCGATCTGCTGCGCCATGGCCCCCGCTTGGTACGCGACGACCTGGCTCGCCCACCGCTGCATCTCGGCCGCGGGGACCTTGCCGTCCGGCCCGGGCTGGGGGGTGGGCGGGAGGGGGAGCAGGGCGGCGGCCGGGGCAGCGGCGGCGGCGGCCGAGACGGCGGCAGGCGCGGCCTGCTGCTGCTGGTGCTGCTGGTGCTGGGGCGGCGGCTGGGGCGGGCCGGTCAGCGCCGACTGGTGGTGCTGGTGCTGGTGCGTGGGCGAGAGGGCCTGCTGCTGCTGCTGCTGCGGGTGGTCGACGCCGCCCTCCTGGCGGCGGTGCGGGGGCTGATAGCCGCCCGCCGCGCCGTAGGGGCCCGCCGCCGCCGCCGCCGCCGCCGCCACGCCGCCGCCGAGCGGCGCGACGGCCCGCGGCGCCTGCTGCTGCCACCCGCCGCCGACGTCGCCGTAGCCGCCGTACTGCTGCTGTTGGTGCTGGTGCTGGGGCGATCCCGGCTGCTGGTGCTGCTGGTGCTGCTGGTGCTGCTGCTGGGCCTGGGGCGGCGGCGCGCCCGCGCCGCTGCTGGCGCCGGCGGGGCCGCTGCCGCCCGGGCCGCCGCCGCCGCCGCCGCTGCGGGGGGGGACGCCCAAATACTCCCAGCGCCCGTGCTTGCCGGGCTCGTTCGCGCTCTCCCAGCCGCGCTGGGGGCGGCTGCCCTGGCCCGCGGTGGCGGAGGAGGGCGCGGGCGCCGCAGCGCCCCAACCACCGCCGCCGCCCCCGGCCGCGCCGGCCGCGCCGCCGCTGCGGTCGTCGCCGCCGCCGCCCCAGTGGCCGCCGTACGCGCCGCCGCCGCCGCCGCCATAGCCGCCGCCGCCGCCGCCTCCGCCGTCGCCCGACCTGCGCGGGCCGCCGTTGTACGAGGACGAGCCGCCGCCGTAGCCGCCGCCGCCGTAGCCGCCGCCGTAGCCGCCGCTGCCGCCGCCGTAGCCGCCGCCGCCGTAGCCGCCGCCGCCGCCGCTGGGCCGCGCGCCGCCGGGGGGGCCAAAGCGCCCGCCGCCGGGCGGCGGCGCGTCGGCCGCGCCGCGGGGGGGCGGCCGCGCGCCGACGAGGGCCGGGCCGCCGCTGGCGGCGCCCAGCTCCTCCTCGACCAGGTCGCCCCACTGCTTGGCCGCGTGCGGGTGGTGCTGGTGCTGCTGGTGCTGCTGCGCTACGGCGGCGGCCGCCGCGGCCGCCGCCGCAGCAACGCCTGCGGCCTGGTGGTGCGCCGTGGCCATAAGAAGTTGTTTTTTAGTGTGTGATTGTTTTTGTTGTTGGCTTTTCTGCTTTATGTGTGCGTGTTGATCTCCGGGGAGAACTCGGGAGTCTCTCTGGGCGTGCGTGTGTGTGTTGTTTTTCCGCCGCCTGGCAGTCTCGTCGACGTCGTCGTCGTCCTGTCGGGGTGAGATTGGTTGGGGTGGGGGGGAGAGGAGAGAGAGAGCCCCGAGTGTGTTTCGTCAGTCGGGTGTGTCTGCTGTAAGCGGGAGACAAAGGGGGCAAGCGCGCGAGCGGCCGAGGCTTCATGCCGACTAGTACCGCGGTCGAGAGGGCGCGGGGGGCGACGGCGGAGAGGACGAGCCTGGCCGGGCGCGCAAAAACTCCTCCCCATCGCTTTGATGAGGAAGCGAGGGGGGGGAGAGAGAGAGAGGAGAGCGAAAGCCTCCTCTTGCTCCTCTGCGCCTCTCCCGACACGCCCTGGGGGAGCGCGACCGGGGACTACGCTCGGCGGGGGCCTGTTCGCGCCGCCGGCTGGGCCAGGCGAGCAAGGGATGGCCGCGGAGCGGGCGGGGTCGGGTGACCAGAGCTCTCCTCTCCTCTCTCGCTGCTCGCTCTCTCGTGCTCTCTCTCTTTCTCTTTCTCGCGCCGGTCTCTCGGCCGCCGCCCGCGCCACTAAAGCAGCAGCCGTAGGGGCGGCCGCGCCCGGCGCGCTCGCCAGCGGGGGCGGGGCGGGGGGCGGGAGCGAGCGCGCGAGAGAGAGATGAACGAAGGGGGGCCGTCGCTGTTGCTCTCTCTCACCAGGGCGGTCTCTCTCGGTCGTGTGTTGTCGGTCGTGGGTGGGTGGGTGGGTTTTGGCCGCCCTCTCGCTTCAGAGGCGCGCGCCGCGCGATGGTTGGTTCGGGCTTTTTTGGTTGGGTCGGGGTGTGAGAGGGAACGAGGAGGCCGAGAGAGAGGGAGAAGGCTTGTTGGTTACTCCGACTCGGGAAGTGGTTTTTGGGCGCTTTAAGCCTTGGTTTTTGGTTTCTTCTCGCGCCGCGCGGGAGAGAGAGAGCCGCGCTTCCAGAGTGAGAAAAAGCGTGTGATATCACAAATGCGCGCGCACGACACCGTGGTGTGAAGTGGCTTGCTCTAGATTGCAGCGGAAAGGAGAGAGAGTAGAAGATGATCGATGGATCGGCGAGAAGAGCACGCGCGTCGCCCCGTCGTCGTTTCCGCGGCGGCGGGGGGGAGAAAAAACACCACAAACGAAATCCCCCCTCACCCACACACAGAGGAGGACGCTCGAAAACGCGAGAGCGAGCGAGCGAGAGAGAGCCACACGCCTGTCTCCACAAAATCAAAGCTCGTCGTGCTCGTCCTCGACGCCTTCGTCGTCCTTGCCCTTGTCCTCCTCCTCTGTCTCAGCGTCAGCAGCAGCCGCCGCCGCCGCCTTCTCCTCCTTCTGCCCGCCCTCCGCACCACCACCCCCACCGCCGCCCATCAGCATCGCGTACACGCGCCGCGTCGTCTCGCGCGCGTCGTCCAGCAGGTACCCGCCTTCCAGCAGGGCCGCGTCGTACAGCAGCATCGCCGTCGCGCGCGCCTCGGCCGGCGCGTCGGCCGCCGCCTTCTCGGCGGCGTCGGCCGCGGTCTCGTCGCCCGACCACTCCCCGACCAAAGCCGCGAGCCTCTCCACGAGCGGGTGCTCCGGGTTGATCTCGAGGAAGCGCGCCTGGCGCGCGGCCGCGGCCGCGGCCTGCGCCTGCGCGTTCTGGCCGCCCATGGCCTGCGCGCGCATGATGCGCTCCATCTGCGCCGAGGGGCCGTGCCGGCCCGCGGCGACGGCCGCGGGCGTCGAGGGCGGGAGGCGGGCCGAGACGCGCACGCCGCCCACGGAGCCGGGCCCCAGCACGGCCTTCCACCACTTGGTGAGCGGGCGGAGGCGCTTGCGCGCGGCCTTGTCGGCGTCCTTGAGGCGCTTGGAGGCAGAGTCGGAGGAGGACGAGCCGGAAGGAGAGGAAGAGGAAGAGGCGTCGCCGTCGCCGTCGGCCGAAGGCGCCCCCGCCCCCTTGGCCGCCCCCCCGAGCTTGCTCCAGTCGACGGTCCCGTCCCGCGCCACGTCCGCGAGCGCCAGGTCGTCGTGCTCCGTCAGGTGCTGCGTGACGTACTCGTCCAGGACGTCCGTGAGGTAGAGCACCTCGTGCCCGCGCGCCACGGCGGCCTCGGCAAAGGGCGACGCCTTGGCCTCTTTTAGCGAGGGGGCAGTGACGAAAAGGATGTGTTTGGGCTGCGGGCCGCCGTTTTGCTCGGCGCGCGCGCGCGCCCGCTGCGCGTAAGCGTCGAGCGAGACCGAGGGGGGCTTGGACTCGTCCGAAAAGGCAGAGGAGCGGAAGCGCAGGAGCTTGGCGAGGCGCCCGCGGTTGGACGCGTCCTCGATGACGCCCATCTTGAGCGCGCGGCCGAACGCCTCGTAAAAGGCGTCGTAGCGGGTGCAGGCCTCGGGGGCAGGGGAAGGGGCGTCGTCCTTTTTCTTGTCGGCGTCGGCGGCTGCGTCGTCCTCCTTCTTGTCCTCCTCGTTCGCCTCCTTCTCCTGCTGCTCCGCCAGGCACTTGGCCTGTTCGTCCGCCAGCCGCTTCACGGCGTCCAGCAGCTTGCGCCCCAGCTTTTTCTTAACCGTGCGCAGGCTGCCGCTCGCTTGGAGTGTCTCGCGGCTCACGCTCAGCGGCAGCGCGTCCGAGTCCACCACCCCCCTCGCCCACGACAGGTACTTGGGCACGAGGCTGTCGCCCAGGTCGTCGGCCACGAGCACGCGGCGGGAGTAGAGCTTGACCGAGGGCTTGGCCGACGAAGACGGCTCGTGGTACTTTTCGTAAAAGTCGTGGGGGGCGGTCTTTGGCAGAAACGCCAGCGCGCGGAAGTCGAGGTCGCCCTCGGCGCGAAAGTGGACGTGCGCCAGGGGGTCCTGCCAGTCGCGGGAGAGCGACTTGTAGAAGCTCGAGTACTCCTCCGTGGAGACCTCCGAGCTAGGACGCAGCCAGATGGGCTTTTGCTCGTTGACGACGGCCCACGACTTGACCTTCTCCTTGCGGGTGGCGGGCTTGGTGTCGTCGCCGTCGGCGTCCTTGCTCTTGCCAAAGTCGTCCTCCTCGTCCTCGACGTCGTCCTCGCCGCCGCCGCCAGAGGACTTCTTGACCTTGGTCTTGGACGCGTCCTCGCCGATCTCGTCGTCCTCGGCGCCACCATCGCTGCCGGCCTTATTGTCCTTCTTGTCCGAGTCCTTTTCCTCCTCGATCGGCACGTCGACCTCCTTCTCCGTCTCGAGGTAGATCGGGTAGTTGATGAACTCGGAGTAGCGCGCCACGAGCTCGCGCAGCTTGTGCTCGCTCGCGTAGTCGCGCGCGTCGTCCTTGAGGTGCAGGCGCAGCCACGTGCCGCGCGCAAAGTCGGCATCGGCGCTTTTTTTGTCGGCGGCTGCGCCCGCGCGCTTGGTCGGGTCGTCCTCGGCGACGGTGAAGCCGCCGTCGGCCGCGGAGGCCCACACCCACGCCTTGGGGTCGCTGTCCGACTTGGAGATTACCTCGACCCAGTCGGAGACGAGGAAGGCCGAGTAGAAGCCGACGCCGAACTGGCCGATCAGCGAGGCGTCGCCGCCGGCACCGGCCGCAGCCTTTTTGCTGCTGCCGTCCTTGCCGCCGCCGCTCTGCTGAAGCTGGTCGAGGAAGGCTTTGGTTTTTTTGTTTGTTTTGGTGTTTTGTTTCGTTTTGGTTGTTGAGGAGGGGAGGGAGAAGAGGGGGTGAGCGGCTTGGTTTTGGGGGCGGGGGGGGGGGGGTCTGTGCGTCTTGTTGCGCGGCGGCGGCAGAAGGAGGGAAGAGAGAGCGAGCGCGAGCGCGCGCGCGCTCTCTAGTCGCTCCCCCGCTCTCGTGCGCGACAGCCAAGACTCACCGCTCGTGCCGGAGCGCGCGATCGTGCCCAGGTTCTTGACGAGCTCCTCGCGCGTCATCCCCACGCCCGTGTCGCGGATGTTGAGCACCGAGCCGTCCGGGTCGAGCCACACGCGCACGGCCAGCTCGAGGCTCTCGTCGTTGCGCGCGGCCGCCTCGGCGTCGACGACGGCCGGCGGCGGGGCCGGCGGCGCCGCGCCACTGCCGTCGGCCGAAGCGTCGCTCGAGGCGGGCGGCGCCGCGCCGACGCCCGCCTTGCGCCTCAGCGCGAGGACGCGCGCCTTGTCGAGCGCGTCGCTGGCGTTGGAGACGAGCTCGCGCAGGAAAACGTCGCGGTTGGAGTAGAGGCTGTGGACGAGGATGTCCATGAGGCGCGCGACCTCGGCCTGGAACGTGAACGTGGCGGCGCCGTCCTTGGCGGTCGCCGGGGGGGGCGGGGCGGCGGCGGCGGCGGCTGTGCGAGGGGGGCGGGAGTTTGGCGGGGGGAGAGGGGTGTGTTGTTTTGGGGGGTCGTAGAGCGGGGTTGGTGAGTGTTTGGGTCCAACGTGAGCGACGGGCGAGAGGGAGGAGGGGTCGGGGATGGAGGCCCGGGCGGGCGCGGCCAAGGCGGAGGCGCGCGCGCGCGCGGGCGACGCGAAGCGACGACAGTGGCCCGGGGTGCTCGCCCCTCTCTAGAAGGAGCGGCTCGCTTTCGTCTCCTCCCCCCGACCCCAACGAAAAAAAACTCACCCATCGAGCCTGCGGCGACGGCCATCACGACCAGTGCGGCCGCCAGCAGGGACGCGCGCTGGCGCGCCATTGTGTGCGCCGTGTCGCGGGCGGGAGCGGGAGGCTTGATTCGCCTGTGGCGGACGCGGAAGAAGAAGCAGAGGAGGACGCCCCTCCTCTCACTCTCGCTGAAAGAGGTTGGTGTGTTTGAACGCGCCGCGCTTTGGGGCGGTGGTGAACCCGCTTATCCTGGGTGCGTGAGGGGGGAGGCTAGACGTCTAAGAAAAGTGCCGCGGTGGGTTGTGTAGTGTGGAGGAGAGAGCGAGAGAGAGGGGAAGGCGGTGGCTTTCAATCGCGAGCGAGGCGCGCGCCGAGAGACAGAGTGTCGCCTCGCGGCGGCGGCGCTTCGGGCTCGTCTCTTCCTCCTCAAGACGCGCGCGCCCCCTCGTCTCTCATCCGACCACACAGAGTCGAGACCCGGAACCATACAACCAAACAAACGACCACACACCAGAGAGCAGCAAGCAGCCGACGCAACCGTCGCACACAACCTCTCTCACCCCGACACTCAACCACCCCCCCATCAAGAGAGAGAGACAAGGAGCGCCCCCCCCGCAAAAAGCCCGCCATCATGGCTCGCCGCGGCCGCGCCAGCACCGCACTGGGTGAGTGATGCCCCCCGGCCCGTCCGCCGCCCGGCGATCCGGCGCTCCCGGCGCCCCCCCGGGCCGCGCGCGGCCCTCTCGGTTTTTGAAGAGGGGAGGAGGAGAGCCCCCACCTTCGAGAAGGCGGTTGCTTCCCCCCCGCGGCCGCCGGCCCTTTGATCTCTGGCCCCGCGCCCGCGCGCGCGCCACGCGCGCACTTGCACGCGCTGGTGGCGCGGCCGCGTTCCTCGGGGGGCGAGCGCCCCGCGCGCGCGCGGAACGCGGGGCGGCGCGCGCGAGAGAGAGACGAGAGGGGCCTTGCTGTCCCCGCGCGGCGCGCACGCGCGCAGAGAGAGAGACACCTGTCCCCGCAGCCGCCCGTTCGCTCACCTCGCTCACCTCTCCTCCCCTTTCAAACCCCCAAACCAAAAACAAAACAGTGCTGCTCGTCGCGTTCCTGGCCATCACGGCAGCCGTCGGAAAGGACGACAAGAAGAAGGACGAGAAGAAGGCGGACGAGAAGAAGGAGTGAGTGGTCTGTCGCCGCGCTGCGTTCTTAGCGCCGCCGCCCCTCCTGTCTCGCGCGCGGTCTCACCCCGCTCCTCCCCCCCCCAAAAAAAACCCCAACCCCAAAACCCCCATTAACAGGGAGAAGCTCGGCACCGTCATCGGCATCGACCTGGGCACGACCTACTCGTGCGTCGGCGTCTACAAGAACGGACGCGTCGAGATCGTCGCCAACGACCAGGGCAACCGCATCACCCCCTCGTACGTCGCCTTCACCCCGCCCGACGGCGAGCGCCTGATTGGCGACGCCGCGAAAAACCAGGCGACCACCAACCCGCGCAACACCGTCTACGACGTCAAGCGCCTCATCGGGCGCAAGTACGAGGACAAGGAGGTGCAGCGCGACAAGAAGCTCGTTTCCTACGACATCGTCGAGCGTAGCGGGAAACCGTACGTGCAGGTGGAAGTGAAGGGCGAAAACAAGGTCTTCTCGCCGGAAGAAGTCTCCGCTATGATCCTCCAAAAGATGCGCGACACGGCCGAGGCCTTCCTCGGAAAGTCGGTCAAGCACGCGGTCGTGACCGTGCCCGCCTACTTCAACGACGCCCAGCGCCAGGCCACGAAAGATGCGGGCACGATTGCCGGTCTCAACGTCGTGCGCATCATCAACGAGCCCACGGCCGCGGCCATCGCTTACGGCCTCGACAAAAAGTCTGCGGGGGAGAAGAACATCCTCGTCTTCGACCTGGGCGGCGGCACCTTTGACGTGTCCATCCTCACCATCGACAACGGCGTCTTCGAGGTCGTTTCCACCAACGGCGACACCCACCTGGGTGGCGAAGATTTCGACCAGCGCGTCATGGAGTACTTTATCAAGTTGGTGAAAAAGAAGCACGACAAGGACGTCGCCTCGGACCCCCGCGCGCTGCAGAAGCTCCGGCGCGAGGCCGAGCGCGCCAAGCGCGCCTTATCGTCGCAGCACCAGGTGCGCGTCGAGGTCGAGTCCTTGGTCGAGGGGGTGGACCTGAGCGAGCCGCTGACGCGCGCGCGCTTCGAGGAGCTCAACGCCGACCTGTTCCGCAAGGTGAGTGAAGTTGTTTTTTGGGGGTCGTGTGTTTTTTTGTTTTTCGCGCGTCGTCGCCGCCCGCGCTCCTTCTCTCCCCCTTTTTGTTGCGTGTGGGGGCCCACGTTTGCTCCTTTTTTCTCGCTCTCTGTATATACATATATATCTCGCGCGCGCGCGCTCGCCCCCGTCCCTCTCCTCGCCCCTCTCAAACCCTCTCCAAACGACCCCCCAAACACAAACAAAATAACAAAAACAAAACCCAAAAAAACAGACGCTCGGCCCCGTGCGCAAGGCGCTCGAGGACGCCAACTTGAAAAAGACCGACATCGACGAGATCGTCCTGGTGGGCGGCAGCACGCGCATCCCCAAGGTCCAGGCCCTCCTCAAGGAGTACTTTGACGGCAAGGAGCCCAGCAAGGGCGTCAACCCGGACGAGGCCGTCGCCTACGGCGCGGCGGTGCAGGGGGGGATCCTCGGCGGCGACGGCGGCGACGAGGTCAAGGACATTCTCTTGTTGGACGTGGCCCCCTTATCGCTTGGCATCGAGACCGTGGGCGGCGTGATGACCAAGCTGATCACGCGCAACACGGTGATTCCGACGAAGAAGTCGCAGACGTTCACGACGTACCAGGACAACCAGTCGACGGTGTCGATTCAGGTGGGTGAAACACGGCCCGCGTCTCGGCGAGCTGCGCTTTTCCCCAATTCCTTCGGGGGAGGGAAGAAGGGGATCCCCGAACACACCAGCCGCGAATCGCGCCCTCACTTACCCCCAAACCCCCAACCAAAACCAAACAAAAAACAAAACCCACAAAAAAACCCAACCAAAAAAACCAAGGTCTACGAGGGCGAGCGCGCCATGACCAAGGACAACCACAAGCTCGGGCAGTTTGACCTCACCGGCATCCCCCCTTCCCCCCGCGGCACCCCCCAGATCAACGTCGAGTTTGTCGTCGACGCCAACGGCATCCTCACGGTCTCTGCGGAGGACAAGGGAACCGGCAAGAGCGAGAAGGTCACGATTAAAGCGGAAAAGGGCCGCCTGAGCGAGGAGGAGATCGAGCGGATGGTGAAAGAGGCGGAGGAGTTTGCCGACTCGGACCGCAAGCTCAAGGAGCGCGTGGACGCGAAGAACGCGCTCGAGACGTTCGCGTTCAACGCCAAGGCGTCCGCGGAGGACCCCAAGATGAAGGGTGAGTGAATAAAGGCTCAAAGACGCGCGCGCCTTCTTGTCGGGGCCGCGTTTTTCAAGCGCCTGCCTTTCACTCCTCTCCCGCCCCAACACTCAAAAAACCACCAACAAAACCCAAACACCAAAACAACAACACCCCAAAACAACAGACAAGCTCGACGCCGAGGACAAGAAGAAGGTCGTCGAGGCCGTGAAAGAGGCGCTCGAGTGGCTCGAGGAGCGCGGCGCGGACGCCGACCCCGAGGACATCGGCGACCGGCGCAAGGAGCTCGAGGACGTGGTGCAGCCGATCATGGCCAAGATCTACGCGGCGGGCGGCGGGAAGGGCGGGGCCGGGGGCTCGAGCGAGGGCGGCTCGGGCGGGGACGACGCCGACTCGCACGACGAGCTGTGAGGAGGAGGATTTTGGTGTGTTTTTTCCCGGCGGCGGCGGCGGGGTGTGGCGCGCGGGCGCCCCCCGCCGATCGCCTCTCAGTTTTCTTTTAGTTCCCCCTTTTTCTCCCGTCTTTATCCGGTTTTTGTAAGGCCGCAAATGATAAGCAATAGAAGGACTGGCTCTCTCTCTCTTGCTCGCGCGCGGTCGGTCGGTCGGTTGGCGAGAGAGAGACGAGGCGCCACCCGCAGGCGCTGGCGTTCGCCGCTCTTGCACGCGCGCCCCCTCGTGGGACCGCGCTGCTTGCTTCTTTCGACTCGCGAGAAGAACGATGGTTTTGCTTTACACCACAAGGGGGGGCTCGAAAGCGAGGGAAAAAAACACAAACAAACAACGAACGATCAAGAGGAGGGGGAGAGCTTGGAAGAATCGACGATAAACGACACCGACACAAAAAAAAGCACCAACCACAAAACACAAAAAATAGAGAGAGAGAAACAGCGCCTTCGACAATCAGAGGCGACAGGAGAAGCGCGCCAAGCTGGGGCGCTTTGGTTTGGTCCGGGGGAGGGGGAGCACACGAAAAGGGGGGCAAAAGATAGACAAGCACAAGCCAAGCGGGGGGAGAGGGCGGGGCATGGCGGGGGAGGGGGCGGTGGTGGGGCAGAGAAGAAGAGGGAAACGAGGGCGCTCGCAAACTCGATCGCTCCTTTCCGAGAGGAGGGTGGGTCGTTGTTGTGGCGGGTGGGGAAGGGATTGTTTTTTGTCGGCGTGGGGGGGGGAGAGAGAGAGAGAGAAAAAACAAAACGCGCGGGGCGGCCCCGCCTTTTTTCTTTTTCTTTTCCTCCTTTGGGGGGAGAGAGGAAAGGAAAGCAAGTGCGCAGGGGACACACGGGAGGTGGTCTGTGTGGGCGTGGCCCCGTGGGGACAAGATGCGCGGAGAGCCCGCCGCCGCTGCCGCCGCTGGCCTGCCGCCCGCCGCCGGGCGGGGGGGAGGGGGGGGGGGGCGGGGTCGGGAGGGGCGTAGTCGTTTTTTTGTCTCCAAAAAGGGGGTGTCTCGCAGGTGTTGTTGTTTTTGTGGTGGTTGGCTTTGTTGCTGTGTTGCGTTGTGGGAAAGGGGGGGGAGGGTCCGCATGCGGGGTGCCTGGGCGCGCGCGCGGGTTGGTTGGCGCGACGCGCGCTCTCTGCGCTCTCCGGGGCCGCGCGCACGCGGTGAGAGAGCCAAGGCGGCAAAAAGGGAGCCGCCTGGCCCGCCCGCCGCGCCGGGGCCCCTTGCAGAAAAGAGGCACGAAAAAATTCCTTCGCCTTGGTTGTTCTCGTCAAAGGTTTGGGACAGGGATGCAGAGGGGACGGGACGGGGGGGGGGAGAGAGATGAGAGAAAGAGAGCCCGTCCCCCCCCCGGGGGGGAGGGCGCCAGGAAAATGAGGCGTCATCGAGGGGGGAGGGGGCGGGGGTCATCTCACGCTCTCTCTCTCTCTTTCTCTCTCCCTGTGTTTCTGTTGTCTCTCGTGCGCGACCCGAAAGAGGGGTTAAGGGAGGGGGAAGGAGGGGGGGGGGGGGCACACCCCGTGGGCGTTTTTGCCGCAAGGGGCCGGCCGCCCCCCGCGCGCCTCCCGCGTTCGGGAGCGGGGGTTGGGTGGGGGAGGGGGGGCAGCATGCTGCCCCGGGAAAAGGGGGTCGCTCGTCTTTTCGGGGCCCTGATTTTGCGGCGAGATGCACGACAAAAAAAGGGGGGGGGGGGCGTGTTTTCGGGAGGAGGGGAAAAAGGCGAGCGCGAGCGCGCGAGAGCGCGCTCCACGCTCTCCCTCGCTCTTCTGATTCGGTCGGTCGTCGGTTAGCCCGGGGGGCGGGGGGGGGGGGGGGGGGTCTTTTTACCCCAGCAAGGAAGCCGCGGTTGGAAAATGGTGGGAGGGAAAACGGGGGACGCAGATGGGGATTCTGCGCGCGCCCCCGCCCTCGAAAATAGGGGGGTCGGGTTTTTTTCTTTCTTGTTTTCCGGCAAAGAGGAGGGGGGGGGGAAAGGGGGGAGCGTTTTTTTCTTCCGGCCTGGAGCGGGGGGGGAGCGAGGCAGAGCAGCCCTCTTCTTTTAGCTCCAGCCATCAAAGTCCATGGGCGCGGCGCCAAAGGCGCGGAGCGGCTCCTGCTGCGGCTGCTGCGGCTGCTGGGGCTGCTGCTGCTGCTGGGACTGCGGGCCGGGGGCAAAGAGGAGGTTTTGCGGCGGCGGGCCGGGCGGCGGGGCCGCGCCCGCCCCGTTGCTGCCGTTACCGTTGTTGTTGCCGCCGCCCGACAGCGCCGCGTGGATGTGGTCGTAGGGCGTGAAGTGGCCGAGCGAGAGCAGGCCGGGCGCGCCGCCGGGCGGGGCGCCGGGCGGGTGCGGGGGCAGGAGGCCGCCCACGCCGCCGCCGTTGCGCCGGAACGCCGCGTCGGCGCTGTTGTTGCCGCCGCCGGCGTTGCCGCCGCCAAACAGCGACACCCCGCCCCGCGGCTGCTGCTGCTGCTGCTGGGCCGCAAACGCCGAAGCGGCGGCCGCGACCGCGGCCGCCGCCGCGCTGCCGTTGGCGTGGTGGTTGTTGTGGACGTTGCCGTTGCCGTTGACGTTGCCGCCGACGCCCCACTGCTGCTGCGGCTGCTGCTGCTGCGGCTGCTGCTGCGACGACGACGGCGGCCGCGGCGGGGGAAAGGCAAACAGCCCCTCGCCCTGCTGCTGCTGCTGCTGCTGGGGCGGCGACGACACAAAGGGGCCAAAGCCCACGCTGCCGTTGCGCCGGCCGGACGTGGCGGTCGCATGGAGCGAGGCGTCCATGCCGTTGCCGACGCCGTTGCCGACGCTGGCGTTGCCGCCGCCGCCGTTGCCCACGCTGCCGCCGACGTTGCCGCCGGCCGCCGCGGGCCAGCCGCCGCCACCGCCCAGGGCGTTGAAGCCCGTGCCGTCGCTGGCGCTGTGGCGGTGGCGCGGCTGCTGCTGCTGCTGCGGGAACTGCTGCGCCTGCTGCATCGCGGCCTGGAAGGCGGCGGCCTGCACGTCGACGGACGGGTTGCCGTTGCCGTTGCCGCCGTGGGCGCTGCCGCCACCGCCGTGGCCGTTGCTGTTGCCATAAGAGGCGGCGGCGGCCGCGGCCGCAGCCGCCGCAGCCGCGGCCGCCATCTGCTGCTGCTGCTGCATCTGGCGCTGCTTGCCCGGCCCGCCCGCGGAGCCCGCGCGGCCCGCGCCGGGGGGCAGGGGTGGCGTCGAGAACCGCAGCGCGGCGGCGGCCGCCGCAGTGGCGGCGGCGAGCGCCGCGGCGTGCGCGGCCTGCTGCTGCCGCTGCTGCTGCTGCTGCACCTGCTGCTGCTGGGGCGGCGACGACTGCTGGTAGCCCGGCGGGGGCTGGAACATCAGCGGGAAGCCGGCGGCGTCGGCCGCCGCGGCCGCCGCGCCCATGACGGCCGGGGCCGACGACGTCGGCACGGCCGGGGCCGCAAAGGCGGCGCCGTGGTGGCCGGCGTGGCCGCCGTGGCCTTGGCCGTGGCCTTGGCCGCCGCCGCCGAACATCAAAAACGGCTGCTGCTGCTGCTGTTGCTGCTGGTTTTGCTGCACCTGCTGCATCTGCTGCTGCTGCTGCATCATTATCATCTGCTGCTGCTGCTGCGAGGACGTCGCCGCCGCCGCCGCCGCGGCCGCTGCCGCAGCCGCGGCCGCGGCGGCGAGCGGGTCGTTGTCGCCGGCAAACGGCGCCCCGAGCATCAGCCCCGCGGCGCCGCCGCCGCCGCCCCCGGGCCCGCCGCCGGCCGCCGTGGCCGCGGCCGACGACGCCACGGGCGCCGTGTTGGGCCCGCACACAAACGACGGGGGGAGCACCCAGGCCGGGCCGGGCAGCAGGGGCGCCGGCAGCATCGCCAGGGCCGCGGCCGCGGCGGCTGTCGTGCCCGTGCTGCCGTCGCTGTCGGCGCCGCTGCCACCGCCGCCATTGCCGTTGCCTTGCTGCTGCTGCTGCTGCTGCACCGACCCGGCCGGCACGAGCTCGACGCCCGCGCGCGCGGCCGCCTGCGCCGCCACTCCCGCCGCCGCTGCCGCGGCCGCCGCCGCCGCGGGCGTGCCCGCGGATGAGCCCGTCGCCGCCAGCAGCGCCGCGTCGTCCGCCGACCGCAGCTCGGGCAGCGCGTGCGCGAAAAAGCACACGCGCCGGCCGCACCGGGGCGCGTCCTTGCACACCTGCGTGCGGTAGCGCGCCGGGTGGAGCCAGCACTCGAAGACGCCGTGGGCGTACCCGCACGCGTCCCCCCGGCGGCAGGCGCCCTTCCGGTAGTCCGGGCAGGCCGCGCCCGAGTAGGACACCCGCGCGGGGTCGCGCCGCCGCGCCTTTTCCTGCGGGTGGGCAAAGGGGCACTCGGTCCAGTCGTGCGGGTGGGGGTTGGGGCAGTCGAGGACCTTGAAGCCGTACATGCGGAAGTCGTCGGAGCTGAACTCGGCGGCGTCCACGGCGAAGAGGCCGACGGCAGGGGCGGCTGGGGGGGATGGGTTGTTGGCGGCGGCGGCGGCGGCGGCGGCGGCGAGCGCGGCGCCGAGCGAGTCGCCCCCGCCGCCGTTGAGGGCGGCGGTGGTCGTGGCGGCGTCCGAGGACGTGGTGCCGGGCCCGCCCGTGGATGAGGGGAGGCTGCTCATGCGCTGCAGGCCGAGCGGGAGCGGGGGGTTGGCCGATGCAAACAGCATCGACGACGAGGGTAGCTGCGGCGGCGGCTCTTTGCTCGTGGCGTTGTTGTTGCTGTTGCTGTTGTTGCCGCCGTGGGCGCCGCCCGGTTGCTGCTGATGCACCGCCGGGGGCGGCAGCAGCGGCAGCACGCCTCCGCTGAGCGGCGACGCGTGCGTGGCCGCCGGCAGCGAGCTGGGCGAGGGCGGGCAGTTGACCGAGACGTCCTGTTTGTTTGTTTTTGGGTGTTTTTTGGGTTTTTTGGGGGGACAGGGGTGTGAGCGAGATAGACGAGAGGCCGCGACGAAAGCGCCGAGGGCGCGAGATCTTTTTTTCGGCCGCTTTTTTTTCCCGCCGCCGCCGCGAAATCCGACCCTCTATCTCTCTCTCGTGCGCGCGCGCGCCTGCGGTTTTTGTCCCCTGCGCGCGCGTCGCCATCAGCGACCGGCCCCCCTCCATCAACAAACCAGCAAACGCACCACGACCATGTCGGACCGGTTCATGGCCTGCCTCAGCAAATCGAGCGGCGTCCTCCCGCTTCGGTCGCGCCGGTGGCGGTCGGCGCCGTGCTGCAGGAGCAGCTGCACGATGGCAAACGTGGCCGGGGTGGCCGCGGCGGCCGCGGCGTGCAGGGGGGTGACGCCGTCCGGGTCGGCGCCGTTGACGGCCTCCGGGTGGAGCTTGAGCAGGAGCGCGAGGCGCTCGGTCGACCCGGACGCGGCGGCCTCGAGCAGCAGAGCGGTGGTCGGGGAGGGGCCGCACGAGAGGGGCGACTCGGCTTGCGCCCCCCCGCCACCACCAAACGCTGACGACGCCATCTCTCTCTCTCTCTTTTCTCTTCTATATAAGGGCGCGGGCCCGGGGAATGGAATGGGCACCGCGCGGGGGGGTGAGACGACGGCTTCACACGGGTGCGTGCATCATCAATCGTGGTGGGTGGTGGGGTTGTTTTTTTCGAGGGGGAGAGGAAGGGGGGCACAAAAAAGCGAGGGGGGGCACAAAAAAAAATCTCTCTCTCTCTCTCTCTCTTTCGTCGGCCGGCGCCCGCTCGCTTGTTCCAAAAGCGAGACGGGGGACTACGAATCTAGCGAAATGTGTAATAGAATAGGGAGGAGGGGGGGGGGGGGGTCGCGCTCTGGGGTTGTTGTGTGGTGTGAGAGAGAGGACGAGGGAGGCGGGGGCTCATGATGAGGGCGGCGAAAAGCATCCGACGCATCGGCCGGCGGCGGCCGCTTTCAGCGCGCGCCGCCCCCCCGCGTCGGATGGTTTGCCGAGCGTTTTGGGGGCGGTTTGCCGCGCGCGCGCGCGCGCGATGCCTTGTACCGGCAGGATCCAATCCCTCCCTCGCGCGCGCGCAACCAGAGGGCGAGCGGCGCGCGCGGGCGCGGGATGGTTTTGGTGGTGGCGGGCCGGCGTCGTGGGCGCGCGGCGCGCCCCGTCGCTCTCCCTCTCTAGCGCGCGCGCGACCGGGCGCCAACGAACGCCGCCGCCTTCGTTGCTTTGCGGGGGTGGGGGGCAATTTTGCTTCTTTCTTTGCTCTTTGCACGAAAACACAAACACACACAAACACACCCACCGGGGGGAAAACAGGCTAAAACAAACCCCACGCCGGGGATCGGAGGCGGGAGGGGGTGCGGGCGGGCGGGCGGGCGCATCGCCGTCGTCGTCGTCGTCCTGCGCCCACGCGTGCCCCCAAAAAACCGCCCTCTCCCCAAAACCAACCAACCAACCAACCAATCAATCAATCACTCGGGCAGCATCGCCTCCGAGTCGACCCCCTCGTGGTCCTCCACCTCCATCCCGCCGCCAGGCCGCCCACCACCCCCGCCCCCGCGCCCGCCCCCGCCGCCCCCGTGCGACGACACCACGTCGTCGATGCGGAGCAGCAGCGCCGCCGCCTCGACCGCCGTCTTGAGCGTCTGCGCTTTCACCGCGCGCGGCTCCCACACGCCCAGCTCGCGCATGTCGGCCACCTCGCCCTTCTCGCCGTCGACCCCCCAGGGCAAGGAGGGCACCTGCAGGGGGGGCGGGGGCGCGAGGAGCAGCTGCTCGGCCGCCGCCGCCGCCGCCGCGTCGGCCGCCGACGCCGCCGCCGCCGCGTCGGCGCTCTTGGCGTCGGGCGCCGCGTCGACGTCGGCCGCCGCCGCCTGCGCCACGGCCGCCGCGCCTCCCTTGCTCGCCGCCGCCCGCCGCGCCTTGAGCGACTCGGCTTCGCGCTCCTCCTCCTCGCTCGGCGGCAGCGCGGTCGACGCCTCGGCCAACTTGGCGCGCAATTTTGTCAGCGTGCGGATCACGTTGGCGCCGCAGTTCTGCGCCAGCGTGCGCGGGATCACCTCCAGCGCGGAACCCGCGCAGCGGTACGGCCACGCCTCGCTGCCGGCGAGCGACGCCCCGCGCTCCGCGATCGCGCGCGCCGCCGCCATCTCCACCGCGCCCCCCCCCGGGACCAAGCGGGGGTCCAAGACGACGTTGCGGCACACGCCCATGGCGTCGTGGAGGTTGCGCTCCACCTCGTTGAGCACGTCCTTGCTGGCCCCGCGCAGGAGGATGGTGCACGCTTTGGGCTCGGCGCAGTCGACGATGGCGGTGAAGAACTCGTCGCCGATCTTGACGACCTCGAAGAGGCCGGCGCCCTAGTTGTTTTTGGTTGGTTTTTGGTTTGTTGGGTTTTGGGGGGGTTCGGGGGGGGGAGGGGGGAGTCTTGAGCGGTGAGCGCGCGCGGTCTTTTCTCTCTCCCTCTAGCGGGGGGGGGGGGGGGGGGGGGGCAAAAGGTTCCACCCAAGGCAACCCACCGTCCCGATGTCCGAGTCGCGGATCTCGTCCGGGCGGTGCACGATCGTGGCGCCACACGCGCGCGCCACGCGGTTGGCGTCCGTCTTGCGCAGGCGGCGGATGGCGCTCACGCCGGCCTTGGACAGAAAGTGCGCGGCCAGGTCCGAGAGGCCCTTCTCGGTGATGACGACGTCGGGCTTGTGCGCGAGGATGGCGTCGCACGTCTGGCGCACCCAGTCCTCCTCGGCCTTGAGCAGCAGGGCCCTGTTTTTGGGGGGGGGGGGGTTGGGGGTTTTGTCGGGGGGTGGGGGGTGGGGGGTGGGGGGGCGTTGGGCGGGTTGGGCGGGTGCCGAAAATCGAGAGAGCGTCTTTCCGGCCTCGGCAGCTCCCGTATCCAACTCACCAGTCCTCCTCCTTGCTCATCTCCACGCTCGTCTGCGACTCGCCCTTCTTGTACTCGAGCGGGCAGTCCAAGAGCAGCACGCGCGGGTTTTCGATGCGGCGGCGCATGCGTCCGGGCACCACCACGTCCTTGTTGAACAGCACTCCCTTCAGGACGCGGCACTCCTCGATGGTCCCGCCCGGGATCTTCTCGACCTTGGCGTAGTTCTTGACGTCCACCTCGATGGTGCCTGTTTAGAGAATTCAAGGGGGTTTTGGTGGGTTTTTTGGGGGGGGCGAGACGGGGGGCCGTGAGAAGGAGGGGCCGAGGCCCTGCGGGAAGTTGACAACCCCTCTCTTCCAGCGCCAAAGGCGCCGACATAGCGGCGGACATCCTCTCTCACCTCCGCCCACGTCCTGCGCCACCGTCTCGACCGCGTCCAGCGCCAGCTCGGCCATCAAAGGGCCGAAGCGAGAGGTGTACTTTGTCCCCAGGCACGAGCGCAAGACGCGGAGCATCTGCCCGCGGTCCTTCGGGTCGATGGCAAACGACATGGCGTCGGCCACGCGCAGCGCGTCCGTGAGGGCGCGCCCGTAGGCGCGCGCGATCACCGTGGGGTGCACCCCGCGCTCGAGGGGGAGCTCGGCCGCGGCCAGGAGCTCGCCCGCGAGCACGACGACGCTGGTGGTGCCGTCGCCCACTTCCTCGTCCTGCGCGCGCGACAGCTGCATGACGGACTTTGCGGCCGGGTGGGAGACGTCGATCTCGCGCAGGATGGCGTGGCCGTCGTTGGTCAGGACGATGCCTGTTTGTTTTTGGGGGGTTGGTTTGGGGGTTGGTTTGAAGCGGGGGATGGATGGACTTGAAGGGTTGGCGGGCGGGCGGGGTCGGGGGGCTGCAGAGCGGGGCGGCCGGCGCCCTCGCGAAGGTGCACTCGGCGCCTCGACTTCAAGCTCTCACCTCCTCCGGCGTCCAGCAGCATCTTGAGCATGGAGCGCGGGCCGAGCGTCGTGCGGATGATGTCGGCGACCGCCTGTTTTGGGGGGTTTGGTGTTTTGCGGGCGTGGCGGGAAGAGAGAGAGAGAGGGGGGGGTGGTTTTTTTGAGCATCAGCTGCTCTCGCTGTTCTCTTCCTTCCTTGCGCGCCCGTTTTGCGCCGTGCCCGAGCCTCAACCACCGCCCGCCGAGCGAGGCGCGCGGCTGGATCACGCCTAGTAAGTCCAGGGCGGGGGTCGGCGGGGCGGCTCCGGGCGATCGGGCGTGTCGGGGGGGGGGGGGGGGCGGGCGCAATGAAGCCTCTGAAGCGAGCGACTCGCCTTTGCCGCCGCGATGTTGCCAAACTGGGCCTTCTTGCCCGACTCGCGCTTGGTCGAGGCATTGAGCACCGTCACGGGGAGCTGCATCGTGGCCGTCGGTAGTGCCTGGCGGCTGCTGCTGGTCGGCGCGCGCGCGCGGCCGCTTCTTCTTCGGGAGAGAGAGGCTCTGTTTCGCGTCGGTTTTTCGGGGGGACGCGCTCTCGCTTGCGGTTTGTGTGCGCTTGGAGGTTGTTGGGCTCTCGCGTCTCAGCGAGGAGGAGTACTGAAGCGTGTGCTGTCGTGTGGGTGTGTGTGCGTTTAGGCTTTGTGTGGGGGGGGAGCGGCGGAGAGAGGCGCGTGCCTTGTTCGCGAGAGCGGCGGCGGCGGCGGCGCGATCGAGCGCGCGTGCGAGCGAGAGAGGGGACGAGACCGGCGGCATCAGTTTTTTTCTGGTTGCACTGGGAAGGGTCGCGGCTAGAAGCACTTGTGTGTGTGTGTGTGAGTAGTTGTCGGGTCACGACCAGGGGGAACAAAAAAGGGAGGGAGGGGAGGCGGCGGCGAAAGAAAAACGGGGGCGCGCGCGAGCGCGCGCGCTCCCGGCGAAAAAAGACGGTGGGTTCGTTCATCAAAGTGGGGGCCGCGGTGCGATCACACGCCCCTGTCTGTGCACTTTGGGGGGGAGGGCTATTGTTCGGAGTTCATTCGGAGTTTTTTTGGGGGGGGGGGGGGGGGGGGGGGGGGAAGAGCAGGGGCGTGGGGGGCCGGGAGGGAAGAGAGCGGGGGGGGAGCGGGCGCCGCGCCCCCTCTCCTCCTCCTCCTCCTCCTCCCCCTCAAACCGCCGGCGGCGGCGGCAGCCCGCCACCCGACCCGCCCAGCATGATGTCCGGGTACACGTCCCCGCCCGCGCTGGCGCCGCCGCCCGACCCGCCCGCCAGAGACGCGGACCCGCCGGCCGTGTGGTAGACCGTCCCGCCCCCCACGGACGAGGGGGCGGCCGACGCGCCGCCGGCCGACTGATAGGGGCTCGCGACGGCGGTGGCCGAGGACGGGGGCGCGGCGCCGGCGAACCCCGTTGCTCCTCCTCCTCCGGACGAGGGGTACGTCCCCCCGGCGCCGCCGTTATGCGCGGCGTAGGCGCCCGCCCCCGCCGCCGCCGCCGCCCCCGTGCCAGCACCGACGCTGCCCGCGCCGCTGACGCGCGCGCGGCCGCCGCCCCCACGCCCCCGCCGCCGGCGCTGCCATTGGGGGACAGGAGCGCCAGGTCGCGCCGCAGCTCGCGCGTGCGCGGGTCGTACCGCCCCGTCAGCTGCAGCTGGCGCTTGAAGGCCTCGAGGAAGAGGCCCAGGAGCACGAAGGCGCCGACGAGGACGCCCGCGGGGGCAAACCACCACGCGGGCTCGGCCCCCCGAACGGTGGTCATAAGCCCGCACCCCAAGAAAACCGTCACCCACCCGACGAGGAGCGTGAGCCACGCGCCCGTGCGGTGTCCGTGGAGCCACACCGTGCGGCGCCGGCGCGCGCGGGCGTGGGCCGGGTCCTCGTCGTAGACGAGGCCGCCGTTGTGGCCGGCCTTGGTGTTGTGTCCGTTGGCGCCGCCGCCGCCGCCCGACGCCGCCGCCTCTTCGGCCGCCGCCTTGGCCGCCGCCTCGGCCGTCAGGTCCCTCGGGCGGAAGATCGCGCCCGCCAGGCCCTGCAGCAGGGCCAGGATAAAGGCGATGATGCCCATCGCGCGGTGCGCCTCGTAGGCCTTGGAAGGGGGGGTGCTGTCCCAGCCGACCCCAAGCAAAGCGACCAAAAACGCGGCCGTAGCCGTCGCCAGCGCGAGCGTTTGGACGGCGGCGTGCGACAAAAACCACGCGCGCCCGAGGAAGCCCGAGCGCGGCTTGCCATTGCCATTAGCTCCCTTCTCCGGGCCGAACATCCACTTGTGGCGCGACAGGATCATGCCCAGGGGCATGAGCAGGGCAAAGGCGATCATGCCGAGCAGGCCGTGGGCGGCGAGCGCGGGCGACAGCCCGCCCAGCGAGTTTCCCGAGCCCCCCGCAAACAAGCCCCCCAGCCCCCCCACGCTCCCCCCGCCCACCCCCCCGGCACTCGTCAGCGCCGACGCGCCCGAGGCGGAGCCGCGCTTGAGGTCCATGATCATCCCCCCGGCCCGCGCGTGGGGGACCAGGCCCGGGCGGCGCGAGACGGCCCAGTTGATTTTCGCGGCGCTCGGGTCGACGCTGCCGGAATTTTTTGCGAGCGACGTCTTGGCCGGGCGCGAGAAGCACGTCACGGTCGTCCCCGCGCTCGTGCGGGCGCTGTTGACGCGCGTGGCCCACGCCTGGTCCGTTGGCACGCCGTTCTGGGCGCGGGAGACGCGGTAGCCCGAATTGAGCGAGTAGAGCGCCGCATTGGCAGCGCCGCTGCCGCCGTCCTCCACCCACCCAATCACGGCGTCCGAGGGCGTCATGAGCCCGGCCTCCTGCGGGAACGCCAAAGCCACGTACCCGTCCGTGGGCGCCTCGGCCGCGAAGTGCATCATCTGCTCCGCAGGGGCGTTGGTGGTGGAGGCGGGTCCATTTGCGGGGGCGTCCTGGGTGCAGACGTTGACGGGGGGCGCGGCGGTCCCCTGCGAAAAGTGCAATTTCACGCCTGTGTCCGTGTCGAGGTCGGTCATGCACTGGTAGCCCAGGGGGCTGGGCTTGCAGCCCCCGCCCGCGGAGGAGCCGCCGGTGGGAGGGGGAGGGGGCAGGGCCGTTGTCGCCGGCAGCGGCGCGCCGCCGAGCGCGGCCGCCGTGGCGCCCGCGCACGCCGCGGCGGAAATCTGCTCGCACACGGGCGCGGTGGCAGGGTTGACGGGGACGTCGACCGACGACTGCCTAAAGGGCGCCGAGCTGCCCTTCGCCGAGGTGACGCGCAGCTGCGCAGCTCCCGTCGCCGAGCACGCCACCTGCCAGGGAAAGGTCAGGGAGGGCTGGGGTCCCGAGGCGGTGGCCGTAACGACGCGGTTGGGGCAAGTCTTGTCGCTGCCCCCGCCCAAGCGGCCCCACGAGGCCGTCAGCAGCGCTTGCCGGGGTTCGGGAAAGGCGACGCGCACGACGTACTCCCCTCCCGGGCAGACGGTGGTGACGGGGGTGGCCTTGCCGGCCTCGACCTTGAAGGCGATGCCGCTGTGGTTTGGTGTTGTTGGGGAGGGGGGTTGGAGGGGGCGGAGGGGTGAGGAGGATGAGCGACAAGCGACGGCGGCGGCGGCGGGCGGAGATCCAAAGCAAGCGGCGGCGACTCACGCGTCGGGCGACGGGGCGCCGTGCCCTGCGTAGCCCTTGGTCGGGTGGGAGAGGCAGCTGTCCTTGCTGTTGGCGAACTCGTTCACGAACAGGGAGGGGTAGGCGTGCGCGACGGGCGCGAGGAGCAGGGCGAGGAGCAGGGGGAGCAGCAGGGGGAGCCCCCGCCCCGCTCCGGCCGCCTTGGAGGCGCCCGGCCGCGGTTCCATTGGGGCGAGAGGCTTGAAGAGAGGTAGGTCTGGGGCGCGCGCTGGTTGGGCTGCTCTGGCCGATCGCGCGCCGCGCCGCGGGGATTTTGGTTCTGGGTGAGAGACGACAGAGCGAGGCGGCTTCGCCTCCCTCCTCGTCGGCAAAAGGGAGACGACGCGACACGTCGAGGGAAGAGGAAGCAGCGTCGTCGCTGTTTGATGCTGCGCGCGCACAATTGAGGGTCGAGATCGCGCTTGGGGTCTGAAAGGAGCAGGGTCTGAGAGAGAGGGAGAGCGCCGGCGGCGCGTTTTGACTGCGCCCATTGTTGCGCGGCGGCGCCGCCAGCGCGCGCTCGCGCTCGTCCGAAGCCGCCGCACCCAACGAGCCCTCTCACGGCACGACGACAACACCTGCGACTCGTTTGCCATCTTTAAAAAGCCCTGTCGCTGTGTCTCACACACCCTTCAGTCGCCCGCCGCGTGCACAGGCAGCAGCGGCGCGCCGCCCTTGCCGCCGCCTCCGCCCGCGCCGCCTCCGAGCCCCAGCCCCAAAGCCGCCCCAACGCCGCCGACGGCGCTCGTGCCGACCGCCAGCGCCACCCCCCCGCCGCCGACGAGCGCCCACCCGAGCAGGCGCGCCGCCCTGGCCCACGCGCCCGGCGGCAGGGCCTCTCCGAGCGCCAAAAACCCGGCCAGCACCCCGGAGAGCACCGACGCCGAGGCGGCGGCCGTGCAGACGGGCACGGCGCCGCCCGCGCGAAAGCCGCGCGTCTGGAGGACAAACCCCGCGGCGGACAGGCAGCCGCTGGCGGCGAAGCCGGCCGCCGCGCAGAGGAGGGCGAGCAGGCGCGAGAGGAGGAGCGGGGGGGCGGAAGGGGTTGCGGCGGAGGAGGAGGAGGCGATGCCGCCGCCGCCAATGCCGCCAACGCCGCCGCCGCCGCTGGCCGCCCCGCCCACCGCCGCCGCCGCCAGCAAGAGCCCCGCGCGCACGGCGGCGCTGCTGAGGCCAAAGCACGCGCCGGCCTCGGCGCCGCACGCGAGGGCGTCGGCCGCGGGCGCGAGCCGGGGCGGCGGCGGGAGGGAGCGTAGCAGCGCGCGCGCGCGCAGCACCGCGGAAGGCGGGAGCAGGCGCTGGAGGAGGACAAGCAGGGGGCGCGAGGAGGAGGAGGAGGACGACGAGCCAGCGGAGCGGCGCGCGGCCGCGTCGTGGGCGTCGGCCGGGTCCTCGGCGTCGCCGTCCGCTGCTCCTGATCCTGCTCCTGCTGATGCTCCCGCTGCTGCTGCTCCCCTGCTGCTGCTGCTGCCTTCCCCTCCTCCTCCTCCTCCTCCTCCTCCCCCTGGCGCGCCGTCCGCCGACCCAGCCTCGTCCAACGGGAGCGACAGGGACGGGGCGGCCGAGCGCGCACCGCCGCCGCCGCCGCCGCCGCCGCCGCCGCCGCCTCCCCTCGAGCGCCACACCACCTCGAGCGCCAGCGCGGCCAGAAGCACCGCGAACCCGAGCGACAGCCGCAGCGCTCCCGGCGGGGGCGGGGTCGCTGCTGCTGCTGCTGCTGCGGAGGCGACGGCGGCGGCGGCCGCTGCCGCCACCGCCCCCCCGTCTCCTCCTCCTGCTCCTCCTCCTCCTCCAGCCCCGGCGGATCCAGCAGCAGCCCCAGCCCCCGCCGCCCCGGCCTCAGGTACCCCCCCCCCACCCGCGCCCGCGCCCCCGATCCCGAGCACCGCCACGCCCGCCGCCACCGCCCCGGCGGCGCCCCACTCGGCCGCGCGCAGCCGCTCGCCCAGGCAGAGGTGCGAGAAGGCCACGAGGGCGACGACGCCGAGCGCCGACGCGGGCTGCGCCAGCGAGACGGGGGCGCTGCCCAGGGCCGCGACGGTCAGGGCGGCCCCGCCAAAGTCCATGGCGACGCCCAGGAGCCAGAGCGGGGAGCGCGCGAGCGGGGCGAGGGCCGGCCCGAGCAGGCGCAGCGCGGCGGCCGAGGCGAGCGCGGCGAGGGGGTTCAAGGCGGCGGTGGCGGGGCCGCCGCGGCGGGCGGCGGGGTGGGGGGGGTGCTGGTGCTGGTGCTGCTGGAGCCGGCGCGACGCGAGCTTCTGGACGCCCTTGCCGACGTTGGTCGACGCGGACCCGACGGCCGCCAGGCACACGGCCAAGGCGGTGCCCATCGTTTGGTTGTTGCGTGTGCGCGATTTGCGCCGCTGCCTAGAATTTAAACGGGACACCAACACGCATGCGGCCGAACGGCGGCGGCGGCGGCGACGGCGGCGGCAGCGGCGGGAGCGACGAGGTAGAGCGGGCGGGCCGGGGGGGGGGGAGGAAGTGGCGCGATACTTCGGTGCTGTGCTTCGGGCGAGTGGTCGCGGCGTGTTGCGCGGGTCGCGGGGTCGGTTCCGAGTCGCCGGTGGTTGTTCTTTTGTTCACCCTTTCCTCACACGCGAGCGTGAAGCCGGATCATTGTTTGGGCAAAAAGGCGAGGCCACCGCTTGAATCGATGAGGTGTAACGGGTTCGCCTGAATATATGGGGCCAAGGGTTGCCGATCGATCCCAGTCATCTCGCACGCAAATTCGCCGGATGCGCCGCAGCCGCCCCAGAGACATCAATTGGCGACCACACTAAAAGTGCCCAAAGAGGCTGCGATCCGTCCTCCGGCGGATATCGCGGATGTCGCCAAAAACCCGGGAAACCCCCTATCAGCGATCCCCCCCAAAAAAAAGAGACGTGGAGCACATCTGGCGTTTCAATAATTATTCGGCCAACTGCATGGTCGGCGGCAGGCGTTAGCATTGCCCACCCCCCTCCCCCTCCACGAGGCTGATTTGCGTCCCCCCGCGGTGATCCTACGCCCGCCGTACCTTCACCCCTTCACCACCTCCCCCCTCCACCACCTGCCGTTAGACGCATCGGCTCCCAAACGCCCCTTCCTCCAGCCCCTGCCCCACCTACCCTCCCCCACCGTGGTCGCGCGTCTGGAGCGGACTCATCTGTCAAGAAGACCCGTCGCGCCACCGCCGTTTCGATAATAGACGCCCACCCCCACCATAACAACTCTCACACGTAAGTTTCGTTCTCCGGGCGGGCGTAGGGTTTGCAGGCCGCCTTCGAGTCGGAAGCTCCGATCGGGGAGCGGGTCTCCCCAAAAATACGTGGTCACGACTCTCTCGCCAACCCCCCTTCCGGTAGCGAACCCCGCCCGCTACGCGTCGCCGGCCCCCATTGCTGTCTGGGGGCCAACATGAGCGGCCTCCCGCGAGCCGACAGCCCCTCTCTCACCGCCCGGACATCCGCTAATGTGCCCGCCCATTTCCGTGACCCCTCAATTGCTCGCGCAGCGCCTTCCGGAGAGGCCCGCCCCCCCCCCCCCCCCGCCACTGCGCCTCGACAAGTTCGTCCCTCCGCTCTCCCTCCCCTACACACTACGAGGACACGCCTTGTCCCCCTGGCGTCTTCGTACGCCTATCGTGGCGGGTTATTCCTTGTTCGTTACTCCTACCTCCGCATGCCCCGAAGCAAACATCCCAAACCTTTCAAAAGAGCCCACCGTGCTGCGATTGAGCGCGCGCCGAGACCCCCCCCCAACACACACACACACAACGCTGCCGTCCTAAACAACACTCACTTCTCCCTCGTCCCCCTTCCACATCCGCGAGCGACGCGCAGTGCCCCCTCTTTCTCCTCCGCCACATCCGCTCCCGCAGCCACGGTGTCCTTTGCCGTAGAATCGTTGCGCCGCACAGGACCCCACCGCCCAGCATCCTCCACGACCCAAGACGCGCGCGCCTCTCCGCTCCCCGTTTTGACCGCTGAGTCCACCACCTCCTCCCTCCCACCGCCCCTCTCCTCCTTTCCCCACCCTCCGAACGCCCCCTGAACGTTTTCTTGTAGCCAGTGATCGACACACGTACCCCCTCTCCCCGACCCCCACTCTTCTCCCGCACTCTTGACCAAGGACAAAAAAGCAACAAGCAGGCAGGAAGGCGCACGTTGCTGCAGAAGCCCCTCACTAACCCTCATCCATTTTCACTCCCCTCTTGCTTTTATCTCACTAGGCTCTCCCCGTGTGTGTTGGACCTCTACCTCGAACACTGAAAGCGGAGAGCTGCTACCAAAGATCCCCCCCTTGCCGACCACGCGAGCGCCCGCCCGCACCCTCCTGGCCCCGCCCAACAGCTGGCGCTCGCATCCCCGGCCCCCTCGCCCCGCCCTGCCCCCCCCCCTTGCCTCCCTGTCTCCCATCACCTTGCTTTAGTCTTGCTTTTGTCTCTCCCGTTTTTGTTGGCCCACCCCACCCCGCGAAGACCGAGCGCTGCCATTCTTCACGTACTCACCCCGCGTGCCGACCGCGCTAGCGCCCGCCCGCACAAACACAACACACGAAATCACTGGCCGACGGCTAACGCGCCCCCTCCCATCTCCTCATCTCCTCGCGCGAGCCCGACCCGATCGATACACACAAAAACCCCGAATTCCCAACGTGAGACACAACACCGATGGACGGCGAGCCCCCTCCTCCTGCGCACGGCGCGGCAGAGGCCGGCCCCTCCTCACCCACCACCGCCGCCGCCGCCGGGCGCCATCTGGGCCTCCCGCCCGACCGCGTCCTCGAGCGCCTCTTCCGCGCGGGCGGCGGGCGCGACGACGCCGACCCGCGGTGCCCGACCTGGATGCTCGTCAACCTCCACGGCCGCATCAAGGGCTCCTACCCCCCGGGGCGGATGCTGCAATTCGCGCGGCGCGGCACGCTCTCTGCCGCGCAGCCCCTGCTGGGGGCTGACCGGGACCTGCCGTACGCGGCGCGGCAGCGGCTGGAGCACTACCGGTCGCTGGGCCGGTTGGCCGAGGCCGTCGAGGCCGGCGGGCGGTACGTGCCGCTCGGCCCGGAGCACGTGGCCGCGGGCAGCGGCGGCGCGGCGGCCCCGGCGGCGGGCAGCGCCGGCGGCTGCCGCCCGGTCGAGAGCGCCCTCGAGCTCGACTTTGCCGACGTGTGCCGGCCGACCACGTATGACCCGGAGGGTGGCACGGCCGGGACGGCCCCGAGCTGGGCGCCGGTCCTCTTCCCCCCTGGTGCTGGCACGGCGGGCCGAGGCGGCCGGCGCCGCCACCACCGCGCCGCCGCTGTCGCCGCCGGCTCTGCCGCGCCTTGCCCCTCCTGCTCTGGCTCGGGCTCCGACTCCGACGGCGCCCCCTCCTTCACCGACTCGGAAGACGACGAGTTGGCCAGGGCCGAGGCGGAGGAGCGCGCGCGCTGCCTGCTGCGCGCACTGGACCGGCTGTTTGGGCCCCCGCCAAACGCGGATGGTGGCACTGGAGGCGGCCGCGTTGGCGGCGGCGATGACGGCAACAGTGACGACGAGAGCGGCAATGGTGTTGGTGGCCGCAACAACGGCAATCACAGCAACAACAACAACAACAACAACAACAACAACAACAACCACAACAACAACCACAACAACAACAACAACAACAACAACCACGACAACCACGACAACCACAACACGCCCGCCGGCCCCCTCTGGCTCTACATCAACCACCTCGGCTGGGTGCGCGGGCCCTTCCCGGCCTCCAAGATGCGGCGCGCGCACCTGTCCGGCCGCCTTCCCCGCGACACCCTGGTCGCGGCCTTTGACGAGCACGAGCTGCGCGCGGCCGCCGTGGCCGCCGACCCGCGCCGCTGGTTCCGGCCGCTCGGGTGCCTGCTCGACAACGCGGCGCGCGGGTGGGCTTACGCGCCCGTGCGCCGCGCGCACGTCGAGGCGGCGGCGGCGGCATCAGCGGCGGCGGCAGGGTCGACCCCGCTCGGCTGGGCCGTTCCTCCTCCCCTGGCGTTGCTGCCGCCCGCGCCGGTCAGCACGGGCGGCTGGATGCCGCTCGTGTGGGAGCCCCGCGATGCCGGCGGCGGCGCCGAGGGCGGCGGCGGCGCGGGGCACTCAGGGGCGGGTGCCCCTGCTGCCCTTTTTCCTCCTCCGCTCCTGTCCGAGCGCGCCGTCCTCGACCCGCCCCCGCAGCTGCCGTCGGCCGGGGCTGCGCCCGCCGCCGCCTCGGCCTCGGCCGGGCGCCGCGGGGGCGGCGGCGGCAGCGGCGGCGGCAGCGGCCGCGGGCTGGGCGACTCGGCGGGCGGGCGGTCGCGCCGCGGCGGCGCCAGCCGCAACCGCCGCGGCGGCAGCCTCGACCTGACCAGCTTGGCGAGCCAGTCGGGGCTTGGGCACGGCTCCTTCCGCCTGGGCCACGGCGGCGGCGACGACGGCGGCTGCTTGCGTTCCTGGCCTTTGCGCTCGCGCGCGCCCGAACAGCAGCAGCGCAGTGCCGGCCACAGCCGCCATTTGCAGCAGCAGCAGCAGCAGGCGCCCGTGCCGGCGGCGGCGGCAAGCGCGGCGCGGCCCCAGGCGCCCGTCCAGCCCCGTCAAGCGCCGCTGGCGCACCTGCTCGAGGCCCCGCGGCAGCAGCAGCAGCTCCTGGCGCTGCTGCACTGGGAGCATCAGCTCCAGCAGCACCGCCAGCAGCGCCAGCAGCAGCAGCACCATCAGCAGCGCCAGCAGCAGCAGCACCAGCAACAGCAACAGGCCGCGTTAGCGCTCGCCACGGCCGGCGACGGGGCCAGCGCAGGCGGCAGCGGTGGTGGCCTCGTGCACCTGACCTCCCCGCAGGCGATGGCGGCGCTCAACCCGGCGCTGCTCGGGCAGCTCTTGCGGCAGCAGCTGCTGCTGCAGCAGCAGCAGCGAGCGGCGGCCGTGGTGAGAGCTGGCGGCGAGGCTGCCGCCGCCGCCGAGCTGGCCGCTGCGCTGGCCGCCGCCGGGCTGGGCGCGTCCCCGTCGCGCGCGTCGCCCGCCGCCGCCGCCGCCGCCGCTGCTGCAGGCGCGACACCGCCGGGGCTGTACCCGGTAGCGCGGCAGCAGCAGCAGCAGCGGCTTCACCAGCAGCTTCAGATGCTGCAGCTCCAGCTCCAGCAGCAGCAGCAACAGCAGCAGCCGCATCTGCACCTCGTGGGCCTAGGCGCGCCGCCTGTTGCGGCCGCGACGCGCCGCTCCGGCGCTGCGGCGGATGCTGCGGCGGCCGCTCCTGCTGCCGCCGGCGACCCTTCGTCCGCCTTCGCGGCCCTTTGCACGGTCCTGCTTCAGCAGCAGCAGCAACCGCAGCAGGAGCAACTTCATCAGCACCAAAACCAGCACCACCCGTCGCCGCCGCCGTAAAGCGCAAGGTCATGGTTTCTGCGTTGCCTTTTTCGCCCCCCCCCCCCCCTCCCCAGCCCCCTTTTCGCTCTCCCGCCCACACAAACATCTCCAACATACACACGGCCCCGTATTATCTTCCTTCCCTCCACACCCCTCTGCCATAAAGAAGCCCCGGCCCCAAGGCCTCGCAGATCAACTCTTCAAGCCGGCGCTCCCCCGCCCATTTTCTCACGTTGGCCAGAACAACGCTTGGGCTCACGAAGGAGGACGCCGCACCCGCTCCAGTGAACCCCGTCCTGATGTAGACGACGATGATGAATATGGCACCACACTGTCTGGATGGGTGTGGTCGCGCGTCATCCCCCGTTCCCTACGCCCGTTTTGTTCCGCACCGGCCACAACAGAGAGAGCGTCCCCCCCGCCCCCGGGGTTGCGGCCTTCCTCCCCCCCGCCACCCAGGAAAGCACTAGTCAGCCCTCCCCCCCAGCCCGCCTCTATTCCCCACCGGCGCCTCTACTCCGCGCCGCCCAGTTCACGCACGCAGAAGACGGCCTTGCTCTCACTTTCCGACTCCTTCTCCCCTCGAACGCTGTATTGCCTCTTGCCTGCCCCCCACACGCCCACCAAAACCCACCGATGAGGCGGCGATCGCGCTCGCTCCTCCTGGTCGCCGCGTCGCTGCCTCTAGGCCGCGACGACGCCACCCAGCAGCCCCCCCCCCACACACCCCACTCTTCAAACTTGCCTCAGCCGGCTGTCGTACCTTCTTTCCCCCGCGCATCTCGAGGCCACACGCCCCCGCTATATACCTCATTGTAAGAGGCTTCCCCTTCCCGTCCCCCGCTCTCCTCGTCGCATCCCCGAGAAAGAGACCGAAGAGCGAGAGCGATTGAGAGAGGGCCGTCGCCCCCGCACCCGCCCACCCCCGCCCACCGTTCCAACAAAGCAATAAGACTCATCTTGAAAAAACGTGAGTGCTGCTCCTCGCCGCGCTGTTGGATCCGCGCGCCCGCCTCCGATCGGCGCGAGAAGGTCATTTCGGCAAGCAAAGGTCAAAGGCACTTGCGCTCCCCCGGCACGCCGATCGGCAAGAAAATGTCATATGCTTGGAGGGGGGCACCCCCCCCCCTCCCCCCCCTCTCAAGCGAAAGCGTCCCCACCCCGCGCGCCCCGCACCCGCGCCCGCACCGACCGCGCGTCGCCGGGCCGGCCTGAGCGGCGCCCCCGCGGGCTGGCGCGGGGCCCGCGACGCTCCCGCCCGCTCGGATCCCCCGCTGGCGCGACCTCGTCGTGGGCGTCGGCCGGGTCCTCGGCGTCGCCGTCCGTTGTTCCTCCTCCTGCTGCTGCTGCCGCTGCCGCTGCTGATAGTGTTGCCGCTGCTCTTATGCTGCCTTCCCCTCCCCCTCCTCCCCCTGGCGCACCGTCCGCCGACCCAGCCTCGTCCGACGGGAGCGACAGGGACGGGGCGGCCGAAAGCGCCCCGCCGCCGCCGCCGCCGCCGCCGCCCCTCGAGCGCCACACCACCTCGAGCGCCAGCGCGGCCAGCAGCACCGCAAACCTGAGCGACAGCCGCAGCGCGCCCGGTGGGGGCGGGGTCGCTGCTGCTGCTGCTGCTGCTGCTGCGGCAGCGGCGGCCGCTGCTGCCACCGCCCCCCCGTCTCCTCCTCCTGCCCCGGCGGATAATCCAGCCCCAGCCCCGGCCTCACGTACCCCCCCCCACCCGCGCCCGCGCCCCCGATCCCGAGCACCGCCACGCCCGCGGCCACCGCCCCGGCGGCGCCCCACTCGGCCGCGCGCAGCCGCTCGCCCAGGCAGAGGTGCGAGAAGGCCACGAGGGCGACGACGCCGAGCGCCGACGCGGGCTGCGCCAGCGAGACGGGAGCGCTGCCCAGGGCCGCGACGGTCAGGGCGGCCCCGCCAAAGTCCATGGCGACGCCCAGGAGCCAGAGCGGGGAGCGCGCGAGCGGGGCGAGGGCCGGCCCGAGCAGGCGCAGCGCGGCGGCCGAGGCGAGCGCGGCGAGGGGGTTCAAGGCGGCGGTGGCGGGGCCGCCGCGGCGGGCGGCGGGGTGGGGGGGTTGCTGGTGCTGGTGCTGCTGGAGCCGGCGCGACGCGAGCTTCTGGACGCCCTTGCCGACGTTGGTCGACGCGGACCCGACGGCCGCCAGGCACACGGCCAAGGCGGTCCCCATCGTTTCCGTTCGTGGTGGTAGGTGTTGTGGTGGTTGCCGCCGCCGCGCGCTCCCGAGCGGCGGCGACAGCGGCGGGTGAGGGGGGAAGGGCGGGCGAGAGAGGAGCGCGCTGCTTCGGTGCCTTCTGCTTCAGGGGCTTTTGGCAAGGCCGCGGTCGCGGTCGCGGCACGTTCACGGGGGTGGAGGATGGCGGAGGCGCTTTCTTCCGTCGGTTGTTGTGTTCTTTTCGCGCCCTCACTTTCCGCTGTGTTGCGTGTTGTTGCGCGCGATCGTGAATCCAGAGTCGAGGCGGATTGCGGGCGCGGCCCCTGGAAATCGAGGATCCAAAAACAAAAAAAAAAATAGGGGGGCAGAGGGTGTGGGCGACACTTTGTCCTGCGCTGCATGCGGCGGCTTTTTTGCGGGGGGGCAGTGTCAGGGCACGCGCGAGCACAGTGGCCGCGGCGCGCCGTTGCCTCTAGAACGCGACGACGCGGCCCTCCGGCTGGCACCCACAGCGATTCTTCAAACTTCTCTCCACACCGGCTGTGGTCCCCCCCCCCCGACCTCGAGGCCGCACGCCCCCGCTATATCTCCCTCCCTTATCGTAAGAGGCCTCCCCCCCTGCCCCCCCCCCCCCGCTCCGCGTCGCGTCCCCCGAAACAGACGCCGAGCGAGAGGGGGAGCAAAGGAGCGAGGACCCTCGCCCCCGCCCCTCCCACCCGTTCCAGCCGAACTAAATAGCAATAACCCCGATCCAGAGAACGCGTGAGTCTTGCTGGGCCTCGCCGCGGCGTCGGCTCCGATCGGCGGGCCCCGTCGGCGCTCCGGGGAGGGGCAAGCGGCCCTCCCCCCGCCAGAGAAGTGTCATATGCTCGGGGGGGGTCACACCGGCCTCTTCAGAAAGCGTCCCGCCCCCGCGCGCCCGCGCCCGCACCGACGCGGGCGCCGGGCCGACGCCAGCGGCACCCCCGTGGGCTGGCGCGACCCCTCCGACGCTCCCGCCCGCCCGGATCCCCCGCTAACGCGACCCCCGCCCCCCCCATGTCACCTGCGCTGCCGCCGGCGCCGCGGCCTTACCTCGACCCGCCCCCCCGAAAAAAAATAATCACAGCTCAGGAGGGCCCTTGCCCCCCCTAACACAAAATTATCGGCGGCGGGCGCCCTCCTTGGCGCCTCTCTCCCCCCCCCCCCCCATACCCCCTCCCAACCACCACCAGGCATCGAGGACGCGCCTTGTCGTCCCTCTTCCGGGAATATTTTTTTCCGTTCCTCTCCTCTCCCTTCTACCCCCGGAAAGCAAAAAAATCCAACTTTCAAAAGAGCCCGCCGCGCTTCGGCGCGCGCTGAGCCCCCCCCCCCCCCCGCTGCCGTTTTATTCAAAAAAACGCTCGCTTCTCCCTCGTCCCCCTTTTCACCTCCGCGAGCGACGCACAGCGCACCCCCTTTCTCCTCCTCCGCCACCTCCGCCACCGCAGTCAAGGTGCACTTCGGACCCATTGGTTTGTCGCACCCTCAACCGCCCAACACAACCCCAACCGCCCAGCCTCAGCACGACAAAAAGAGACGCACAGGCGCGCGCCACGCCCCGCTGCGCCCTGCCCTCGCCCCGCCCCCCCGCCCCTTCTCTCCTCCCCCACCCAGCAACGCCCCTGAAAAACTTAGCGCTGATCCAACACACACTCTCTCGTAGGCGCATCTTGCCCTCCCCCCCCCATCCCCCCCTCGCCCGCCCGCCCCCCTCCCCCCTCCCCTCCTCCCTAACGGATTCTGAACAAGCAACACAGAAGCAGGAAGCAGGCAGCCGGCGCGGTGGAGCAGACTCCCCTCTGACCCCCCCCCCCGCCCTGGACCCCCGCCCTGTCCCCACCCTCGCGTCCCTCTTCTCCATCAGCTTTGCTCTCGTCTTGCTTTTGTCTCTTCCGTTTTTGTTGGCCCACCCCCCCACCCCGCGCACTGAACGCCGAGAGCTGCCCCGCCGACCACGCGAGCGCCCGTCCGCACCAAAAAAAGAAAAGAAAAAAAGACCACATCACTAGCCGATAACTAGCGCATCCCCCCCCCCCCGCGCGTGTGCCCGGCCCAATACGTACACACACACAGCCCCCGATCCGAGAGACAGAACACCGAATGGACGGCGATCCCCCTCCTCCTGCGCACGGCGCGGCAGAGGCCGGCCCCTCCTCCCCCACGGCCGCCGCCGCCGGGCGCCAGCCGGGCCTCCCGCCCGACCGCGTCCTCGAGCGCCTCTTCCGCGCGGGCGGCGGGCGCGACGACGCCGACCCGCGCTGCCCGACCTGGATGCTCGTCAACCTCCACGGCCGCATCAAGGGCTCCTACCCCCCGGGGCGGATGCTGCAGTTTGCGCGGCGCGGCACGCTCTCCGCCTCGCAGCCCGTGCTGGGGGCCGACCGGGACCTGCCGTACGCGGCGCGGCAGCGGCTGGAGCACTACCGGTCGCTGGGCCGGCTGGCCGAGGCCGTCGAGGCCGGCGGGCGGTACGTGCCGCTCGGCCCGGAGCACGTGGCCGAGGGCGGCGGCGGGGCAGCGGCCCCGGCGGCGGGCAGCGCCGGCGGCTGCCGCCCGGCCGAGAGCGCCCTCGAGCTCGACTTTGCCGACGTGTGCCGGCCGACCACGTATGATCCTGAGGGTGGCACTGCCGGGACGGCCCCGAGCTGGGCTCCGGTCCTCTTTCCCCCTGGTGCTGGCGCGGCGGGCCGAGGCGGCCGCCGACGCCACCGCGCCGCCGCGGCTGCCGCCGCCCGCTCTGCCACGGGCAACGACTCCGACGGCGCCCCGTCCTTCTCCGACTCGGAAGACGACGAGGCGGCCAGGGCCGAGGCGGAGGAGCGCGCGCGCTGCCTGCTGCGCGCGCTGGACCGGCTGTTTGGGCCCGCGCCCCCGCCAAACGGGGACGGCGGCCGCGGCGGCGGCACTGGGGCCGATGGGGACGGCGACAGCGATGACGAGGGCGGCGGCGGCGGCGGCGGCGGCAACGGTGGTGGCCGCCACCACACCAGCAACAACACGACCACCACCACCACCACCATCACCACCACCACCACCGCTAGCACTGGAGGCTCGACCGGCGCTCACGGCAGCGGCAGCGCCACCACCACCGCCACCGCCAACAACCACCCGGGCAGCGGCAGCGGTGGCGGCCAGCCCGCCGCCGCCGCGTCCGCCCCGCCCGCCGGCCCCCTCTGGCTCTACATCAACCACCTCGGCTGGGTGCGCGGGCCCTTCCCGGCCTCCAAGCTGCGGCGCGCGCACTTGTCCGGCCGCCTTCCCCGCGACACCCTGGTCGTGGCCTTTGACGAGCGCGAGCTGCGCGCTGCCGCCGTGGCCGCCGACCCGCGCCGCTGGTTCCGGCCGCTCGGGTGCCTGCTCGACAACACGGCGCGCGGGTGGGCCTACGCGCCCGTGCGCCGCGCGCACGTCGAGGCGGCGGCGGCGGCATCAGCGGCGGCGGCGGCGGCGGCGGGGTCGACCCCGCTCGGCGGGGCCGTTCCTCCTCCCCTGGCGCTGCTGCCGCCCGCGCCGGCCGGCACGGGCGGCTGGATGCCCCTCGGGTGGGAGCCAGCCGCTGCCGGCGGCGCCGGCACCGAGGGCGCCGAGGGTGCCCCTGCTGCCCCTTTTCCTCCTCCGCTCCTGTCCGAGCGCGCCGTCCTCGACCCACCGCCGCAGCTGCCGTCGGCCGGGACTGCGCCCGCCACCGCCTCGGCCTCGGCCGGGCGCCGCGGTGGTGGCGGCGGCGGCAGCGGCGGCGGTGGGCTGGACGACTCGGCGGGCGGGCGGTCGCGCCGCGGCGGCGCCGGCCGCAGCCGCCGCGGCGGCAGCCTCGACCTGTCCAGCTCGGCGAGCCGGTCGGGGCTCGGGCACGGCTCCTCCTTCCGCCTGGGCCACGGCGGCGGCGGCGGTGGCGGCCGTTCCTGGTCTCCGCGCTCGCGCGCGCAGCAGCAGCAGCAGCAGCAGCAGCAGCAGCAGCAGCAGCAGCAGCAGCAGCAGCACAGTGCCGGCAACAGCCGCCATTTGCAGGAGCAGCAGCAGCAGCAGCAGCAGCTCCAGCAGCACCAGCACCAGCAGTACGCGCCCGTCAAGCACCGTCAAGCACCGCCGCCGCACCTGCCGCCGCTCGAGGCCCCGCAGCAGCAGCAGCTCCTGGCGCTGCTGCACTGGCAGCAGCAGCTCCAGCAGCACCAGCGGCACCAGCAGCACCAGCAGCACCAGCAGGCCGCGTTTGCGCTCGCCACGGCGGGTGACGGGGCCAGCGCCGGCGGCAGCGGTGGCGGACTCGTGCACCTGACCTCCCCGCAGGCGATGGCGGCGCTCAACCCGGCGCTGCTCGGGCAGCTCTTGCGGCAGCAGCAGCTTCTGCTGCAGCAGCAGCAGCAGCAAGCGGCGGCCGCGGTGAGAGCCGGCGGCGAGGCTGCCGCCGCAGCTGAGCTGGCCGCCGCGCTGGCCGCCGCCGGGCTGGGCGCGTCCCCGCCGCGCGCGTCGCCTGCCGCCGCCGCTGCAGCTGCGGGCGGGCTGGGGTTGTACCCGGTAGCGCGGCAGCAACAGCAGCAGCTCCACCAGCAGCTGCAGATGCTGCAGCTCCAGCTCCAGCAGCAGCAGCAGCTCGTGGGCATTGGCGCGCCGCCCGCTGAGGCGGCGGCAGCGGGCCCTTCCGGCGCCGCGGCCGCTGGTGCCGCCGGCGACCCGTCGTCCGCCTCTGCGGCTCTTTTGATGCTCCTGCTGCAGCAGCAGCAGCAGCAGCAGCCGTTTCACCAGCACCAAAATCAGCAGCACCCGCCGCCGCCGCCGTGAAGCGCAAGGACGAGATGTTTCTGCTTTTGCCTGTTTTCGCCCCCCACCCACCCCACCCACCCACCCCCCTGCCCCACCCCGCCCCGCTTCTCGCTCTCTCCTCTCGCTCCTCTCGCCACACAACATGTGTGCCCCCCCCCCCTCTTATTCTCCTCCTCCTCCCCTCCCCACACGAACCTCCGATATCCGTATTATCATCCCTCCCTCCACTCCACACACACCCCAAACAAACCCACCGCTAGGCCTCGCGGATCACTCAACTCTCCTCGGCGCCCCCCCCCCCCCCTATTTTCGGCGCCGCGGGCGCGCCTTCGCCCCGCCGTTGGCCAATTATAACGCTCAAGCATACAAAAAGAGGACGCCCCCCCCCCCCCCGTTATGATGATGAAGGCGAACAACGATGATGATGATGACGCCACATTATCTGCATGGGTTGCGGGCCCGCGCCCCCCCCCCCCCCCCTTTCCCCACCCCCAGTTTTTTTTAGCGCCGGCCCCCACCCCCGCTACGGAGAGAGAGAGCGCGCCGCACGATGCGGCCCTCCTGTGCCCGAACGCCACCACCACCGCCTCCTCCTCCTCCTCCTCCTCCTCTCAAGAAAGCACCAGTCCGCGCCCCCATCCCCCCCCTACCCTACTCCGCGCCGTCCCCTCTACGCACGCAGAAGGCGGCCTTCCCGACCTTCCGAGTGCTCCTCCCCCCCCCCCCACACGCTTTGTGCCTCGTGCTGCTCGTTTTTGCTGCGCGCCCCCCTCTGCCCCCCCTCCCCTGGCGGCGGCTGGCGCGCCCCCTCCCCCCCCAAAACCAGAACACCTGGTTGCACTTCGGACATTCTAGTACACACACACGAGCCCGCGGCCGGGCCCTGAAATCGCCAAAAATGAGGCACACGAGCGGCGCGTTCGATCTTTCCAGCAACGCCGCGGTCTCGGTCTCTCTCTTCTGTCGCCGACCCCGCCCCCGCGCGCGCTCGCAGAGACCAACCCCCCGCCTCCACTCACGCGCGCTTCTTGCGCGTCGCCGCCGCCGCCTTGCCCCCCGCCGCCGCGCCCGCGCCCCCTCCGCCGAGCACCTTCTTGCGCTGCGTGAGCATGTACCCGTACAGGTGCGGCAAACCCGGGAGGTAGGACAGCATCGTCAGCACGCACGCGGTGTGGTAGTCAAAGGCAAAGTTGGCCGCGTTGGGCATCCGCACGCTCCCCAGCCCTTTCGCGGCGATGGCCGGCAAGGCAAACCACGCCATCGTGAGCTCCGAGGACACGCCCAAGGGGTAGAGGAGGATGAACCCGGAGTAGCGGGCCCAGGTCGCAAAGTAGGGCACGGCGCCGAGCTCCTTGAGCGCGAAAAAGCCGTAGCGGATGACCTCGCTGAGCGCCCAGGCCGTCAGCAGGGAGACGAGGCTGATGCTGAAGGTGGCGCCCGCCGGGTAGATCGCGTCGAGGAAGGGGAGGCGGAGGAGGTCGATCGACTGCGTGGTGGTGAGGCCCGGGACGAGGTTGACGATGCCCCAGAGGCACCACAGGCGCGACGCGACCTGGACGGCTGTGTTGAGTGTTGTTTTTTTTGGTGGTGTTTGGGCCGGGGGGCCGGGGGAGGAGGGGGGGTTCAGCCGCGGGTTTTCGGTCTCTTGTCTGTCGGAGCAGGCCGACGGACGCAGCAAGAGAGCCTCTCCAGGTGTCCAAGAGCACGCGACCGTCCCCACGGTCCTCTCGTGTGAAATCAAACCAAATCAAAAAAAAGAAGAAAAAGACGACGCACCCGTCACGCCCACGGGCGACCGCACCACGCCCGTCGCCGCGTGCACCACCTCCATGATGGCGGCCGACTGCGAGATCTTGAGCGGGATCTCGGCCGCGCGCCACACGTCGGCGCTGCCGCCCTTCTCGACGAGGACGGTGCGCCACGTGAGGAAGAGGACGTAGGCCCTGCGTGTGTTTGTTTGGGTTTTTGGGGGGAGGGGGAGGCGACGGGTTGAGCCCCCGGCGGCTTGGCAGCGAGCGCGCGGCAGGAGGGGGGGGGGGCTTTGGGGAGGAGGAGACGCAGCAGGTCCTGCGCGCGGGTGGTTGCAAATCCTTACCAGCCCAGGAAGAGCGAGGCGTTGTACGCCAGCAGGTAGGCGTTGCCCTGGTGGAGGATTGGTTTGGGGTTGCGGGGAGGGGGAGGACGGAGCGGGTTGGCGGCGGCGTTGGCGGCGGCGGCGGCGGCGACGACGACAGCACGCGCGCGCGAACGACGAGGCAGCCCGCCCACGCGCGCGCGCGCGCGCGTCTTCGTCGTGCGTGTGCGTGACGGGTGTGTGCATGCGCTGCCGCTGCCGCAATGATCGAAGGGAGCGCGCGCGCACCATTGTGACGGGGCCCGGGGGACGCGGAGGGGAGAGACAGAAAAAGGGAGAGACGTTTGGGTTTTGGTTGGGTTCGCGAGCTTTCAGGGCGTTTGCGTGCGGGTCCACAAAAACAAAACGACGCGTCGGAGGGAGGCGCGCTGGTCCGTTCTCTGATTTGTCGTCCAACGAAAAAATGAGAGGTGTGTCGCGGTGGGCTCCCCGCGTCGCGACGAAACGAAGCAAAGAAACTTTCAAACCTCGACCCGGGTAGCCATTTTGGCTTCCTTTGGCGTCACGCCCCCAAAGCAAAACTCGGACGCCCAGCCCCCTCTCCTCCCCTCAAACACCCCTCGAGCGCAACACTGCCGTCCCTATCTCTCGTCCTGTGCCGCCGGCCCCATCGAAAGTCATCGGGAGGGCGGGCGCGAAAGAGAAGAAAAGCTCCCTCGAAAGCAAGGATGGCGACAGCAGGAGCGACCGATCATCGCCGCCCGCTCCTCCTGCCCACGGACGCGTCGTTCGGGGCGTACGAGGGGTTTGTGCGTCAAGGGGCACAGGAGGAGGCGTGGGTGCGCGCCGAGCTCTCGCACGCCGGCGCCAACAAGCCGCCGGCAACCCGAGCGAAGAAGCGGGCGCGCGCCGACGGCGGCGGCGACGAGGCGGCGGCGGCGGCGGCGACAGCCGAGGAGCAGCAGCAGCATCCGCAGCGCTCGGTGGTGACGGTGGTGGTGGCGGCGGCATCAGCGTCGCAGCAGAAGCAGCAGCAGGGCCAGGCGGTCGCGCGGGAGCTGGCCGCGCTGACGGGCGGCCGGCTCCTCTGCGACGCGGGCGCCGCTCCCGCCGACGCCCCCAACGCCGCCGCCGCCGCTCCGCCGCCGCCCCCGCCCTTCGCGCCGCCCCCGCTGCGCTTCCTGGCCGCGCTCGCGCGGCAGATGGACGAGGCCCTGGCGTGGCCGCTGCTCGCGCGCGCGCCCGGGCCGGAACAAGACGACGAGGAGGAGGCGAAGCAGCAGCAGCAGCAAGGGCGGGCGGCCGCCGCTACCCCCGAAGCCGCCGCCACAGCCCCTCCGGCCTGGCGCCTCGAGCTCGCGCTCCGCGACCGCCGCGGCCGCGCGCACGCCGCGCTCGTGCGCCTCGACCCGCGCGCCTTTCCCGCGGCGCCGCCCTTCCTGGTGCGCCCACTCGCCCTGCCGCTCGCGGCGGGGCAGCAGCTGGGCGGGAGCGGCGACGGCGGCGGCGCCGCCGCTGCCGCCGCCGCTGGGGGAGGAGGGGTCGCCGCCGCCGCTGCTGCCGCGGCGGGTGGCGGCAGCCAGAGGGGGAGGCCGGGCCGCCGGCGCGCCGCGCACGCTGGCCCAGCTCGTGGCGCTCGCGCGCGCCTCGGTCGCGGCGTGCGAGCCCGTCTGGGACGCGCTCGACGACCTCGACGCGCACTGCTGGGTGCTCGACCCGCCCGCGCCCGCTGCTGGTGGTGGTGGTGGTGCTGCCGCTGCGGCCGAGGGCGGCGGCGGCAACAGCAAAAACCAACTCCTCCTTTCACGACCTCCGCCGCCGCCGCTGCCACCACGCGGCGGCCTTTGCTGCCGCTACCGCCGCATTGCCCTGGGCGGGCACGCGTCGCTGCACGTCGAGCTCGCGCCGGTGGTGGTGGCATCGGCGGCGGGAGCAACAGCGGCAGCAACAGCAGCCGCGGCCGCCGCCGCCGCCCCGCCGCCGCGCGTCTCTGTGCTCGGCGGCGGCGCGGCCGTGGCCGAGCTGCAGCGGCGGTGGGCCGCGTTCGACGCGGCGCGGGGGTGGGCGCGGTGCGAGGGCCGCGTGCGCCCGTGGCTTGAGGCCGGGCTGGGCGTGCGGCTGCCGCCGCCGCCGGAGGAGGATGAGGGTGGCGGCGGAGCAGCAGCGAAAACCGCAGCGGCCGCCGACGCCGACGCCGATGCCGCCCCCAAGCTCCTGCCGGACCGCGTCGAGACCGACTGCGCCATCTGCTTCGCGTACCTCCTGCCAGCCGAGGCGATTGGTGGTGATGGCGGCGGCGGCGGCGCTGCTGCGCCCGAGGAGGTCCCCACGATTGCGTGCGCGCGCGGCGGCGGCGAGGGTGGCGGCGGGTGGCCGGGGGCGGGGGGGCGGCGGCGACCACGGCGCCGCCGCCGCCGACCCCCGCGCCCCGGGCTGCGGCCGCGCCTTCCACCGCCGCTGCATCTCCGAGTGGCTGCAGGCCCTGCCGAGCACGTCGCGGTGCTTCGGCGGGCTGCGCGGCGAGTGCCCCTACTGCGGCGCAGAGGTGGAGGTCGGGGCGGCGGCCGGAGGCGGCGGCGGCGGCGCTTGAGTTTTTGTCGGCGGCGGCGGCGGCGACGGCGGCGGAGCGCGGCGGCGCGCGGCTTTTTGATCCCGGGTCGGCTTGGAAGCGAAGGCACGCGCACACGCGAACACGCACACACACGCACACGCATACATCGCATCACTGTTGAAACGAGCGATCGCTCTCGCCTCTCGACTCTCGACTCGTGCGCGCGCCCGACAAAACCAAAACTGACGACAAGAAGCCCATCCTCCTTTTCCGCGATCGATTTCGACGGGTATCTAGGCCTCGAAAGCGCCCGTCGCCAGGCGGGAAGCTAGACACCCTCCTCTTCGAACCCCCCCCAGAAGCAGCCGCTCGGGGCCCCTCTTGGTTCCAGCGGCCGGCGGGTCGCGAAGAGGAGGAGCAGGAGAGGGGGGCACCCTTCCCCCCCACACACCCTCCACCCGGCATCGCGCACAAGGGCCGCACGATGCCGGCCCTCAGCGTCTACACCATCATGATCGTCAACAAGTCCGGCGGACTCGTGCTCGGGAGCCTGGCGGCGGGGCTGGGCGGCGGGGGGTCGAGAGGATGAAATTGTAAAACCACAAGAGGCGTGAACTGCCGCCGCCGCGCCGCCGACCCCAAAACCCGTGCACGCCGCCGGCGAATCGAGAACACAGTCCCATCCCCTTTTTTTCACGGCGTCGAGAACACACACGCGCGTACACACAAGCACACACACACACCAAAAGAACAGCCTCCCCGCTCGCCCAACCGGGGGGAGGGCGCGCGCGCGCGCACGGAGGCGAGAAGCCCCCTCCTCTCCTCCTCCTCTTCGACACACCCAACCGCCGAACCGACAATCAGCCGACCGCCACCATGGCGTCGCTCCTCGTCGACCGCCTCTCCAAGCTGTCCAAGACGCACGTCGTCCCGGCCTTCCGCGAGTTCGACGCCCTCGTCAAGGCGATCGGCGAGTGCAAGTCCAAGGCCGAGGAGGACCGCATCATGGTCGCCGAGGTCGAGACGCTCAAGCAGCGCCTCTCGGACCCGCGCCTCGACCGCGCGCGCGGGCGCGAGTACATGGTCCGCGTGCTCTACTGCGAGATGCTCGGGCACGACGTCTCGTTCGCGCTCATCCCGTGCGTGCAGCTCGCGAGCGACCCCAACCTCCTAACGAAAAAGGTAATGGCACGTTGGCCGGAAGCGCGCGCGCGGGCGGGGCACGTCCCGCGTTGCGCGCCGAGGGGCCGATTACCGATGGGAGGCGCGCGCGCGCGGGCGAAAAAGACAAGAAGGAGCAAGACGACGCTGACGCCGACGACGCCGACGCCGCCGCCGCGCAACGCACGCCCCCCCCTCCCACAACACAAAAAAAACCACAGGCCGCCTACCTCGCGCTCACGCAGCTGCTCGACCGGCGCCACGACCTCGTGCTCCTGCTCGTCAACACCCTCCTGGGCGACATGCGCTCGGACAACTTTGTCGTCGTGTCGGCCGCGCTCACCGCCGCCACGCGACTCGTCGGCCCCGACCTCGTCGGCGCGGTGCTGCCCGTGGTGCGTCTTCATTCTTTTGTTTGTGTTTTTTTCGTCGGGTTTTTCACCTGCCGGGTCCGTTCCTCTCTTGTTGTCCCCGTATATACCAACACCCCCCAACCCGCCAAACAAAACCCAAAAAATTCCCTCTCGTTTTTATTCTTAGGTCCTCGAAAAGCTCTCGCACCCAAAGGACGCCGTGCGCAAAAAAGCGGTGGCCGCGCTCCACTGCTTCCTGCGGCTCGACCCGCGCCGCACGGGGGCGCTTCAGGGGTGCGACGTCGCGGCCAGCCTGCGCGCGGCCCTGTGCGACCGCGACCCGGGCGTCATGAGCGCGGCGCTGTCGGCCATCGACGACGCCGCGCGCCTGTCGGCGCTGCTCGCGGGCCCGCTCGCCGACTCGGCCGCCCACGCCGCTGCGCTCGCCCGCGGGGGGGGCGGGTCCGCCGGCGGGTCCGGATCGCTGTCGTTGTCGTTGTCGTTGTCAGCCCCCTCAGCAGCAGCAGCAGCGCCCTCAACGTCCCCGCCCCCGTCCCAAACCGCCCTGTCCGCCGCCCAATTCCTGGCCGAGCTGCGCGCCCTGGTCCCGCCGCTCTGTTCGATCCTTCAGCAGTGCATCGAGGGGCGCCTGCCACGCGGGCACGACTACCACCGCGTCCCGGCGCCCTTTGTGCAAATCAAGCTGCTGCGCGCCTTGGGGCGGCTGGGAAAAGGGGACCGCGCGGCGTCCGAGGCGATGGCCGGGGTCGTGGGCGCGGCGATCCGGCGCGCGGCGCGCGCGGCGGCGCAGGCGGCGGCGCAGGCGCAGGCGGCGGCGCAGGCGCAGGCGGCGGCCGGGGGCGGCAGCGGCAGCGGGCAGCAGCAGCAGCAGCTTGCGGCGGTGGGCGGGGCGCACGCGACCGCCGCGCACGCCGTGGCGATCGAGGGCGTGCGCGCGGCCGCGGCCTGCGCGCACCCGGACCCGCAGCTGCTGCAGGCGGCGGCCGACGCCGTGGCGCCGCTGCTGAGGCCGGGCGCGCCGCCCAACCTGCGCGCGGCGGGCTTGGCGGCGCTGGGCCGCCTGGCCGTGGCCGCGCCCCAGTACGCGCGCGAGCACCAGCTCGCGGTGGTCGACTGCCTCGAGGACCCGGACGACTCGCTGCGCCTGCGGGCGCTCGCCCTGCTGGCGGCGGTGACGCGCGCGGCCAACGCCGAGGTCGTCGTGGAGCGGCTGATTCTGCACTGCCGCGCGGGGGGCGGCGGCGGCGGCGGCGGCGGCGCGGGCGGCGGCGCGGGCGCGGCCGACGCGCACGTGCGCCGCGAGCTGGTGCGCCGCGCGGCCGCGCTGGCCGGGCGGTACGCCCCCAGCGGCAAGTGGTACGTGTCGACGATGGCCGCGCTGCTGGAGGTGGCCGGGGCGCGCGACGCGGAGGGCGGGCTGGGCGGGGAGGGGGAGGAGGAGGAGGACGAGGCGGAGGAGGCCGGGCGCCGGGCGGGCGGCGGCGGCGACGGCGGCGGCGGCGCCGCGGCCGATGCGGCCGCCGCGGCGGAGGCCGCCGACGCCACGAGCGGCTCGGTCCACCCGTCGCTCGTGCACGCGCTCGTGCGCCGCGTGGCCGAGAGCGACGACCCGGCCCTGCACACGGCGGCCGTCGCCACCTTTCTGGAGGCGCTCGGGCAGTACTGCGGCGGCGGCCAAGAGGGGGGAGGCGGGGGAGGAGGAGGCGGGGCGGCCGTCGGCGCGCTGCTGCTGCCGCTCGGCGAGGGCGGCGGCGGCAGTCCAGCAGCGGCAGCAGCGGCGTCGTCTCCGGCCGGCCCCCGCGCCCCAGGCCCCTCGTCCCGCCGCCGCCACCCGCGCGGCCCCCCGCCGGAGGGGCTCCTGCGCGCGGCGTGCTGGGTCCTGGGGGAGTACGGGCACCTGGCGGCCTTCCCCAGGTTTTCCGCGGCCATGGCCGAGGCGGCCGCGAGCGCGGCGGCGACGGCGGCGGCGACGGGCGGCCTGCCGCCGCCGCCGGCGGCCGGAGGGGACGGCGGCGGCGACGACGGCCACGAGCACGACGGCGCCGCCGCGCGCGGGGCCTACCGCCCCTCGCCCGCCGTGACGACGGTGGAAGGGGTCATCGCGCGGATGGTGGCGGCGGCGTCCGGCGGCGGAGGCGGAGGTGGCGCCGCCGCCGGCGCGGGCGCGGGCGCGGGCGCGGGCCTGCTCCTGTCCCCGGCCACGCGCGGGTACCTCGTCACGGCCGTCGGCAAGCTCGCCGCGCGCCTGGCGAGCGGCGCGGGCGGGGCGGGGCCCGCGGCGGTGCCGCGCGAGGCGAGCGAGCTGCTGGCGTCGGCGGCGCGCGCGCAGGACCCCGACGTGCAGCAGCGCGCGCTGGAGGCCGGGGCGCTGGCGGAGCTGGCGGGGGCGGCGGCGGCGTCGGCCGCGTCGGGCGCCCTGGCCGTGGGGGGCGGCGGCGGCGGACTTTCGGCCGCGGAGCTGGCGCGGCTGCGCGAGGGCATGCCCTGGCTGGACGCGTGGGTGGCGGCGCGCGAGGCGCCGGCGGCGGCGGCGGTGGTGGCGCGGGGGTTGGGGGGGGCTACCGCCCGCCGGCCTGGCTGACGGGCGCGGGCGGGGGGGCTGCTGGGGAGCTGATGTCGCCGGGAGGCGGCGGCGGTGGTGTTGGTGGCGGCGGCGGTGGCGGGGCGGCGCACGAGCCGTCGGGGCTGCGGTTTGGCGCGTACGAGCGGCACGAGGCGCCCTCGGCGGCCGTGGCGGCGGCCGCGGCTGCGGCCGCTGCTGCCCCCCGTCGCTGCCGCCCGGGCCGCCGCCGCCCCCGCCGCTGCCCCGGCCGGGCTGCTGCCCGGGATGGACGACGAGTTCCTGTCGCCGCCGGTCCCGGCGACAGCGGCATCGGCAGCATCGGCGGGCCCCGCCCGCAGCCGCAGCAGCCGGCGCTGCTCCTGCGCGCCGCCGCCGCTGGGCGGCCCTGGCCCCCGCTTTGCCTTCGCGCCGCCGCGCTCCGCCGCCGCCGCCCAACAGCCGATCCTCCGCCGCCGCCGGTCGTGCTGCTCCCGCGCCTGCCGCTCCCGCGGACGCTGCTCCCCGCGTCCCACGCGCAGCCCTGCTGGACGCCGCCCACGCCCCCTCCTCCGGCCCCCCTACGAGCCGCGACCTCCTGGCGGCCGCCCTGTTTGGCGGTGGCGGTGGCGGTGGCGGCGGTGGTGGGGCGCCGCCCGCAGCAGCGCCCGCCGCCCCCGTGGTGGCAGCAGCAGCGCCGGCCGCCATGGACGACCTGCTCGGGGGCCTGACGCTGGACGAGGGCGGCGGCGGGTTGATCTCGCCGGCTGCTGCCGCTGCTCCCACTCCTCCCCCGGACGACTTGCTGGGCGGGCTGGGGCTGACGGCTGGGCCGCCGCCCGCGGCGCCGCCCGCGGCCGCCCCCGCGCCCGGAGCCGCCGCCGCCGCGCCGATGCGCGCGGGCGCCGCACCGGGGCCGCAGCAGCAGGCCCCGCGCGACCCCTTTGGCGACCTGCTGGGGTGACTTACACACCTCCGTTGGCGGCGTAGGAGAGGAGCAGGAGGGAGGAGGAGGCGCGTGTAAACCAAAAGGCTCCTATATCTACAAGCCCACCGCTGCCCCCAACGCGCGTCGCCCGTCACCCGGCGGCCGCCCGACGTCCGACATCGCCGAGGTTTAACGCGCGGGGAGTTCTGCTCCTCCCCCCGCCCTCGCCCGCGGCATCGCGTCCGCTCTGTAAGGCCTCTATTGCGGATTAATTGGCCCCCAGGTCCATAGTACGGGCCGGGTGCGCGCGGGGAGGGGCCGCGCGCGCGGGCAAGGCGCTCCGCTGATGGCGAGGAGGCGATGAGTTCCTTTTTTTCGTCCCCCCCCCCCCCGCAAGGCCTTTTTTTCGTTCTCACAAACATCACGACCTCCCCCCCGCCCGCGCCTCCTCATATACCCAACCCCTCAGCACCCTTTCCTTTTTAAAATCCTCCACTGTCCCCCCCACCCCCACTCGACGGGCCAGCTCGTTTTACTCCCCGCCCCACACCCCAAAAGAGCGCAGAGCAAAGAACAGGTGAGGAGCCGGCTTCCCTCGCTCTTCCCCCCTGGGGAAAAAAAAAAAGAGACCTCTGCGCGCGGACCGGACGAGCGCTCCCGGCGTTAAACGCCCGCTCCGCGCGGTTCGCAAGCACATCCGGGATCCCGGGCGTCGCCTCCCGTCCTCGCCCGCCCAAAGCTGGCGGGTTTACGCGTCGAGGACTGTCGCCCCCCCCCGGTGCCGCCGACGCGCGCCGCGCCGCCCCCCTCTGACGACTCGCGCCCGCCGTCCCGCTCACCACGCGCGCCGCCCCCCCCCCCCCGCGCATAAACCCCCCCAGCCCTCTCTTCTTTAGGGCCCCCTCCTTGCTCTCCGTGGACCCCCAAAAGTTACCGTCCCGTTCCCTTTATCTCAAGCAGCCAGAGGAGTGGCTCACTCCCGCCTCCTCTCCCTACCTCGCGCGCGCACGCATCTGGTGCCGCTCCCTTCTCGGCGCGCGCGCCCCCCCCTCCCTCTCTCTGCCCCTCCACTCCGTGCCACCGCCCTCCCAAGGCGCCTTCGTCGCCTTTCCCCCCCCAAGCCCACGAAAAAAAAACCGATAGCGCAAAGCAAGCGAAAAAGCACGGCGCCCGAGGCCCGTCATCCCCACTCTCTGTTTGGCCTCTGACAACTCATCCGTGGTCCGCAAGGTTTGCGCACCAACTCCGCCCCGCCCTTCCTCCCCTCCCCCCGCCCCCTCCCCCCGCCCTCCCCACTTTTGAGCTGCCCCCTCCCCCCACCCACCCGCCCTGCGTGCCTTTCCACCCCATCCCGCGCGTGTTTTCACTCCCCCCAATTCACCTACATCCATCCACCAATTCGAGGCGCGCACACTTCTCTCCCCCCCCCCAAGCAACCCAACAACGACAACAAAAAAGAAAAGAAACCCGACACACGATGCAGCAGCGCCCCTCGGCCGTGCCCCTGCTTTTCCCGCCCGAGGGCGCGGCGGTCGGCGCCCCGTCCATCTGGGCTCCGGACGCATTCTGCGCCCCGGGGGCCCCGGCGTCGCCCCTCCCGCCCCCCCCGCTCGCGCCCTTTTGCGCGGCCAAGCACACACCCCAGGCCCTGCTCCACCGCCACGAGGAGGAGACGCAGGCGGCGCTCGTGCGCGCGGCCGCCATGGCGGCCCCGCGCTCGGCCCACCTCGCCGCCGCCGCCGCCGCGTGGCAGCAGCCGCAGCCGCAGCAGCAGCAGCAGCTGCAGCTCACTCCCATGGTGATGAGCCCGGTCGCCATGCCGCCGCCGCCGCCCTGCTCGGCCTCGGCCCCGCTGCTCATGCCCAGCCCGCAGCAGCTGCAGCTGCAGCACCAAGCCGCGCTCTTTGCGCTGCTCGCAGGCAGCGATGCGGCCGCCGCCGCCCTGGCGCCCGCGGCGTCGCCCCTGCAGCGTTCGCGCACGCGCCGCGGCGGCGGCCGCCGCCGCGGCAGCCGCGGGCGCCGCGCCGGCGCCGCCGCCGCCGCCGCGCCGCACCAGCAGCACCACTGCCGCCACCACGACAACGAGGACGACGATGACGAAGACGCCGACGCCGACGACGAGTGCGAGTTTTTGGCCGAGCCCCCAAGCGTGGGCTGCCCGAGCACGCCCCAGGCGCCGTGCTCGCGGCTGCCGTCGTTCGGGTCGTCGGCCTCGTCGTCTTATGGACCGGGCGGCGGCGCGTCGCCTGCGGCCATGAGCCCTTGCAGCGCACCGCTCGCGGGCAACCCCCAGCTGATCGCCGCCGCGTGGGCGGCCGCCGCGGCCGCCGCCGCCGTCGTCTCCTCTGGCGGCGGCGGCTTCCCCCTCAGCAGCACCAGCAGCGGCAGCCTCGCGGGGACGCCGCGCAACGCCGCCGCCGCCGCCGCCGCCAAGAACGGCGGCCTGCTCTTGGGCGACGCGCTCCCGCAGACGCCGTGGGCGTCGCTGTCGGTGCTGTCGTCGCCGCTGCCGTCCTCCGCTGGTGGTGTGACCCGGTGCTTTTTCTGACCGCCGTGTGATTGGTTGTGTCTGTTTTTTTTGTTGTTGGCCCCCCCCCCCCTTGTGTCGCCCTTTTGCTTCCACCCCCTCCCCCCCCCCGACGAAAGCTCCCGATGAAAGCCCCCCCCCGACCCTGGCACCCCTAACCCTGCCTTGACCCCGCCAAGCAAACCAAAAGCGCTGAGCATGCCTTTTCGTCCCGCCCCCTTTTTCGCCTTCGGCCCATTTTGCAGCTGGGGTCCTCCCCCTCGACGACGGCAGTGGCCTCCCCCCCACCCCTTCTGCCACCACCAACCTGCGCAAGCAAAGCGACGAGAGCGTTTTGCCCGCGCGCGCGCGCTCGAGATTCTCGGGCGATGCGCGCGCGCCCTTCCCTCACACCCGCCTTCTTGTGCGCCTCACCAAGCCCAACAGACTCCCCAGTGCCGCAGCAGGGGGGGGCGGAAAAAGGCAAGAGCCTGGGATGCGCGCCTGCGTGCCGCCCAGTCCCCCTCGCCTTCCAAAACCCTCGCGCGCGCACGGGGAGCGGCGGCCGAAGCGCTGCCAAGACCATTTTTCATTTTGTCGCGTGTATTGAGAGAGAGCCCTCCCCCCCTCCCCCCCCGAAAAAAAGGCCGCCCCACGCCCGCCGCCCGAGCTCTTCTTACGATCGGCAGCCACAAAACACGTCCGTTCCGGCGAGCCCCCGCGGCGGCCTGCATTCCTGGCACCGCGCGAGGGCCCGCCGGCGACGAGATGCGATTCGCCGCGTGTTTTTTGGACCCCTTTCCTCCCCCCCCCCCCCTGGGCCGGCCAGCGCGTGCGTGCGCGTGCAAACACAAGAGGGGGAGCCCGCTCCGACAAAAACACACACAAAGACGACAAACGAAAGCGCTCCCCCCCTCGGGCCTCCCATTTGATTCCGCGCCCCCCCCCCTTCTCAACTCAACAAGCAACTCGTCACCACGTCCCCGGACCCCCCTCGTCCCCTGCTGGTTTTTTTTTCTCCTGCTTTTTTTTCTTCGTCCCCCCAACCCCCTCAACCCCCCACCTCCCGGTGTTTGCGCTGGCCTTGGCCCGCACCAAACGCGGCGTTGCGAACCCTTCTTCACGAAAGAGACACTGCGCACCGAGAAAAGATCGAAAAGATTAGAGGAAGACCAACGACCCCCCTCCCCCACTTGCACGATGCGTCCGGCCCCCTTGCGCCCCCCCCCCCGATCGCGCCACCGAGCGCACGCGGCCCTGAAAGCGCAATCGGTTCGCCGCCCCTTTATTGCCTCGTCCGTTTCTCTCTCTCACCTGGCCTTCTCTTGCCCCTCCCAGTTTCATGCAAACGCGCGCACGATGACGTGTTCCTCTTTTTTTTAACCTCTCCACGTGTAAATGTATTCGCGCGAACGAAGCCTTGCGCTCTTTCGCGCCACCGCGACTCGCACCCGTCGGCGCCGGCGACGCGCCGTCGCCGCCACACGCAACGCCGCCTTCGCGCAATCTTGACCCCCTGCGCCCCCCCGCGCCCCTCCTCCACACACAACCCCAAAGGCGACACGCATCTCCGTGCGCTGCTTCTGCTTCTACCTCGCCCACCACCCCATCCCTCCCCATTTCCCCGACCCCTCGTCGTCGTCGTCGTCTCCACAAAAAGGTCTGCTTCCTTCCCCCCTTCTTCAAAGAGCTTTCCCCGGCCCCCGTTCGAGCCCCCGCGCCGCTCAGCTCTAGACCGGACGACCATGCCCGGCTGGCTGTCCTTTGGCGGCGGCGGCCGCGCGTCGGACGAGGCGGCGGCCAAGTTGGAGGTGCGCCTGTCCCCCCCCCCCCTTTCGCCTCTTGCTTCTCCTTGCCCTCCGCCCCCCCTTCTTTTTTTCCTCCCCCTTGCGCGCGACGTCGGTTTCTTCCGCTCGGAGCCACTCGCGGCCGCCCTCCGACGCTCGCCTGACCTGCGCACGTAGCAGACGTACCGCCTCGACCCCTCGCCGCCCGCTCCGGGCCGCTGGGCGCGCCGCGCGCGCGCCTGATTTGGACCAGCGAAGAGGGGAGGGGGCGAATCATCGAGCGGGGGGTCGCAATCCCCACAGAGATTTGCTGCGTCGCCCTTTTTTTCTACGCCCGCCGCCCGCCCGCCGCGGGGGGCCAGGACCGACCCTACTGGCCCGCTATTCATATTCCGGCCTCCGAGACGCGCGCGGCGCTGACGCAAACAACAACAACCCCTTTCCCAAAAAACAAAACACAAAACAATAAAAAAACAGCTCGCCGCCCCGTCGCCGTGCGCGGCGGCGGCGGCCGACGCCCTCCTCGACGCCGAGGCCGCCATGCGCGCCTCGCGCCTGTCGCTCGACCTGGCGATGCTGACCGGCGGCGGCGCCCCCCCCCCAACGAGCCACTACGACCACCACCACCACCACCACCACCACACCCCCTCGCCGCCGGACAGCGGCGGCATGCGGCCGCCGCCCGCCGTCGCGCACGCGTCGCCGCCCCGCCGCCGCCGCCGCCGCCGCCGCTGCTGCCGACGCCGACCTCGCGGCCGAGGTCCTGTCGGCGCTCATGCTGGGCGGGGGCCTCGCCGAGGGCGGCTGGCCGCCTCAGCGCGCGCGGCCTTCCCGCTGCCCCCGCTCCCCTCCCGGCTCGCCGCGGGGGCGCCGCCGCCGGCGTCGTCTTCGGCGTGGCCCCCCCCGCGGCCGCCGCCGCCGCGCCGGCGCCGCCGCCCCGCGCCCCCGCGCCTCGCGCCGCCGCCCCCAGCGCCGCGCCGCCGCGCGGCCCGCGTGTGGCTGCCGCCCTCGCCGCCGCCCTCGCTCCCCGCGCACCCGCACCCGCACGTCGCCGCGCAGCTGACCCCCCCGCCCCGCCCAGCCCCACCCCAGCCCCTGCCCCCGCAGCGCGTCGCAGGCGCGTGGCTCGAGGACAGGCCGTGGCGGCGTGGGAGGCGGCGGCGAGCGGCCGCGGCGCCGACGCGGCCGCGGGCCCGCTCAACCGCCCGAGTCTCGAGTCGCTGGCGAGCACGGTGGTCACGGGAGTCAGCACCATCTACAGCCGCTACACGACGACGAGCGCCGCGAGCCAGTACGGCCCCCTGGGCGGCGCGCCGGCCGGCGCGGCCTATGGCGGCGCGGGGGGGGTTGTGCCGCCGCTGCAGCAGCAGCAGGCGGGCAAGCCGCTTCCGCCGCTGCCGCCGCTGCCGCAGCAGCAGTCGATGATTCAGGTCCACCTGCTCCACCAGCAGCAGCAGCACCATCAGCAGCATCAGGCGCTCGCGGCGATGGCGCTCGCGTCGCCGCTGTATCAGCAGGCGACGCTGCCGCAGCAGCAGCCGCCGATGCAGCAGCAGCAGCAGCAGCCGATGCAGCAGCAGCCGCAGCCGCCTCAGCAGCAGCAGCAGCAGCCGCCGCCGCAGTTCTCCTCGTCGACGACCGAGGCGCTCGTGCTGCTCGCGCTCGCGCAGCAGCACCAGCAGCAGCAGCAGCAGCAGCAGCGCCCCTCGCGCGGCAGCTACAGCAGCGTCGGCGGGGGCGGGCCCAAGAACAGCGGCGACAGCAACCAGCAGCAGCAGACGCCGCAGCAGCAGGCGCTCGCGCAGGCCGTCGCCGCGGCCGCCGCCGCCGCCGCGGCCGCCGGCGGCTGGCCGCAGGCCTTCCTGCAGCAGCAGCAGGACCTGATGCAGCTGCAGCAGCAGCAGCAGCAGGGCGCCTCGGCCCCGCGCAAGCACAAGCGCGGGAGCCGCGGGCGCGGGGGCCGGCGCCTGGCCGCCGCGGCGGCGGCCGCCGCCGCCGCCGCCGCCGCCGCGGCAGCCGCAGGCGGCGCCGGCGCCGGCGCGCTGCCCCACCACCACCAGCACTACCAATCGCAGCAGCATCAGCAGCAGTACGACGCGCTACTCGCGCCGCTGCCGTCCGAGCTGCTGCTCTAGTCAAAAAAGAGAGGGCAAGGCGGCTGCGGCTGCCGAGCGCCTCCCTCAAAAAAACCCGACCAAGAAATACGGACACACAACACATCACAGAACGGGGCGCCCCCATTTTGTACTTTTGAGGTTCCTTTCTTTCTTCGTCCCTTCAAGCGCGCGCGCGCGCGGGCGCCGTCTCGTGTGTTTCTCTTTTGTCTGGGGCGTGCGCGCGGGGTGAGAGGCGCTCTCTCGCCCCCGCCCCCCGCGACGCAACACACCCCGACGCTGCCGCCCCGCCGCTGCCGCCGCCCCCCCCTCTCCCTCCCATTGGCCTTCGTGCGAGGTTTTTGCCGCGCGGGCGCGACCCCCACCCTGACGACGCCCCGGCGCGCAAGAGAGACCGGAGCGGGTGGGAGACCGCCTCCCGCCCCCCCTTTTCCGCTTTTCCGCGGCCCTGCCTTGGCGAGAGAGAGAGTTTCCTCTCTCTGTCGTCGCCGCCCGCCCCGCGGATGCGATGCTTCGGGCTTACCCCTGCCTTTTTTGTGCTCTGTCCCAAGGACGAGCGACCCCCCCCCCCCAAAAAAAAAAAAAAACACAACCCAACACAACAAAAGCGCCGCACCGGCGCGCTCTTTCCAGCCGGAAGAGCCGAAACGCCCCCACCCCCTGCCGATGCCATTTCATCAACCCCCCCGTTTTTTTGTTTTTCGCTCTGCTACGCGCCTTTGCCGCCCGCGCGCGACCACACGCCACGCCACACCCCGCACGCGCGCGCGCCCCACAGAGATAGATAGAGAAGAGGGAGGGGGGACCATTTTTTCCCCCGCCCGCGTCTCGCTCCCTCAATGCCGCGTCGTTGCCTCCCCCTCGCCCCCCACCCGCCCATTCCCCCCCCCCATTGTGCCGGCTTGAGCTAAAACTCTTTTTCATCATCCCTTTCCCCCCCCCCCCCCCTTTGCACCTCCCCGAAACGACAACAATACCGCCCTCCCGACCCAGCCCACATACGTGTGTAAAGAGCCCTCTGTCAAACAAACAAATCAACGAATCAGCAAAAAATGGTGCCGCCGCGCGACAGCCGGCCGGGGGCGGCAGCACAAGAGCAGGAGGAGCAAGAGGAGCCAGAGCCCCACCCTCTTCCTCCTCCTCCCTCCGCTCCCGCTGCCGCTGCTCCCGCGGCCGCTTCCTCCCCGTCCATGTCGCCCGGCCTCGCCGAGCTCGCGGCCTTCAAGTGCCTGCCCCCGGACGGCCAGGCGCCCCCGGCCGTGCGCGACGCCCTGCGCGCGCGCGCCGGCGAGGCGCCGGCGCCGGCGTCCTCGTCCGCCGCCGCCGCCGCCGCCGCCGCCGCGTCTGTCGCTCCTCCTCCTGTGCCGGCGCTCCAGCAGCCGCCGCCACAGCGGGCTCAGCGGCCCTCGGCGGGGGCTTCAGGGGTCGGCCGCCCCACGGGGGACGCCAGCAGCCTCGGCTCCGGCGGCGGCGGCGGCGGCGGCGGGGCCCTGTACGCCGCGATGCGAGAGTCGCGGCGGCGGCGGCGGCGCGAGGCGGCGGCCGCGGCGGCCGCGGCGGGTTTGGGGGCGAGCGGAGCCGTCGTTGTCGCCGCCCAGCAAGGCGGCGCGCCGGCCGCGTTCGCCACCGATCCGGACGATCCCGAGGGGGGCGGCGGTGGAGGCAGCTCGGATTTCGGCGACGCGGGTGGCGGCGGATGGACGGGTGAGGAAGGGAAAAAAGCAATCGAGCGGGCGGGGGGAGGGCGTCGAGGCAGGGACGCTTTGCCCGAAACCAACATCCTCCCCCCCCTCCCCAAAACAACAACAACAAACACAGAGTCCGAATACACCAACCTGGTCAACCGCCACGAGAGCGGCGAGCTGCTGAGGCGCCTGGAGCGGCGCGCGGGTGAGAGAGATAGCGACGAGAGGGCGGGAGGGGAGGGCGAGCGCCGGCGCCGGCGCCGAAAGAACAAAAAAACCAAGCTCAGTCTGATGCGCCCCCACCCCCCCGAGACCCACCCGCCCCACCACACACACACACCAACAGAGGGCGGCGATGTCGCGTCCCGGGCCCTGCATGACGACGACGACGGCGGCAACGAGGCCACTGCCGCTGCCGCTGCCGACGACAACAACGCCGCCGCCGCCGCCGCGACAAGCACCTCCCCCCCTGCCTTTAGCCGCCAGGCCACGCCGCCGCGCGGCCTGAGCCGCTGGTCGCGCCGCCCGTCGCTGGCCGACCAGGCGGACCACGAGGCCGGCCGGCGCGCGTCCGTCGATCGCCTCGCTGCGGGCGGCGCCGCGCCGCTGCCCCCGCTGCCCCCGCTGCCGCCGCCGCCCGCTGTCGCCGCCGCCGCCGCCATCACCCCGGCGGCCCCGCTCCCGCTCCCGCTGCCGCCGATCCTCAGCGGGCGCGTGGCGGGCGGCGGCGGGGCGGCGGCCGCCGCCAACTCGGACGGGTCGGTGCACCTGACCGTCTTGCGCGGAAGGGGGGCGGGCGAGGCGCGGCGGCCGGCTGGGACGGCGGCGGCGAAGGCAGCAGCCGACGACGACGACGACCCCTTTATCCCGCGGCAGGCGGCGGCGGCGGCGGCAGCGGCTGCGGCTCCCTCCTCCTCCTCCGCCGCCGCCGCCCGTCCCACGCGCAGCTCGGCCGAGTTCAACCGACGGTCAGCAGCAGCGGCGGCAGCAGCGGCGGCAGCGGCCTTCCCCCAAAACGCCTCGCTGCGCGCGCGCGCCTGGCGCGAGCTCCTCCTCCTCCTCCGCCAGCGCTGGCAGCACTGGCGCGCCCCGCCCCCCCTGCGCCGCCTGGGGGCCGCCGCGCGCCGCGCCGCGCGCCTCGCGTGCGGCCACCCGGACTTTGAGGCGGCCGTGCTGCTCCTCATCGCCGCCAACTGCGTCACCCTGGCCCTCTACGTTCCCACCGAGGGACCGCGGTCGCCCCGAAACGCCCGCCTGGAGCTCGCGGACGCGGCGCTCAACTTGGCCTTCACGGCAGAGGTGGGCGTTCGCGCGGCGGCGGCGGGGGGGCCCTGGCGCTACCTGCGCGCCTCCCCCTGGAACGCCTTTGACGCGCTCATGGTGGCGCTCGGGTACACGGCGCTGGTGGACCTCGGAGGAGGGGGACGGGGAGGTGGAGGAGGGGGAGGGGAGGGCGGCTCGGCCGAGAGCCTGCGCGCGCTGCGCGCGCTGCGCGCGCTGAGGCCGCTGCGCGCCATCACGCGCTTCGAGTCGCTGCGCAGCGTCGTCGCGTGCTTCCTCGAAGCCGTGCCCCTCCTGCTGTCCGTCGGGGCCATCATGGCCTTTTTCCTCTTCGTGTTCGGGGTCGCCGGGACCGAGCTCTTCCGGGGGACGCTGCGGCGCGCGTGCGCGGCGCCGCCCGACCCGTCGCTCGTGACGGCGCTGGCGGCGGCTTCGGCTTCGGCTTCGGCGGCTTCTTTTTCGGCGCCCGCGGGCCTGGGCGCCTACGCGTCGCGCCTGGCCGCGCTCGACCGGGCGCTGCGCGTGTACCCGCCGGCACTCGACGCCGAGCAGGCGCTCGCGGCGGCCGTGGCGCACCTGCCGATGCCGATGCTGGCTGCCGACGGCGCCGCCGCCGCCGCGTCGCCGCCGCGAGATCCCCGCCGTCCTTCGCTTCCCAAGGTCGCGGCCCTCTATCTCGTGCGGCCGTGGCGCCCTGTTCTTCACCCGTTTCGCCCTCCCGCTCTCCGCGGCCACGCCATGTCGTCGTGGCCGAATTTCGCTGACGGACGCCGACGAGTTTGGCTGCCCCCAGCGGCGCTGCCCCGCGCTGCCGGCGCCGCTGCCGCTTTCGGCCGCCGCCGCCGCCGCCCCATTCGCCTCTTCGCCCTTGCCCCTCATCGGCGCGGCCGCCGCCAGCCTGGCCGCCTCCGAGGCCGGCACGGGCGCGACCATGCACCTGCCCGCCGCGGACTACTACTACCGCCCGCTGCTGCTCGAGGCCCTCGGGGCGGCAGCAGCAGCAGCAGCAGCGCCGGGTGGAAACGCGATGGCGGCGCCTCCCCTCGCCCCCGGCCTCCCCCCGCCGCCGCCGCAGCCGCCGCTCCGCGCCGCCTGCGCGCTCTTCCCCTACCCGACCAACCTCAACGTCGCGGGGTTCGACAACGCCGCCTGGTCCATGCTCACGGTGTTCCAGTCGATGACGCTGTCGGGGTGGTCGGGCGTGATGTACAGGTGCGTGTGCGTTGCACGTTGCACAGCGCAACCAGCTGTTGACGGCTCTCTCGTCGTTGCGCCCCCCCCCCTTGACGAAGCGCCACGACGCAACGCTAGCGCAACGCCAACGCCAACGCCAACCCCCCCCCACACACACACACCTCGCCACCCAACAACAAAAAAACAGAGTCATGGACTCGGTGGGCGCCTGGGCCGTCGCCTACTTCGTCCCCCTCGCCGTCATCGGCGCTTACTTTGTCCTCAACCTATTCCTCGCCGTGCTCAAGGCCAAGTTTGCGCGCACGCAGTCGCTGCTGGCCGGCGCGCGCGCCGAGCGCCAGGCGGCGCGGCGCGAGAGCACGCGCCTGCACGAGAGCGCGCGGCGGCTCGCGCGCGCCTCGGCGCGGGCGGCCGAGCGCGCCGAGCGCGCGCGCGAGGCCGGGTCGTTCAACCTTCCCGCCCTCGAGGCGGCGGCGCAGGCGGCGAGGGCCGCGGCCGAGGAGGCGAGCAAGCAGGCGGCCGAGGGCGCGCGGGCGGCGGCGGCGCTGGCGCAGCGAGCGGGGGGCGGCGGCAAGGCTGCTGCTGCTGGTGCTGCTGCTGGTGCTGCTGCTAGTGCCCCCACCACCGCTGACGCCGTCGCCGCCGCCCCCCCGCGCCCCCCGCCGTTTGCGCTCGTCACCGAGGTGCCGCGCCTGCTGCGGCTTCTGGTGCTCAGGGTCAGGGGCGCGCGCGACGACGACGACGGTGACGAGGACGGCGGCGAGGACGCGGGCGAGGAGGACGGCGGCGGCGGCGGCGGCGGCGGGCGGCCGCTGCTGCGGGCGGGCGGCGACAGCAGCGGCGCCGACGCCGCTGACGCTCGGGAGAGCAAGGCCAAGAGAAAGAAGAAGCGCGCGGACGCCGTGCTCGAGATCGCGGGCGAGGCGCTGGCGAGGCGCGAGCGCCGCGAGCGCGAGGAGCGGCGCGCGCTGCAGCGCCAGCGCGAGGCGGCCGCGGCGTTTGTCGCCCTCGGCCGCGCGGCCGAGGCCGACGCGGCGGCGGCGACGGCGGCGGCTGCGGCGGCTGAGGCGGCAGCTTCGACGGGAGCAGGAGGAGCAGGAAGAGGCGGCGGCCTTGCAGCACCACCCCCGCTCCTCCTGAACGCCGCCGCCGCGGGAGGGCTCAAGCGCAGCGGCGTCTCGCGCGGAGGAGCCTCCGGCGCCGCCGCCGCCAACGCCGCGACGGGGTGCTCGGCCGACGCGCGGGTGCTGGCAGCAGCAGCAGCAGCAGCAGCTTCAGCCGCCGCCGCAGCTGGTGGCGGCGGCGCGCGGCGCGCGGCGGCCCTGGCTGGTGGCGACGGCCGCGCGCCTGACGCCTCGTCTTGCGCGGGTTCCCGCGCGCCCCTCGCCACGGCGCGGTCGGCGGGCCGCGCCAGAGCGAGCCGAGGGGGCGCGAGCGGCGGCGGCAAGGCCGAGGAGAAGCAGCAAGAAGACGAGGAGGGCGCAGACAACAACGACAACGACGAAGACGACGGTGGACGCAGCGTTGCCGGCAGCCGCTTCGGCAGCGAGAGCGTCCACTCGTGCTCGACAGTCGCGGCTGGGCCGGACGCCGCCGCCAACGCTGCCGACGGCGGCGAGCGGCCGCCCCTCGCCGCCGGCCACCACCACCGCCAGCACCAGCACCACTACCACCGCCGCCGCCGCAGGAGGCACCACGCGCGGCCCTCGGACCTCGCCAGCATGTCTCTCGAGGAGCTGTGCCCCGTGTCGTGCGCCGAGTTTGACGCCGTCGTCGCCGAGCTCGCGGGCAAGACGCCGTCGGCGACAGCAGAGGGCGCCGCCGCCAACGCCGCCGCCGACGCCGCCGTCGGCCCCGCCCTGCCGCAGCACCACCACCACCACCACCTCGCCCCCCGCCCGCCCCTGCTCCTCCTGCGCACGCGCTACCGCCTCCGCCTCGCCGCCGCCCACCCTTGGACCACGCGCGCCGCCCTCGCGGCCACGCTCGTCAACACCGCCGCCCTCGCCGCCGAGCACCACGGCATCCGCAGGGCCGCCGCGCTCGTGCTCGGGGGAGTAAATTTGGCTTGTGCCGCGATCTTTGCGCTCGAGGCCGTTTTGAAGATCGCCGCCCTGGGCTTCTCCGGCTACCTCTCGAGCGGCTGGAACGCCTTCGACCTGTCGGTCGTGGTGGTCTCCGCCCTGGAGATCGGCATGGGGGCCGCGGCCAACGGCCTGGACGGCGTCATGGGCGTGTACGAAAGCGCGGCGGCGGCGGCGGCGGCGCCCGAGGGCGGCGGCGGCGGCGGCAGCGGGTTTGCGTTTGCGGGCCCCGTGGGCTTGGAGGAGGACGGCGCGGGGCACGGCGGCGGCTCCGGCCTCGCCGCCCTGCGCTCCGTGCGCGTCCTGCGCGTCCTCAAGTCCCTGCGCGTGCTGCGCGTGGCGCGCGCGCTGCGCCACCTCGAGGCCCTCCGGCGCATCGCGGCCGTGCTCGCCGGCGCCGCGGGCTCCTTTTGCGCCGTCGCCTTGCTTTTGGCGCTCTTTTGGTTCGTCGCCGCCATCGTAGGCTTGCACGTGTTCGGGGGGACCGTCGACCCTTTGTCGGGCAGGGAGATGGACTGGCCGTCGTTCGACACGCTCGCGGGGTCGATCGCGCTCACGTTCAACGTTTTGAATTTGGAGATGTGGCAGGAGGCCATGCAGAGCTACGGCCGCGCGGCGGGAAAAGGCTCCGCTCTTTATTTTGTCGCCTGGGTCGTCCTGGGCAAGTTCGTGCTCCTCGCGCTCTTTTTGGCCGTCACGCTGGAGGCGTTTGAGCGCGAGTACGACGCGGCGTCGGCGTCCGGGGGCGGGGGCGGGGCGGCCTCGTCGTCTGCGGGGCCCAGCGGCGGGCCCTCTTCCTCCTCCTCGTCCGCACTGGCCATGACGCCGGCGGCGGCGGCGGCGGCCCGGGCGGTCAAGGGGGCGGCGGCCGAGGAGGCCAAGGCGCGGCGGCGGGCGCGGAGGGAGCGGCTGGAGGGCGGCGGCGGCGGCGAGGGCGGGGCCGGGGCCGGGGGGGGGTCGGCCCTCGCGGCGGCGCTCGGGCGGGCCGGCGCGGCGGCGCTCGGGGGCGCGCGGAGGCTGGCGGCGCTGGGGGCGCGGCCGTCGGGGGCGGCGCGCGTGCACCCGCGCGGCGGCGCTGGCGAGCGGTTATCGGACGCCGACGGGGGCGACGGCGGCAGCCGCAGCGGCGGCGGCGGCGGGCGGCCCGTCGCCGAGGGGCGCGAGAGGGCAGGAGAGGAGGATGAGGACGAGGACGACGACCCCTTTGCGGGAGGCCCTTTTTCCTCCTCCTCGGCACCCGCGCGTCGGCGGCGACCGCGCCGCTGGCTGGCGATGGGCGGCTTCCCAGAGGCAGCGGTGGTGGTGGAGGAGGACGACGACGAGGACGAAGCGCCCTCGCCGTCCCCGCCGCCGCGGCCGCCGCCGCAGCCGCCTTGCGGCCCCCGCCGCCGCCGCTCCTCCTCCTCCGCCTCCGCCGCAGCCGCCTTCCCGCTGCCCTCGCTCGCGGCGGCCGCGGCCCTGGCGCGCGCGGCGGCCGAGGACGAGGCCAGGGGCCTAGAGCCCCTGCTCCCGGCGGCCGCCTTTCCCTGCAGCTCGCTGCTGCTCAGAAGCGCGGAGGGCGACGGCCAAGACGACGACGAGGACGACGACGACGAGCGCAGCGGCCGCACGCCCCTCGCCGCCGCGCGCTCGCCCAGCCCGCCCTACACGTGGGCCGAGTTCATGGAGACGGTGCGCGCCATACGCCTGGGTGCGCCCGAGCAGGAGCTTTTCGACGACTACGACGGCGACTACGGAGGAGGCGTTGCGGGGCCCGTGGCCGAGGGCCGCGAGAGCAGCATCGGCAGCAGGCGAGGGGGGAGCAGCAGCCCCGGCGGCGGCCACCCCCGCCCCGTCGGAGGCGCCCGCGCGCAGCCGCGGCACCAGAAGCAGCCACCGCCGCCGCAGCGCCGCCCCGGCTCGCCCCTGAAGAAGACGGCGGGAACGCGACAGCAGCAGCAGCAGCAGCAGCAGCAACAGCAGCAGCAGCAGCCAGCCCCGCCGCCGCCGCCGCCGCCTTCTCGGCGCCCCGCGGACAACGAGGCCGAGGCCGAGGACGACGCCGGCAACGCCGCCGCCGCAGCAGCAGCAGCCCCCGCCACCGTGCCGTCCGCCCGCTCCTCCGCCCCGCGGTCGGGCTTCCGCCAGGCCTCGACGCGCTTCGCCGAGGACGTCCAGCCGTCCTCTCTGCTCGGCGCGTCGGCGTCGGCCAACGGCCGCAGCAGCGCTGGCGGCGGCGGCCATGGCGGCGGCGGCCATGGCGGCGCCCGCAGCGTCGCCGCCTCGTTGGCCGCCTCGGTGGCGCCGTCGCTCGGGGGCGGGGGGGGCATGATCGGCGCCGCCGGCCCGCTGCGGCGTAGCGACTCGCAGCCGGACCTCGAGGGGTCGGGACCGCTCATCCCCTTACCGCGGTGGCTCGCGCACTGGGACCCCACCTCGCGCGAGGCGGCCGAGGCGCGGCTGCGGCGGCGGCGGCGGCGAGGAGGAGGAGGAGCCGAGGAGAGCGGCGACAGCGGTGCCGACAATGAAAAAGAGGAGCCAGCGGACGCCGACGCCCAGCAGCCGAGCGGCCGCCTCCACCGCCGCGCCCCGAGCCGCGGCGGCAGTCCCACGCTCCGGCGCCATCATCATCATCATCATCATCATCACAGCGGCCGCCGCTCCGAGCAGGAGGAGGAGGAGGAGAAGGACGACGACCGCCCCGCCAGCGGCCGCTGCCAACGCCAAGGCCGCCGGCCGGGTCTCCTCCACGACGACCACCCGCTCCGCCGCTGGGCCTACCGCGCGGCCACGCACCGCCTCTTCTCGTGGGTGATGCTCGCCGTCGTCGCGGCGAGCTGCGCGTGCATGACGCTCGAGCCGCCGCACCTCCCGGCCTGGCCACCGCCCTTGCCGAGCGCCGTCAGCGGCGACGGCGAACGCAGCGACCCCGCCGCCGCCGCCGCGACGCTCGCGGCCGGCCCGCTGGCCCCGGACCCCTACGCCCGCGACCGCGCGCGCGCGGGCGTGCTCCACTGGCTCGACGTCACCTTCACCGCCGCCTTCGCTGCCGAGGCAATCCTCAAGGTCCTCGCGTTCACCTTTGCTGGCTACTGGATGGGCCCGGGCAAGGGCGCCAACCGCGTCGTCGCGCTCGTGCTGCTCGCGTCGGCCGCTCAGCTCGCCGCCGAGGCGCCGCCGCCGCCTTCTCGGCGCCCCGCGGACAACGAGGCCGAGGCCGAGGACGACGCCGGCAACGCCGCCGCCGCAGCAGCAGCAGCCCCCGCCACCGTGCCGTCCGCCCGCTCCTCCGCCCCGCGGTCGGGCTTCCGCCAGGCCTCGACGCGCTTAGCCGAGGAGTCCAGCCGTACTCTCTGCTCGGCGCGTCGGAGTCGCGCCAACTGCCGCAGCAGCGCTGGAGGCGGAGGACATGGCCCCGGCGGAGGCCATGGCGGCGCCCCGCAGGTCGCCGCCTCGTTGGCCGCCTCGGGGCGCCGTCGCTCGGAGGAGGGGGGGGGGCATGATCGGCGCCGCCGGCCCGCCTGCGGCGTAGCGACCTGCAGCCGGACCTCGAGGGGTCGGGACCGCTCATTCCCCAGTAACCGCGGGTGGCTTCGCGCACTGGGACCCCACCTCGCGCGAGGCGGCCGAGGCGCTGGCTGCGGCGGCGGCCCGGGCGGCGGAGGAGGAGGAGGAGCCGAGGAGAGCGGCGACAGCGGTGCCGACACTGAAAAAGAGGAAGCCAGCGGACGCCGACGCCCCAGCAGCCGAACGGCCGCCTCCACCGCCGCGCCCCGAGCCGCGGCGGCACAGTCCCACGCTCCGGCGCCATCATCATCATCATCATCATCATCACAGCGGCCGCCGCTCCGAGCAGGAGGAGGAGGAGGAGAAGGACGACGACCGCCCCGCCAGCGGCCGCTGCCAACGCCAAGGCCGCCGGCCGGGTCTCCTCCACGACGACCACCCGCTCCGCCGCTGGGCCTACCGCGCGGCCACGCACCGCCTCTTCTCGTGGGTGATGCTCGCCGTCGTCGCGGCGAGCTGCGCGTGCATGACGCTCGAGCCGCCGCACCTCCCGGCCTGGCCACCGCCCTTGCCGAGCGCCGTCAGCGGCGACGGCGAACGCAGCGACCCCGCCGCCGCCGCCGCGACGCTCGCGGCCGGCCCGCTGGCCCCGGACCCCTACGCCCGCGACCGCGCGCGCGCGGGCGTGCTCCACTGGCTCGACGTCACCTTCACCGCCGCCTTCGCTGCCGAGGCAATCCTCAAGGTCCTCGCGTTCACCTTTGCTGGCTACTGGATGGGCCCGGGCAAGGGCGCCAACCGCGTCGTCGCGCTCGTGCTGCTCGCGTCGGCCGCTCAGCTCGCCGCCGAGGCCGCCGCCGCCGCCTCGGCCTCCTCTTCTTCTTCTTCTTCCGACGGCGGCCAAAAGGAGGCCTCCCCGGCCTGGCTAGGCGCCCTCCGCGCCCTGCGCGCCCTCAAGCCCTTGAGGCTGCTCGCGCGCTCAAAGGGCATGCGCCTGGTGCTGCGCTCGGTCGCGCTCAGCGTCGCGGCCATGGGAAACGTCTCCCTCGTGCTCGTGCTTTTCCTCCTCGTGTTTGCCATCCTGGGCGTGCAGCTCTTCGGCGGGGCCGTGGGGGCGTGCAGCGACCCGCGCGTGGACCTGCTCGGGTCGGACCTGGCCGCCAGGGCGTGCGCGGGGTGGTTTGCGCCGTGGGAGGTGGCGATCTGGGGGGGCGGCGGTGGCGGGGGCGGTGGGGGGAGGGCGGCGGCGGCGGCGGCGGCGGCGGGTGGGGCAAAAACGGCAGCGGCAACAGCGGGGCAGCAAGAAGAAGTGATCGCCGACTTTGCATCCGGGGACGGCGGTATGGTGGCGGGACTGTGGCCGCCTCCCGCGCTGGACGCGTCGCTGGGGCCTGTGGGCGCCGCGGGCGCGCCCGTGCCCGGCCTGGGGCTGTTTTCGGAGGCGGCGTTTGGCGGCGGCGGCGGCGGGAGCGGCAACGCGACGGCCGCGGCTTTGTCGGCCGCCGCCGCCGCCACCACGTACGATTCGGCGCGGCGCGCGGCCGCCCTCTCGGCCTGGGGACCGGGCGTCGGGGACGTGTCGGCCCTGCTGGCGGGCATGGCTGGCGGAGCGGCGGGGGTTGCGGGAGCGGCATCAGTGGCAGCAGCAGCAGGAACGGTCCCCGCTGCACCCCCGCGCCCGCGCCCGCCGCCCCTCCTGGTCGCGCGCCGCGCCTGGGGCAACGGCTCGCCCCTCCACTTTGACAACGTCGGCTCGGCCCTCCTGACGCTCGTCGTGGCGGCCACGCTCAACGGTTACGCGGCCACGTTCGACGCCGTGCTGCGCGCGCCCGTGATGAGGCACGCGGCGATGGAGCGGCACGAGGCGGCGGCGGCGGGAGGAGGAGGAGCGGCCGCGTCGTCGCCCTCGCCCTCGTCCTCGCCGCTCCTGCTGCAGCCCTCCCTGCGCCTCTCGTGGCCGGGCCTCGTCTACTTCGCCGCCTTCGCCGTCGTCGTCTCTTACACCCTCCTCAACCTCTACGTCGGCGTCGTCTTTTACCAGTTCGCGCGCATCCGCCAGGCCTCGGTGGCGGGCAGCGCCTTCCTCACCCCCCAGCAGCAAGAGTGGGCGTCGATGGCCCGCGCCGCGCTGCGCCTGCGCCCGCCCAGCCGCGCCCCGCCGCCCAAAAAACCCTGGCGCCGCTCCCTCGCCCGGCTCGTGCGCTCGCGGCGCTTCGAGGCCTTTATCGCCCTCGCGGTCGCCGCAAATGCCGCCCTCATGGCCGCGCGCCATCACGGCGAGAGCGAGGCGCTCGCGCGCGCGGCCGAGGCGGCCAACTACTTTTTTTCGCGCGAGGAGGGCGCAAAGCTCGCGGAGGCGGCTCGGGCGAGGCGCGGGGGGCTGGGTTCGGGGAGGATGACGCCTGGCGGCATGAGGTGGCGGACGGTGATGCGGGCGGAGCGGCGGGGTTGCGGGAGAGGCATCAGTGGCAGCAGCAGCAGGAACGGTCCCCGCTGGCCCCAGCGCCCGCGCCCGCCGCCCTCCTGGTCGCGCGCCGCGCTGGGGCAACGGCTCGCCCCTCCACTTTGACAACGTCGGCTCGGCCCTCCTGACGCTCGTCGTGGCGGCCACGCTCAACGGTTACGCGGCCACGTTCGACGCCGTGCTGCGCGCGCCCGTGATGAGGCACGCGGCGATGGAGCGGCACGAGGCGGCGGCGGCGGGAGGAGGAGGAGCGGCCGCGTCGTCGCCCTCGCCCTCGTCCTCGCCGCTCCTGCTGCAGCCCTCCCTGCGCCTCTCGTGGCCGGGCCTCGTCTACTTCGCCGCCTTCGCCGTCGTCGTCTCTTACACCCTCCTCAACCTCTACGTCGGCGTCGTCTTTTACCAGTTCGCGCGCATCCGCCAGGCCTCGGTGGCGGGCAGCGCCTTCCTCACCCCCCAGCAGCAAGAGTGGGCGTCGATGGCCCGCGCCGCGCTGCGCCTGCGCCCGCCCAGCCGCGCCCCGCCGCCCAAAAAACCCTGGCGCCGCTCCCTCGCCCGGCTCGTGCGCTCGCGGCGCTTCGAGGCCTTTATCGCCCTCGCGGTCGCCGCAAATGCCGCCCTCATGGCCGCGCGCCATCACGGCGAGAGCGAGGCGCTCGCGCGCGCGGCCGAGGCGGCCAACTACTTTTTTTCCGCCTTGTTTGTTTTCGAGGCGGCGCTAAAGCTGGCGGCGCTCGGCGGGAGGCTCTACTTGTCCGACGGATGGAACCGCCTGGACCTGGCGCTGACGGTGGCGGCGGTGCTCGACGTGGCGCTGGGGGCGGCCGGGGTCGGCGGCGGGGGGGCTGCGGGAGGAGGAGGAGGAGGAGGATCGGCAGGAGGAGGAGGCGGAGGAGCGCTGGCGCTGGCGGCGGCGGGCGGCGAGATCGGGAGCGGCGGCGGCGGCGGCACCAACGGCGGCGGCGGCGAGGCCGCGGCCGCGCTGCTGCAGCTGCAGGTCGTGCTGCGCCTCGCGCGCCTCGCGCGCGTCGCCAAGCTCGCCCGGGGCATGTCCGGCGCCCGCGCCCTCGTGGGGTCCCTCGTCGCGGCCTTGCCGGCCTTTGCAAACGTGGGCGCATTAGTGGGGCTGCTGCTCTTTGCTTACAGCTACGCGGGCGTCCTGCTCTTTGGCCGGGGCGGGCGCCCGTCCTCGCCCTACGCGCCGCCCCGCCGCGCCGGCGCGCTCGGCGCCCACGCCAACTTTGAGACCTTCTGGCGCGCCTTGCTGACGCTCGCGCGCGTCGCCACGGCGGATAACTGGTCCGACCTGCTCGAGTCGCTCGTCTCGCCCGCGCCCGGGTGCGCGGCCGTCGCGCTCGACGTGACGGCGGCTGTTGAAAAGGGCGGGAACGGCAACGGCGCCGCCCCCGTCTCTGCCGCCCTCTCGGCCGGCGCCCTCCTCGACGCCGCGGCTTCTTCCTCCCTCTCCCTCTTGGCCCCCCGCCCGGCCTGCGCAAAACCCGCCCCCGCCTGGATCGCGATTCCTTTTTTCCTCTCCTTCGTCCTGCTGGTCTCGGTGATCATGCTCAACCTGTTCACGGCGGTGGTCTTGGAGGCCTTTGACGCGCTCAGCCTGCAGGATGCCTGGAGGCTCAGGCCGTCGGACCTCCGCCTGTTCGCGGCGCTGTGGGCCGAGTACGACGACGGGACGGGCACGGTGGACGCAGGGGACCTGGAGGCGCTGCTGCTGAGGTGGGGAGATTGAGCCCCGCGTGCAAGCAAGGCCGCCGCCGCGCTTTTGGACGCCGCCGCCAACCCACGCCCCCCGAAAAAAAAAACAAAAAACAGGCTCCCCCCGCCGCTGGGCCTGGGACCGCGCGCGGGCGGGCGCGACGTGCTGAGGTTTGTCTACGACCTGGACATCCCGCTCGTCATGCCCGCGGCGGCAGGAGGGGGGTCGTCGAGCATGCCAGGGGGCGGCAGCGGCGGTGGCAGCGGCAGCGGGGGCAGGGTCCCTTTCCACCGCACGGCCTACGAGCTCGTACGGCGCTGCAGCGGCCTGGCGGGCGAGGCGGCCCTTCCCGAGGGCGCTCTGCGCGCGCAGCTGGAGCGCATGGCCACGCGCGCGTTCCAGCGCGCGGCGGCGGCGACGGGGGGGGGCCTGCCGCGGCAGGGGACGACGGGGGGCGGGGGGGCGGCGACGGGGCGGGCGGCGGACGAGGGCAGCGGCGGCGACCTGGGCGGCGGCGGCAGCGGCGGGGCCGAGGCCCTGAGCTTCGCGGTGGCCGTGACGGTCATGCGCGTGCAGCGCCGGTGGCGCGCGCGCCTGCGCGTGCACCGCCTCGCGCGCAGGCGGGCGGAGCGCGCGTCGCGCTGCCCGCCGCCGGCGCTCCTGCTGCCGCCCACTACGACGGCGGCGGCGGCGCCGGCCGAGGGCGGCGGCGGTGGCGGCGGAAGCCTTGCCTCTCTGCTGGCCCCGCTCCTGGCGTACGAGCGGGCTGCCCAAGGCGGCGGTGGCGGCGGCAACAAATACAACGACGCGGCCGAGGACGCCCTGGCCGTCGCGCTCGAGGGGCGGGCGGCCAGGGCCCTGTGGCGGGCGGCGGGCGAGGAGGCGGCGGCCGCGGCGGGCGACAGGGCGGCGGCCGACGCGCGCTCGGCGGCGACGGCGGCCGCCGCCGCCGCTGCAGCCGAGCGCGCCGCGCGCGAGGCGGCCGAGCGCGAGGCGGAGGAGCACGAGCGGATGATCGACTGCGGTGTCGGCGGGTCCTGCACGCCGAGGACGGCCCGGAGGGCGCACCACCACGCGCGGAGCCCGTCGCCGCCGGGGAGGAGACAGCAGCAGCCCGGCGGCGGCGGCGGCGGCGGCGGCGGCGGCGGCGGCGGCAGCCCCGAGCCGTCGGCCGCTGAAGTCGACGCCGCCGCCGAGGCCGCACGCGCCGCCGCCTGCCGCGCCGCCCTCGACGCGCACCGGTCCGCCGAGCTGTCGGCCGCGCATGTGGCGGCCGGGCGCAGGGGGCTGTTTGTGCCGCCCGTCTGGCGGTGGCGGCCGGCGGGGGCGGAAGAGGAGGACGACGCGACGACGACGACGACAGTCCCGCCGCTGCTACTGTGGCGGCGCGCGTGCGAGGCGCTGCTGACGGCCGGGTCGCGCGAGCCCCACGCCCTGGGCTTCGGGCGCGGGCTGGAGGGGCACGCCGTCAGGCGTCAGCGCAGCGTCGGGGCCGCGCCCGCTGCGGCGGCCGCGGCCGTGGTGGGGGGCGCAGGGGCGACCGCGGCCGCTCCTACCTTGACTGCTGCTGCTGCTGCTCGCCGCCGCCCTTGGCGCCCCGTCGAGCGCGCGGCGCTGATCGCCGCGGTGGAGGACGAGGCTGACGGTTCCGGCAAAAAGTTGTAGATTTTGGGCTTGTGTCTCAAAGAGTACTTTTTTTTTTCTAGGAGCCTCGTGCGTTTGTCGTCGTCTGGCGTTTTTTTTAATGCTTCGGGTAAAAATGCAAAAATTCACTTCTGTTCAGTCGTACGCCCCCTCGGGCATGGGCACGCCGGGAGGAAGCCACACCTCCACCCGGTCCGACGCCGCGTGCCCGGCGCGGGCGCGCGTGTACCCGAGCCCCCGCAGCCACGCGCGCCAGCGGAACGACGCGGCCGCCTGCGCCGCCCCGCGCCCCGCCCCCGCCCCCTCTGCCGCCCACTCAGCCGCCGCCAGAAGGAGCGCCGCCTCGGCCTCGCGCGCCTCGGGCGCGGCCGGCGGCGCCTCGCCCGCGCGCCGGGGGGACCACGCCGGCGCGATCGTGCGCGCGGCCGCGTCGTCTGCCTCGTCGCCGCCGCCTCCCGGGGGGGGCAGCAGGGGCAGCGCCGCGAGGAGCGCGCCCTCGCCCGACGACGACGAAAAGGAGGGGCGGGTGCGGGGGGTCGCCACCACCAAATCTGCGGCCAGGCGGTTGGCAAAGCCTCCATCGCCCGCCTTCGATGCGCCGTCGCCCGTCGTCGTCGTCGTCGTCGACGCGAGCGGCACCACGGGCCGGCCCAGGGGCAGCCACGAGGCGGCGTCGTCGGTGGCCAGCGAGGCGGCGGCCGAGAGCCGGGCGCGGACGGCGCGGGCGGCGGCGGCGGCGGCGGCGGCTGACGTGAGGCCGCTCGCGGCGGCCGCGCGCTCGTCCTCGGGCGTGACGGGCGCGGCCTCGCGCTGCTGCTGCTGCTGCTGCTGCTGCTGCTGGAGCAGGGAGCGCCTGCGCAGGCGGCCGAGGTCCTGCTCCGAGTGGGCGAGGGGGTCGCCCGTGCCGGAGGCGACGCCCATGGCCGCGCGGGCGAGCGCCTCGGCCGCCGCCACGGCCACCGCCTCAGCATCGTCGGCGTCGGCTTGCTTTTCGTCGCCGCCGCTGCCGCCGCCGACGGCGCCCTCCTTTGCCGCCTCCTCCTCCGGCCGCCGCGGCTGCTGCTGCTGCTGCTGCTGCTGCTGCTGCTGCTGCTGCTGCTGCGCCTGCTGCTGTTGCTGTTGCGCCTGCCCTTGGCCTCCTCCCAATACCCCATCCTTCTCCTGTTCTTCCTCCTCCTCCTCCGCCCCCAAACCCGCCGCCGCCGAATCGACCACCACCACGGGCCGGAGCCGTTCGACCGTCCGCCGTGCGCCAAAGAGCGCGGGCCCCGCGGGTCCGCCCCCGGCGCCCAGGCGCAGCAGGCGCAGGGACGCCAGGGGCGCGTCGTCGAGCGCGAGGGCCGGGGAGCACACAGCGGCGTGGTGGGCGCCGCGGCAGTAGGGCTGCTGCTCCTCGGAGGAGGGCGCCTCTGCGGCAGCGGCGGCGCCGGCGCGCGGCGGAGCGGCCCGCGGCAGGGCGACGAGCGTGCGGTAGCGGGCGGCCGCGCGGTCGGCGCGCAGGGCGGCGCGCGCAAAGGCGGCGCTGGCGGCGGACGCCGGGGAGAGCGAGGAGGAGGAAGAGGCGGTGCGGTTGCGCCGCGCGTCGTCCTCCTCCTCGCCCTCTGCCGCCGCCGCCGCCGCCGCCGCCGCCCAAGCGTCGGGGGGCAAGGGGCCGCCGCCGACACCCCCCGCCACCCCCCCAGCCAGAGGCGTCGGCAGCAGCAGGCGCCCGTCCAGCCTGCCCGCGACCGCGGCCAGCGCCCCGTGCACGGGCACGACGCGCTCGGCGGCCAGCGCGCCGTTGACGACGGCGTTGGCCGCGCAGAGCTGCAGCAGCTGGCGGTCGTGCTCGATGGCCACGACGGCCGCGGGGGGGCCGCCGCTGCTGTTTTTGCCGCCGCCGCTCTCGCCGCCGCTCTCGCCGCCGCCCTTGTCCTTGCCCTTGCCGCCGTAAGAGGCTGCCAGGAGCACGGCCTCGGCCCCGACGCCCGCGGCCGACAGCACCGCCACGTCGCCCGGGCGCAGGAGCGGGGCGAGCACGCGCGAGAGGAGCGCCGAGTCGACGGGCGGGAGCAGGGCGCCCAGTTCGGCGGCGAGCCGCCTCTGCTGCTGCCGCTGCTGCTCCTCCGCGCCCCCGCCGCTCGCCGCCGCCGCGTCTTGCTGCTGCTGCTGCGCCGCCTTGAGCAGCTCGGCCGCGAGCTCCTTGGCCCCCGCGCTCCGCGCCGACACGGGCGCCAGGCGCTCGACGGCCGCGCGGCGCAGCAAGGGGGCGTAGGGCGAGCGCGCGGCGGCGAGGGCGTCGGCCTCGGCCTCGGCCGCCGACCGGAGGCCGCCGCCGCCGCTGCCCGTCCCGGCCCCCTCTTCGTCCTCCCCCTCCTCCTCCTTGCCCCACCCCCGCTTCCTCCTGCTCGCCCCCCAGCCGTCCTCCGCCTCCTCCTTGGCCCGCCGCAGCAGCCCCGACCACGTCGGCGCGGGCCGCCCGGCCTGGGCCTCGAGCGCCAGCGGCGACGGCCACAGCAGCAGGGCCGTCGCGCGTGAAAACCCGCCGCCGGGGGGCGTGCCGCCCTCTGCGCCCCGCGAGCACGAATAAACCTCTGGGTCGGAGAGCAGCAGCTGGCGCACGAGCGTCGAGTTATTCAGGGCCTCGCCCGAGGCGGCGACGGCGGCGGCGGCGGCGGCGGCCTCGAAGGAGGCGTGCTGACGCCCTTGCTGCTGCTGGCGCTGCTGCTTCTTGCGGCGCTCCTGCCACCGCCGCCGCGACGACGACGACGACGAGAGCGGGCCCCCGCCCCCCGCCGTCGCTGCTGCTGCCTCTTTTTCCTCCTGCTCCTCCTCCTCCTCCTCCTCCTCGCGCGCGGCCACGGCCAAAAGCTTGGGCAGCTGGCTCGGGCCGCCCGCCTGCTGCTGCGCTGCCTCCTCTTCTCCTCTTAGGAGCTGCCGCCGCCACCGCCGCCGCCGCCGCCGCCGCCGCCGCCGCCCATCCAGGGCCCCCCGGCCCGCCGCCGCCTCTTCCCCCTCTCCGCCGCCGGCGGCCGCGGCCGCCTCTTCTCCTCCTGATCCTCCTCCTCCCGCCGCGGGCCTTGGGTCGTCGCTCGGCCACGACAGGGCCTCGATGCCGCCGCCACCTTGGCCGCCGATCGTGACGCCGTCGCCCCAAGGGTCCGCGGCGGCCTCCTCCTTTTCTCCGCCGCCGCCGCCGCCGCCGCCAAAAAAGGCCGCCGCGGCCATCATCGCCCCTGCCGCCGAAACCGCCGACGCCCCCCGCCCCTCCCCACCGCCCCGCCGCGACAGCGCGTCCTTGGCCGCCATGTACCCGGCCACGTCGCACACGCGCCCGCCCCGCTGCCCGATCAGGCCCGGGCCGCTCGCGGTCGAGCGCACCGCGGGCGAGCCCGTGCCGGGCGCCGCGGCGCGGAGCGTCGACGCCGGCTCGAGCGCCCGCGCCGCGGCGGCGGCCGGCGGGTTGTTTGCGTCGCTGCTGCTGCTGCTGCTCTTGCCGCCGCCGCCGCCGCGCGTGGCCGGGGCGCACGTGACGCGCCTGCCCACCTCGTCGCTCCAGCCGCCGCCGCCGCTCAGCACCGTGCCCACGGACAGCGCCACGCGCCGCGCCGCCGCGCCGCGCCCATCGAGCGCCGCGCGCAGCGCGGGACCCACCACCGTCGCCGCCAGCGCGTCCAGAGCCCCAAAGCCGTCGTCCACCAGCCGCGCCTCCATGGCCTCGGACAGCCGGCCTCCCCCCGCCGCCCTGGACGCGAGCTCGAGCTGCCGGTCGCTGCGCGCGACGCGCGCGGCCACGACCGACGCCACGAGGCCGCTCCGCCCGCCGCCGCCGCCGCCGCCGCCGTAGCCGCGCGCCGCCGCCGCCGCCAGCGCCGCGCGCAAGAGCGGGTCTCGAAACTCTGCCCCTGGCCCGGCCATGCGCTCGGCGAGCGCGCGCATGTCGCGCTGCCAGCGGCGCGCCTCGGCGAGGGTGATGTAGGAGGCGTTGCGCGCGAAGAGGGCCATCTCGGACACGTCGATCTCGCGCTGCGTCGGGGGGCCAGAGGGCCGGCGGAAGGAGGAGGAGAAAAAGGAGGGCAAGAGGGCGCCAAGGCCGCCGCCGCCGCTTCCGCTTCCGCTGCCGTCATCGTCGTTGCTGCTGCTTCCCCGCTGCCTCCTCCTCCGCCGCCGCCGCCGCTGCCGCTCCTGCTGCTGCTGCTGCTGCTGCTGCTGCTGACCGGTCCACGCCTCGGCGGCCTGGCGCTTGTGCAGCGCCAGGAGGGTCGCGGGCTGGTCGGCCCCGGCCAGGAGGGCGGCGTCGTTGCCCCTGCTTGCGCCGCCGCCGCGCCACCACTGGCCACTGCCGCCGAGCGAGCGGCCCAGGAGCAGCAGCGTCGCGAGGCCGGCCGCCGCCGCGAGGGCCAGGGCCAGGGCCCGACGGCGGCCGCGGAGCGAGCGGGGGGGGTGGGGGGGGCTTTGGGTCGCCGCCGCCGAGGAGGAGCTTGCTCGGCGGCGCGACGAGTTGGGGGGGCGAGGAGGGGGAGCGCCGCCGCGGTGCCGCGCCGACGAGAACGCCGCCGCTGCCTTGCTGCTGTCGCCGCCTCCTCCTCCGCCCTCCTCGTCGTCCCCAGCCCCGCCGCTGCCGTTGGAGGCGGCGCTGTGGGGCCGCGCGCGCGCGTACATGATGATGGCTCTTTCTGTCACGATCGCATCGTCGTTGGTTTCTTGCTGTCGGGAGGAGAGAGAGAGAGAGAGAGGGGCTGTCCTGTGTGTGTGTGTTCGCGCGCCCGCGCGCCCTCTCGGCGACGTTTGTTCCCTCGAGAGAGAGAGAGACACTTGGTGTCGCGCGCGCCTGCCTGCCGTAGGTGAGGTGGGGATGTGTTTTGTGCGTGGTTGGGGGCCAAGGAGAGCGCCTGCCTTTGAACGGGCGACGGGCCGGCGAGAGCGCCGCCCGCGCCGCCCGCGCCCCCCCCCCCCCTCCTCTCCTTCCCCCGTCCACTCTCGCCGCCGTCCCCCCTCGCCTCCCTTCGCTCAAGACCGCCCGACTCCCCCTTTCGATCCTCCATTCCCACCCTCGCATCCATACTCGCCCATCGCCGCGCCAATCCCATTGAACCGGATCGATACCAATCGTCCCCGCGCGCGCGCAAGAGAGAGAGAACAACTCGGTCGGCCGCCACACACACACCACCACCCCAAAAAGCAAAGCGCACCCCCCCTTCAACCCGGCAATTCCCCCCGCCGCCATGCTCCAGCAGCGGTCGTGCGGCGCCGCGGCCGCGAGCCGCCCGGCCCAGCACGCCCGCGCGCGCTGCGTGTCCGTGCGCGCCGGCGGGCCCAACCGCGGCCTCCTCCCCCTGATTCAGGACCTCACCGCCGCGCAGCAAAAGCCGGGCCTCCCCAACATCCGCGTGGGCGACGGCGTGCGCCTCGGCGTCCTCGTGCAGGAGGGGAAAGGCAAGACCCGCACGCAGCGTGTGGAGGGGACCGTCATCGCCACGAGCGGCAGCGGCGCCGCCGAGACCTTCACGACCCGGCGCGTCTTCCAAGGCGTGGGCGTCGAGCTCACCGTTCCCGTCAACGCCCCCGTCTTGGGCAGCATCGAGGTGACGCGCCGCGGGCGCGTGCGCCGCGCCAAGCTGTACTACCTGCGCGAGCGGCAGGGCAAGAACGCGCGCCTGCGCGAGCTCCTGGGCGCCAAGGCGACGGCCATGGACGCGGCGGACGCGACGATCAAGAAGGCGGCTCTCGACGCCAAGGAGGCAGCTGCGGCGGCTGCGGCTGCGGCCGAGGCGGCTGCCGCCGCGGCTGCTGCTGCCGCTGCCGCTGCTGCGGCCGAGGCGCCGGCGGCGGAGAGCGCGTGAGAGATCGTGCGTGAACCCGAGGACGGCCGTGTTTTTTAAAAGCATCATCGCATTTGATCGATCCCCCAACTGTAAATCGAGCACGATTTTTTCCCTCCCCGTTCGGGGCGAGCGCGGCGGCGCGCCGGCGTCTCTCGGGCGGCGACGGCCGAGCGCTTCTTCAAGTCGCCTCCTCCCCCTCTCCTCTCTCCATCAAACCCCTATGTGCGAGTCGCGAGCGCGCGCCCGATCCCACGCTAGTAATAGCCGCCGCCGCCTATAGAAGCGCGAGCCCCACCAACCACGCGCGCGCCCAAAAAACCACCTCCCGATTCGAGAGCCCCCCTTCTCTCTCTGATCGCACACCCCGCCCCTCCCTCTCTCCCTCCCCGGAAGGCCCACAACCATGGACGAGGGCGCTGATCAGCCCCCCCCGCAGCCGCCCCAGGCTCAGCACGCGCAAGCGGGCGGCGGAAGCAGCCTCCGCGCCCTTTACCAGCGCGTCAAGTCGTCCCCCTTGGAGGTGGTCGCGATCGACACGGCGGGCGTCGCCCCCGTCGCCTCCCCGTCCGAGCAGGGTCCAGGATCCGGATCAGGAGGAGGATCATCACCCTCTACCCCCACGCGCTACGAGCAGGTCCCCCTGCGCACGCGCCCGAGCATCCTCGACCGCGAGCTCAGCGCCGTCCTCAGCGCGCCGCCGACGCTCGAGGGCGTCCACTCGGCTTTGGAACGGGCCGTGCTCAACCTGCGCGCGACCGAGGCGTTCGACGACGTTTGGGCCGAGATCGACGGGGACCCGCCGGTGGGTGATTGTTTCGCGGTGTCTGAGGATGACGACCCGAAGAGAGAGAAGAAGAAGAACGAAAAAACGACGGCGGCGTCGCTCCCCCCCCCCCCCCTCGCGCCCACGCCAACTCACTCCGCCTCCCCCCCCCCAAAAAACAAACACAAAAACAACAACCAACAACAACAGGACGTCCCGGACGCCTGCACCGTCCGCCTGCGCCTGCGCGAGCGCCGCTGGTGGTCCGCCCGCGGCGGCGCCTTTGTGGGGGCCGGGGGAGAGGCGTCGGTCGAGGGCGCGGCCGAGGCGCGGAATTTGCTGGGGGCCGCCGACCAGTGGCGCGTTTCCGCCGAGTGGGGGCAGCGCAACTCGAGCGAGTTTGCCCTCTCGTGGCGGCAGCCGCGGGCCCTGCCGCCCGCGCGGACGTGGTTCGGGGCCTCTGAGGGGGCGGGGGAGGGCGGGGCTGGCGGCAGCGGCGCCTCCTCCTCTTCTTCTTCCGCCGCCGACGCTTCTTCTTCTGCCGACGCGCCGCCTTTCTCCTCCTCCTCGTCCGGCCGCCGCCTCACGCCCGAGGTCCGCCTCTTCCAGACCGTCCGCAACATGCAGCACTGGTCCTCGTTCACCGAGTCGCTCCGGGGCGTGTACGTGGGCGTGTCCACCGCGGCCGGCTGCCCGCCCTTTGGCAACGGCAGCGACCCGACCATCCCGACCCCTTCTCAGGCCGAGCGAGCCGAGGGCGAGGCGACCGAGGCCGGCGGCCCCCTGCGCGCCGCGCGCGCGCTGCGCCGCTCGGCGCTGCTCCTCCCGCTCCTCCCCCCGCCCGACGCCGTGCACTCGGTCGGCTACACGCTCGGGTGGATGAACCTCTCGGACGCCTCGGCCGCGGCGGGGAGGGGGGTGCAGTCGCAGCTGGGCGACGCGCTGCGCGGGGCGCTGTCGTGGCAGGCGCTGGTGGACAGGCGCGGGGCGGGGGCGGGGGGCGGCGCCGGCGGCGACCAGCAAGGCTACTGCCCGGGCTTCGGCGGCGTGGCCGCGGCGGCGTCGGCCGCCGAGGACGGCTGGGCGCTGCGCTGGAGCGCCGAGCTGGGCGGGCTGGCCCCGGGCGCGCCGCCGAGCGGGCGGTACGCCAAGGCCGGGTGGGACTGGGCGCTGAGCCGCGAGCTGGCCGACCTGGACGAGCAGCAGCAGGGGGCGGAAGAGGAGGGCGGTGCAGTCGGGGTCTTGGCGGCGGCGGCGGCGGCGGGAGGAGGCGGTGACGAGGGCGGCAACGGCAGCAACAACGCCGGATCGCTCGCCTCTTCTTCTTCTCCTCCTTCTTCTCCCCCCGGCGATGACGCCGACCGCCCCGTCCCGTACCGCCTGGGCAAGCTCTCGCTCTCGCTGGCGGCGTCGGGTGGCCTGCTGCTGCCGTGGCAGCCGCCGGCCGTCGCGGCGCCCTCTGCCGCCCCGACCAAGCCGCCCGCCGCGACAACAGCAGCAGCAGCAACAACGACAACGCGCCCGTGGTGGGACCGCCCCTCGTGCATCGCCGACCGCTTCTTCCTGGGCGGGCCCGACTCGCTGCGCGGCTTCGAGTGGCGCGGCGTCGGGCCCTCGGACGAGCGGCGGCCGAGGCCCGGCGCCGCGGGCGCAGCCGCAGCCGCCGCCGCCTCGGCCGCTGCCGCCGGCGGGCCGCCGCCGCGCGACGCGCTCGGCGGCGACCTCTACGCGTCCGTGTTCGCCGCCCTCGAGTGGCTCCCCGGCGCCCCCCTCGCCGAGGCGCTCAACGTGCGCCTGCACGCCTTCGTCAACGGCGGCACGGCCGCGCTGCTGGCCGGCGCCTCCTCTTCCTCCTCGAGCGGCGGCCCCGCCCCGGCCTCGCTCCCTGCGGCCGTGGCGCGGCGCGCGGCGGACGCCGCTGCGGCTTTTCGGTGGTCGGCCGGGGTCGGGCTGGTCGTGCCGACGCCCGCCGGGCGGTTCGAGGCCAACTGGGCGTGGGTGCTGTCGTCGCGGCCGGGCGACCGCGCGCGGCCGGGGCTGCAGCTGGGCTTTGCCACGTCGCCGCTGCTGCGCTGAATTTATTTTTTGGGGGTGAGCGGGCGGGGCGGCAAGCCGATTTTAAAAAAGAGCTCTGTGTAAAAGGAAGCGCGGACGCGGTGACACCTTTGTACGATGAGGTCCATCTCTCTGTGTGTGTCGTCAAGTTACAAGGGGGGGGGGGGGGGCAACGGGGCGCGGCAGGGAAAAAGGGGAAAAAGGGGGCGGGAGCTTTCTTGCCGCCGCCGCCGCTGCCGCCGCCACCAGCCGCCGCCGCGCCGACAATACGAGGCGCGCAGGGTGCGACCAGGGGGTCGTCGTCGAATCGAATCAAACACAAAAGGAAGGGGGGGGGGGGGCGGGGGGGGCGGGGGGGGGGGGGGGGAAAGGAAGGGGGGGGTACGAGAGAGAAGTAGAAGAAGGAGGAGGAGACGAAGAAACAGGCGCGCGCGCGCGCTTCGTCAAGCGGCGGCGTTGGCGGCGGCGGCCGTGCCGGCCTTGTCCGCTTGTGGCGGGGCCAGCGCCGAGGAGGGGGCGGCGCAGGCCGCCACGTCGTCGGCGTCGGCGGCCACGGCGTCCGGCAGGGGCGTCACGGGCTTGTTGTTGCCCGAGGCCTCCTCCTCGGCGGGCGACTCGAGCAGCGCGCCGGCCGCGCCCGTCCCGCCGCGCAGGCTGGCGTTGGCGTTGGCGGTGCCGCCGCGCACGCTCCCGCCGCCGCCCGCGCTGCTGCCGCGGCCGTGCAGCGACGCGCCCGTGTGCCACGAGCCGTCCTCGCCCTGGAACACGTGCGCGACGGAGCCGCCGTGCACTGTAAAGTCGCCCTTGCCCGGGCGCGGCGGGGCGGAGGAGGGCTTGGCGCTGGCGGCGCCGGCGCCGGCGCCGCCGCCCGAGGAGGGGGACGAGGGCGCGGCGGCAACGGCGGCGGCGGCGGCGGCGGCGGCGGCGGCGGCGGCGGCGGCGGCGGCGGCCGCCGCCGCCGCTCCGGCCGTCCCCGGGGCAGCAGCAGCAGCAGCAGGGGCCGTGGCGCCGCCGAGGCCCCACCGGCCGGGGCTCGCGAGCGCCAGGTCCGACAGCAGCACCCCCTCCTCCTCGACCGGCCCGAGGCCGCCCTCGCCGCCGCCCCCTATCGTCTGCTGCTGCTGCTGCTGGTCCGCAAACGCGACGCGGCGCTGCGGCGCCGGCGGCGCCGCCGCCGCCGCCGCCGCCGCCGCCAGCGCGGCCGCGGCGCCGCCCGACCCGCCCATCCCGGCCGCCAGCTGGAACTCGATGCGCAGCAGCGCCGTCGCGATGCGCGGGAAGGTGACGAGGCCGTCCTCGTGCGCGATCTCCACGGGCAGCACGGGCAGCAGCGCCGCCGCGCCGCCGCCGCCGCTGCCGCCGCGCAGGGACGAGTCGCCGGCGCCGCCGTCGGCGGCGGTGGTGGCGCCGCCGGCGTGGCCGCTCGCCTGCAGCGCCGCGCGCGCGTCCCCGCCGCCCCGCACGCTCGCGTCGTACGAGGAGAGCGACCCTCCGCCTCCGCCGCCGCGCAGGCTCATGCTCCCGTCCCCCCCCCCGGCCGGCGCAGGCGCGAGGCCGGCGTCCTGGAGGGTGGAGAAGGGCGACGGCGCCAACGCGCCGCTGCTGCCGCTGCCGCCGCCCTTGTTACTGCTTGGGTCGCGCATCAGCATGCGCGAGGGGAGCGAGCCCGACGCCGCCGGGGGCAGCGGGCCCAGGACGGACCCCCCGCCGGCGAGGGCGGGCGGCGGGCCGCCGCCGCCCGCGAGGGCCGCCGCCGCCGCCGAGCCGCCGCGGGCGCTGCTGTTGGCGCTGCCGCCGCCGCTGCCGCCGCCGCCGCCGCCGCTCAACCCTTCGTCCGCGCCGCCGCCGCCGCCAAAGCAGCACGCAAACAGCCCCCCGCCGCCGCGCCCGCCGCCGCCGCCCGCCGCCTCGGCCGCGGCGGCCGCGGCCGCCGCCAGCTCCGGAAACGACTTGGCGCGCGTCAGCGCCGACGCCGTCGCGGTAGGGGTCGCGGCCGGCCCCGGGCCGCCGCCCCACACCCCCGCCGCGCTCGCCGCCGCCGCCGACGACGGCGTCCCCCCTCCTCCTCCTCCTCCTCCTCCTCCTCCTCCGCTGCCGCCCGTCAGCGCGCCCATGCTGCGGCGCGCGAACGAGCCCCCCTGCTGCAGCGTAAAGGACAGAGAGCGCCGCAGGAAGCCCGCGCCGCCCATCTCGCCCGGCTGGGGGCCCGAAAAAGCGCCGGCCGCGGGAACCGCGTCCAAAATTATCACGCTCACGTCGTCGCTGCGCCGGCGGTCGGCCTCGGCGGCCGCGATCAAAGCCGCCGCCGCCTCTTTTGGTTCCAGTCCGCGAATCAGGCGGGCGGCGCGGGCGGGGGCCATCAGGTCCCAGAGGCCGTCCGAGGCGAGGATGAGGCGCGCGGCCGTCGGGCGCAGGCGCCACGAGGACGCGGGGCCCGCGGCAAACGACGCGGCGCCTCCGTGGAACGAGCCGCCGCCGTGCGCGCTGCCGCCTCCGTGCGCGCTGCCGCCGTGCACGCTCCCGCCTCCGAGGCCGCCTCCAACGCCACCGCCACACGGCCGCCGCTGCAGCAGCAGCAGCTGCCGCACGTGCGGGACGGGCAGCACGAGCCCCGGCTCCCCGGCGTCCAGGTCCCCCAGCGACCGCCCCACCGCCACCCCCCCCGGCCACAGCCGCAGGGGGCCCACCCCAAGCTCCCCCGGCTTTGCCGGCCCCTGCAGGTGCGCCCCAAGCGGGGCCACGTGCCCCCCTGCGGCCCTCAGCCGCCGCTGCTCCTCGGGGCTCGCCTGCAGGCGGTGCGACGTGGTCGCCTCGGCCACTGCGCCGTCGCACCCGGCGTCGACAACGCAGCTCGAGTCTCCCACATTTGCCACCGTCAAAAGCCACCCCGTAGCCAGCACCGCCGTGAGGGTGGCGCCCGATCTGAGGGCCGCGTCGGCCGAGGGCAGCCTGCCGTTTCTGCCGGCGTCGACCCAGGCGTCGTCGACGGCGGCGACGGCAAAGACGAGGGCGCGGCGCACGGCGGACGCGTAGCGTGCGACGGCGCCGCCGTCGCCCCAGTCGCAGGGCGGCAAAGTGGGGGGGATTTGGGCGAGCTGCGCGGCGAGGGCGTGGGGCAGCTCGCGCGCGGCAAAGGCGGCGCACTCGGCGCCGTGGTGGCCGTCGGAGACGACGTAGAGGCCGTGGTTCTGGGGGCCCAGGGAGGAGTGGGAGACGGTTGGTGTTGGCGTTGTTGCGCCGTTGCCGTTGGCGTTGCCGTTGGCGGCGGCGCTAGCGGCGCTGCCCGCGAGGTCGTTGTTGCTGCGCGGCGGCGGCGGCGGCGGGCAGTGCGCCGAGCACGCGCCGGTGGAGGGCGGGTAGCATTGGACGACGTCCTGGTGTTGTTGTTGTCGTTGTTGTGGTGGTGGTGGAGGGAGAGATGGTTTTTCAGGTGGTGGCGTGTCGGGCGCGCGCGCGCGTCGCGCCGACCGCCGGCGACGGCGGGGTTTTGGGGCGCGGCCCCGTCGCGGCTTTTGGGTTCGCAGAGGCGCCAGCCCGCGAGAGGACTTGAGGAGGCGGCCGCTCCCGCCGCCGCTCGAGCCGCCCCGATTGGCAGCGCGCGTTTTGGGTGGGGGGAATTGCAGCAAGCTCGACGCGCGCGCGACGATGATGACGATTGGGGTTGTCGCTCCTCCTCCTCCTCCGACTCACCTCGCCCTTGAGCGAAACCTGCGCGACCCCGTGCGACAGCAAGGGGCCCTGGTCCGGGTGCGGCTGGTGGCAAGGGGCGCCGAAGCCCCCGCCGTGGGCGCTGGGCTCGGGCGTCGGCTCGCCGATCGAGCTCGAAGACTCGTTCCGCCGGAGCGCGCGGCCCCGGTTTGGCATTCGGTCGCGTGTGTCGAGGGTTGTCTCTCTCGCCCTCCTCCAATTGCGGGCGCGCGCTCTGCGCGCGCGGGGGTGTGTGTGTTCGTTTTTTTTCAGGGGTGGTACTGTGGACGGGGGCGCGAGGCGATGGTGTTGTGAGAGAGAGGTGGTGGGTGTGTGCGGGCCGTCGATATCGGACGGGGGCGAGGCGCCTTCTTCGTCTCGTGCCTCCTCTCCTCCTCCTCCAAAACACACTGATCACCCCTCGCACACCACACCGCTCTCTCCCACACACACACACGTACTCAACTCCAAGACCACCCTACTACCTCCTCGATCGCCCTCCCCGCACGTGCCCGAGTCCACGCACGCGCGGCAAGACCCACGCAACGCACGCGCGTGCAAACAGCGGGGGCGCTCTAGAAGCCACACCCTCCCGCCCGCCTCTCTCTCTTCCCGCGCCCTCTCTCTCCCCCCCTCGATCCATCACACAGAGAGCGGTGCGCGCGCGCGCGCCGAGCAGAGGCGCAGAGCACACAACACAACCCACCTAAAACAAAGAATGGCGAGCGTGCCCCCGCCCGGCGGCATGCCGCCGCCGCCGCCGCTCAACGCCGCCGCCGTCGCCGGCGCCGCGCGCGTGCTGGCCGCGGGCGGCCTGCTCGCGTGGGCGGCCGCCAACTCGCTCTTCAACGTGGAGGGCGGGCACCGCGCGATCGTGTTCAACCGCCTCGTGGGGATCAAGGACGCCGTGTACAGCGAGGGCACGCACCTGATGGTCCCCTGGTTCGACCGGCCCGTGGTGTACGACGTGCGCGCGCGGCCGAGCCTCATCCAGTCGACCAGGTGAGAAAGGGGGGGGAGGGGGCGATTTTCTTTTTTCGTCGTTCGCGCGGCGGCGTATTTGTTCTGCGGCGCGGGGGCGGGCGCGCTCGCGTCTCTCTTTTCCCTCCCCATTTTTTTCCCTCCTCGGTCCGAGCAGGAGGACAACGTCGTCGCCGGGGGCGGGCGCGCGCCCACACACACACCACCGCCAACCCCTCGCCGACGCCCCCCCCCCCCCCCCCCCCCCCCCCCCCCCCCCGCCTCTGACGCCCGTCCCCCCGTGCCCCGACAAAAACCCACCAAAACCAAAACAACCAAAAAAACAGCGGCTCCCGCGACCTGCAGATGGTCAACATCGGCCTGCGAGTCCTCACCCGCCCGGACCCCGAGCGCTTGGCGACCCTCTACCGCACCCTCGGCACGGACTACGCCGAGCGCGTGCTCCCCTCCATCATCCAGGAGACGCTCAAGTCGGTCGTCGCGCAGTACAACGCGTCGCAGCTGCTGACGCAGCGCGAGGGCGTCAGCCGCGACATCCGGCGCATCCTGGCGCAGCGCGCGCGCGGGTTCAACCTGATCCTGGAGGACGTGTCGATCACGCAGGTGGGGTCGTCTGAGATCCATGGCGTCTCCTGCCTTTGTGTGTTTGGCTGCCCCCCCAACAAAAAAAGCAACGCCAGGACTGACGCCGCCGCACCCCCCTCAACTCCACCCACAACCCACACCCAAAAAAACAGCTCACCTTCTCCAAGGAGTACACGGCCGCCGTCGAGGCCAAGCAGGTCGCGCAGCAGGAGGCCGAGCGCGCCAAGTTCGTGGTCGAGAAGGCGCTGCAGGACAAGCAGTCGGCCGTCGTGCGCGCGCAGGTGCGTCCTCTTTCCTGTTTTTCTTGCTTTGTTTTTCGTTTCTTTTCGTCTTTTTCGCCGTCCTTTTGCTCTTCCTCCCGTCTTTTCGCCCCCCGCAAAACCGCTCACGCCTCTCGCCGCCACCACCCATATTTCTCCCCCTTTCTTTCCCACCCACAACAACAACAACCAAACAACAACCAAACAACAACAACAAAAAACAGGGTGAGGCGCAGTCGGCGCGCCTGATTGGGCAGGCGCTCGCGAGCAACCCCGCGTTTTTGTCGCTGAGGCGCATCGAGGCGGCGCGCGAGATCGCGGCGACGGTCGCGAGCAGCGCCAACCGCGTCTTCCTGAGCGCCGACTCGCTGCTGCTCAACCTCGAGGCGGTGGGCGTGGCCAACGCGGGCGCGGCGGCGCGCAAGTGAGGCGTGAGAGGGAGAGGTGAGGAGCGAGGAGGGGCGAGAGGGCGCCTTGCGGGGTCGTCCGCGTTCTCCCCATTCACTTTTGCCCCCACACTACGTCGGCCGTTTCTTTTTAGGAGGAATCTCTCTCTGGTTTAGATTGCTTCTCTTTGTTTTCAAAGAAAAAAATGAAGGGACGATGAAGAAGCCTCGAAACAAAAACAAAAATGACGAGTGGGGGCGGAGGCGGTGCGCCGCCTTGCTCGGCTCTCTGTTTCTCTCTCTCCCGCCTCCTCCAACAACACCCAAACAACAAAAAAAACCCTCGCGCGCTCTCACATAAAGTCAAAGTCGTCGCCGTCCCCGGCGTCGTCGTACACGTACTCGTCCAACCCCGCCGACTTGCCCCCCGCGCCCCCGCCCCCCGCCCCCCCCGCGCTCCCCGCGTTGACCGTCCGCCGCCCCTTGGCCACCCGCGCCGCCGCCGCCGCCTTCTCCGCCTTGACCTTGTCCGCCCGCACCGCGGAGGCGGCCGTCTCGATCTCCTTGCTGTCCTCCGAGCTGAGGGGCTCGCACACCGCCCTCAGCAGAGCTTTCACCAGCGCCTTGTAGTGCTTGGCCGAGCTGTGCGGCAACACAAACCGTTTCGCCGTCAGCTGGGCGATCTCCTCGTAGTCCTTCAGCGCCTTGGGCAGGACGATGCCCTCGAGGCGGCGCGTCAGCTGCGCCATCTCGGAGCCGCCAGCCCCGCCGCCGGAGCTGGGGCCCGCGGGCCCGGACGCGCCGCCGCCAAAGAGCTCTTGCGCCGCGCGCAGGTCGGCCTCCTCGACCAGCCGCTGGCGGCGCAGGCGCTCGGCCGCGGGGTCGTCCAGGGGGGTGTCGTCGGCGGGGTCCTGGGCGCCCATCGATTCCTTGTGGGCGTACTTCTTGGGGGCGGGGGGCTTGCGGGGCTGTTTTGTTTTTGCGGGATTTTGTTTGGTTTGGGGGTTGGTTGGTCAGGGGCGCGTTTTCGTCTCGTGCGGCGTTGGCGTCGCGCGGACGCGCGCCGGCGGCGCGCGATCGCTCGCGAGACTTCCAAGCCAAAAACGCACCTGCGCCGGCTGCTTTCCCGCGGCCGCCTCGTCCTCCTCCTCGTCGTCCTCCTCGTCCTCGCCCGCAAACTTGCTGTCGTCGGGCCCCGTCGCGCGCGCGAGGATGGCCTCGCCCGCGGTCTCGAACTGCGGCGCTGCTGCCGCTGCGGGCGCGCCCGCCGGGAGCTTGGGCTTGAAGTCCTCGGCCTCCCAGTCCTCGGCCTCCCAGTCGTCGGCCATAGCTGCTGCTGCTGCTGCTGCTGCAGGTGTTGGTGGATCGGTGCGCGCGCCTGTGTTTTGCGCGCGGGAAGGAAAGAGGGAGAAACTGCTCTGCTTCTCTTCTTGAGCGCGCCTCGGTTCGATTGATCGGTCTTTCGGTCGCACGAGCGTCGATTCGATCGTACTGAGATGGCGGCGCGGCCAATTGGGGGGTAGTGTTTGCGGGTGTGTGTGTGTGTGCGTGAAGAGAGGGCACGAGCGAGAGGGGGAGGTGCTCAAGGGGGGAGAGGAGAGAGGGAGTGAAGACGACTCCTCCCCCTCCCATTCGGTCTCGGTCAGAACGCAACTCCCTCTTCCCCCGCCAATCGCCGATCAGCGCGCAAGCGTCGACACGACAGGCAAAGCGCAAACTCACACACATCCACGACCAGACTCAGAAACAGAAAGAACACCCCCGCACGCGGGCGCGCAGAGAAGCAGGAGCAGAGATGATGCAGCAGCAGGCGCTCGCGAGCACGAGCGGGCGCTCCGGCGCCGCGCCCGCGCCCCGCCGCGCCGTGGTGGGCCGGCGGAGGTCGGCGCTGGTGCGCGCGGCGGCGTCCACGGACCTGCGCGCGGACGCCAAGCAAGGTGCGTTTTGGGTTTTGTTGAAGGATGAAGAGCTTTGGCGGCCGCTCCCTCTTCTCTCTCTCTCTCCGCGCCCGCCCCGCCCGCCCCCCGGTTCCAGGGCCTCTCCCAATGACGGGACGCGGAGTCGGGCGCCGAGGTCGGCGCGCGCGCGCCGATCGACGGCATCGGCGGCACTGGCGCGACGGAACAAGGAGCGGAGGCGGCATGCCGCGCCGCGGCCGCGGCGCGCCGTCGGCGGCGGGCGGCGGCGGCAGCGGCGGCACGCTCAGCGCGGCCGCTCCTCCTCCTCGCGCCGACACCTGCTAGCGAGAGCTCCCGTCTCTCCAGCGCCTCTGTCCAAGCCCCCCCCCCCCCGCCCCTCGATCACACGAAAAGAACCCAACGAAACAAACCAAACCCCCACCACGAACAAAAAACCAAAACCAAAACCAAAAACCAAAAACCTAACAGGCCCCCCGCCGAGCGAGCTGACGGCGCAGTTCGTGCCCTTTGCCGACGTGGCCAAGGGCGCGCTCGGCCAGGGCGGGCGCTCGCACCTCTCGGGCGAGAACTACTCGCTCGACACCGTGCAGTACCGCGCCAAGGTGCGTCTTTGCGGCGTTGTGCTCCCGAGTTGGTTGGTTTTTGGCCGGGGGGGGGGGGGGGGCGCGCCGCGCGCGCTCGCGCCTCGGCCCCGCGGCCGCCGCGCCCCTTCCTCCTTCCCTTCTCCCGCCCCAACCTGCAAAGAGCCACCCTCCTCATCCTCCCCCTCCAACAACACCACCAAACAATCACCCAATATCCCCCCCCCCCCCAATGCACTAAAACCCACTAAACACAAACAAAACAAAACCAAAGGACGGCGGCCTCCTCGACGTGTGGCACGACCTCGACGCCTTACAAAAGTACGACGCCCCCTACTGGCGCAAGCTCTTCGACGGGCGCGTCGCCACCACGTCGTGGCCCTACGGGTCCGGGGTGTGGTCCAAGAAGGAGCTCGTCTTGCCGGGGATCGCGGACGAGGACATCGTCTCGATGTTCGAGGGCAACTCGAATCTGTTCTGGGCCGAGCGCTTCGGCCGCGAGCACCTGGGCATGACCGACCTGTGGGTGAAGCAGTGCGGCAACAGCCACACGGGCTCGTTCAAGGACCTGGGCATGACGGTGCTGGTCTCGCAGGTCAACCGCATCCGCAAGCGCCAGCCGGGCAGCATCAGCGCGGTCGGGTGCGCGTCGACGGGCGACACGAGCGCGGCGCTCTCCGCCTACTGCGCGGCCGCGGGCATCCCCTCGATCGTCTTCTTGCCCGCGGACAAGATCTCGCTCGCGCAGCTGGTGCAGCCGATCGCCAACGGCGCCCTCGTCCTCTCGATCGACACGGACTTTGACGGGTGCATGAAGCTCATCCGGCAGGTCACGGCGGAGACGCCCATCTATCTTGCCAACTCTATGAACTCGCTTCGGTTGGAGGGGCAGAAGACCGCCGCCATGGAGATCGTGCAGCAGTTTGACTGGCAGGTGCCCGACTGGGTGGTGATCCCGGGCGGGAACCTGGGCAACATCTACGCGTTTTACAAGGGGTTCAGGGTGAGTGGTCTTTTTGGGGGTTGGTTGTTTGTTGGAGGTTTCGTTGTTGTTTTTGGGGGGGGAGGGGTCTTGGCGTTTGTCGCGAGCGGAGGGGGGGCGCGCCGCGCCGTGCGCACCGCGCCGCCTCTTCTTTCCCCCCCAACTCCCCGCCCTGTTCCCCCGCCCGCCTCCGCCGCCTCCTCTCTTCCCTCCCTCAGCCCATCCCCGCACATCTAATCCACTAAAATCCACTAAAACCCCCCCAAAAAAACCAAAAAAAACAGCTCATGCGCGACCTGGGCCTCGTCGACCGCATCCCCCGCCTCGTGTGCGCCCAGGCCGCCAACGCCAACCCCCTCTACACCTACTACAAGTCCGGCTGGACGCGCTTCGAGCCCGTCAAGGCCAAGACCACCTTTGCCTCGGCCATCCAGATCGGCGACCCGGTCTCGATCGACCGCGCCGTGCTGGCGCTGCGCGACTCGGACGGCATCGTGGAGGAGGCCACCGAGGAGGAGCTCATGGACGCCGCCGCCCGGGCCGACCGCACGGGCATGTTCAACTGCCCGCACACGGGCGTGGCCCTGGCGGCCTTGACGAAATTGCGCGAGCGCGGGGTGATTGGCCCGAAAGACCGCACGGTGGTGGTCTCTACGGCTCACGGCCTGAAGTTTGCGCAGTCCAAGGTGGCCTACCACAGCGGGCAGGTCGAGGGGATGGCGTGCCAGTACGCCAATCCCCCTGTTGCTGTGCGGGAGGACCTGGGCGCCGTGATGGACGCGCTGCGGTCCAAGTTCAAGGGGATTTGAAGAGAAGGACGTTTTTTTTGTAGGATTCTTTTTTTGGGTTTCCGGCAGCAGCAGCAGAGCGACGACGACGGCGCGAGAAAAAAAACGAACCCACCATGCCCATGGCGCGCGCGCGCTTTCCAAAGAAACGAGTGAGACAAAACACACGCCCGTCATCTGTACCAAACCCCTTTTGTGTTACCCCATTTCGTAGGAGTCAGTTTGGCTCGTCGCCGCTCTCCGCCGCCGCCAACGGAGCGACGACGACCCCGAGCCGCCGCGCCCGCTCTTCGTCCCGCGCCCGCTCCTCCTCGAGCAGCCGCCTGCGCGCCCCGTGCTGCAGCTCCTCCACCCTCTGCCCTGTTAGGTCGCAGAAGCGGCCCGAGCACGCCGCGCGCACCAGCGCGCCGCCGTCGATGGCGGTCGCGGGAAGAAGCTGCAGCAGCAGCTGCGCCGCGTCGGCGCAGTCTCCGCCTCCCCCTCCCCCTCCTCCTCCTGATGCGCCTGCTGCTCCAGCCGCGCTCGCCCTCCGGCCCCCCAGTAGATTGCCACCACCCCCGCCGCCCTTGCCGCCGCCCTTTCCGCCGCCGCCGCCGCCGCCGCCGTCCGCCACGGCCTCGAGCGCCCGCCCCCCGCGCTCGAGCAAGGCCAAGGCGACCCTCAAAGGGGCCGCGGCCGTGCGCTCGTAAAAGAAGAGGTCCCAGCATCGCGCGCACGTCTGAAAGGGCAGCGCGCCGACGAAGCCGGCGATCAGCCAGCCGGGCAGGGCGGCGGCCGCGGCCGAGTCGCCCGCAGAGGTGGAGCCAAAGAGGCGCCGCAGCGCGCTCGAGGCCGCGGGGAGGCGCTCCGGCAGCAAAGAGAAGCTGAGGAGGTTCTGGTCGGCGCGGGGGGCGACCATGGCCGGGCAGAAGTAGCCGGGGACGACGTCCTCGGCCAGGGAGGCGAGGCACGCGAACGCCAGGGCCTCGCCTCCTCCGTCTTCTTGGCCGCCGCTGCCGCCGCCGCCGTCGTCTTCGGAGGAGGAGCAGCCGGGCAGGCGCAGCAGGAGGCCCGCGGCCCACATGTTCATGCCCTGGGCGTAGCCGTGCGAGGGGCGGTGGGCAGCGTAGGCGGACAGGACGCGGCGGAGGGAGGCGCGCACGCCGTGGGTGTTGACAGGGGCGGGCGCTGCGGCGGCGGGGGCGGAGGAGGGCGAAGACGGCTGCTGCTGCTGCGGCTGGGGAAAGGTGCGGGGGACGTCCTTGTCGATCTGCGCGAGGACCGAGGGGCCCACGCGCAGCCATGCAGCGCGCTGGGCGGGCGAGATCGTCGTCCGGGCCTCCGCCGGCGGGGCGGAGGAGGACGGGGGGCCGCCGCTTTCTTCCTCCTCCTGCTCGCCCCCGCCCGCCGTGTCCGCCGCCTCCTCCTGTTGCCGCCGCCCCCCTTGCCCCTCCTCTGCCTCCGCCACCAAAGCCAGCAGCCGCCGGTAGTACTCCCGCGGAAACCGCTCGCGCGCGCGCAGCAGCAAGGGCCACACCCGCCCCCTCAGGGCGTCGGGCACGCCGCCGATGATCAGGCGGTCGAGCTCGCGGCGCCGGCGCCGGCACTCGATCCGCCGCTGCTCTCGCCGCCGCCGCCGCTCGGCGCCGCCGCCGCCGCCGGTCTGCTCCTCCTCTGCTCGCTCCCCGTCCTCCTCTTCCTCGTCCTCGTCGTCCTCGCCTTCTTCCTCGGCGGCCCGCCTGTCGTCCTCGTCCTCGTCCTCGCCGTCGTCGTCGCACCACAGGCGGCGCGCGCGGATGGGCCTTATCGGCAGCACCGCCGCGAGCGCCGCGTCGAGAGACGATGCCGACGCCGACGCGACAAACCGCTCCCACCGCTCCGTGCGCTCGCGCTCGTCGCGCGCGAAGCGCCCGGCGTGCTCGAGGTGGAGGGCCTCGAGGTCGCCGAACTCGTCGAGGGGCTGCGGGGGCTGCTGCTGCTGGTGTTGCTGATGGGGAGGGCGCGCGTGCGGGGGGTCTCCCTCTCCTCCTCCTCCTCCTCCTCCTCCTCCTCCTCCCGACATGGTTTCGTTTTCTTTTGTGCTTGTCCCTCTCTCAAGGCTCGTGCGTTCGACGCTGTGGTCAAGCTCGTGATCACGCCATCCGGGTGCTCTGCGGGACTCGATGCGAGCAACGCCGAGAGAAGAAAGGCAACCGGCGGTGCGCGCTCCGTCCTCCGTCGCCGGCCGGCGCGCGGGCGCCGAGGCGGCTAATTGTTATTTCTCTTGCGGTGTCGGTGGTGGTGGTGTGTAGAAAAGGTTTACAGAGGCTTCTCGGGAGGGGAGGTGCGAAGAAGGAGGCGGCGCACGGGCAAAGGCAGGGGCCGGCACAACGAACGGTACACAGAAAAACCCGACGCGGAGAGGGAGGGAGGAGGGGCAACAACGACGACGGCGGCGACGGCGACGAGGTCTCTTGACCCCCCGCGCTTCCCAACACCGCCCCCTAAAAAAACACCCCAAAACGGCGGCGCCAGGCCCTCTACTTCACTCGGCCTTGCCCCCGCCCGCCGCCTGGACCGCCGCCGCCGCCTTGCGCGGGGTCAGGCGGCTCACCACGTCCCCCACCTGCGCGCGCGCCTGCGCGGCGGCCCCCTCCACCTGCCGCCGCACGGCGTCGTGCGCGGCGTCGAGCTCGTCCTTGCGCAGCTCGTACACTTTCGGCAGCGTAAAGAGGCCCACGATCGCCATGTACAGCAGGCCGACGGGCGTAATGATGCGGCCGAGGCGCGCGGCGAAGAACAGCAAAACGGCGGCGCGCAGGGAGAGGCCGATGTCCTCGCCCGAGAGGATCTTTCCGCTCAGCACGAGCCCGTGGTTGAGCGCGCGGCGGAGCTTGTCGGCGGCCAGGCGGGCGGCCGACTCGTCGACGCCGGCGGTGAGGACGCGGGGGAGGTACTGCTTGGGGCCGGGGCTGTTGTGTGTTGTTTGGGGTTGTTTTGTTTGGGGTTGTTTAGTCGCGGGGGGGGAGAGGGGGCGGCGGGGGGAGGGGCGTCAGCGAGGGGGGGTTAGCGGTTTGGCGAGGGAGAGAGAGCGGGGAGAGTTGCCCGGCTCTTTGGCTTTTTCGGCCTGTGTCCCCGGCCCCCCCCGATTAATACAAAGAGTCCAACCCTTCAACACACACACACAGAAAAAAGAGGCAAAAGAAACAACAAACCACCGAAAAAAAAAACGCACAGCTTGGTCGCGCCCGCGGCGACGGCCCAGGCGCCGGAGCCCACGGCGAGGGCGACGCCGACGTTGCTGAGCCACGTCATCAGGGGGATGCCGCTCCACTCGAGGAGGACGTAGAGGAGGGTGGCCCCGCCCAGGGCGGCGGCCGACTTGGGGACGTCGTGCCACAGGAGCAGGTCCTCGACTGTTTTTTTTGGTTTGGTTTTTGGGTTTTGTGGGGTTGAGCGGCGGCGGGGTGGTCGTAAGAGAGCGGCGGGGCAGCGCAACGCGTCGGAGCGGCGCCAGTGGCGGGGGGGCGGGGCGCGCGCGCGCCTGCGCGCGAGGACGGATCAGCCGGGGCGGGCCGCGAGAGTGCCGCTCTTGGCATGGCGTGTGTGCGGCGACGCGTGTGCGCGCGCGCGCATAAAGCAAGAGAGAGACAAAGAGGGAGATACGGAGAGGGGTTGAAGCTCTCGTTTTTCCTTTCGGTTGTCTGTGTCGAAAGGGGCCCGCTCCGCTTTGCTCTCTGCCCCGCGCGCGCCGTCGGTCGCCAAAGCTCCTGAAGGGGTTCGCGCGCATCGTACCGGGCTGCAGCTGGTTGGGCAGCTTGACCCGGCTGGGCGTGGCCGCGGCCATCTCGGGTTTTTTGTTTTGAGAGAGAGGGGGGGGAGGAGCAGGTGGGGCTACGCGGGAGCTGGCGGTGGTGTGTGCTTGCTAGAAGAACGTCGGGTTGCTAGTGAGAGAGCTTCTGTGTTTGTGTTGCGTCTCTGCGTGTGTGCACGGCGACGACGACAAGAAGGACGGTGGCGTGAAGGAGGAGAGAGAGAGAGCGCGCGCCGACATGAGCGTTTTTGCCGGACGGCAAAAACGGCTAACGCGCGCCGCTTTGCTGCCTGTCCCCGCCCACCCTTTTTTCTCCCGCCCACGCACGCGATCCCGCGCGTGCGCATCACACGCCGCGTCATACCACTAGACCTAGCCGAAGAACGACGACACACACCCGCGCGCGCAAACAAACGCAAGAGCGCACAAAACACACTCCACCTCACCCCCTCGTCGACACCTCCCTCCCTCTCTCTCGCACGCGGGCCTGCGTCCAAGAGGGGTCGGGCCGGGCGCTCGTCGCATCTCAAGGCCGGGCCCCTGACCCGTCGCCTCCTGACTGTCGGTTCGGCGGGCGGGCACAGAGGCACAGAGAGAGAGGGAAACACGCGTGAGGAGGTGTGTGAGAGGCAAAGAGCACCCCCCTCCCACGCCTTCCCTCCCCCGTGGGGCACGCCTTTCGACAAAGAGACACCCAGGCGCGCGCGGCTGCTTGCTCCCCCAACACAGCCCGGGCAAGGAGGCGCCCTTCGCTCGCGTCGCGCGCGCGCGCGCGAAAAAGGGGAGACAGCGCGCTCGAAAAGCAAGCGCACAGCAGCGGGGGGCGCGCGCCGACCGACCGACACCGCCAGCGGCGTGGGCGCGCGCGCGCACGCCAAAACCCCGCTTGCGCCCGCTCATCGGCTGCTTGCCGGCGCGCGAATAAAAAAAAGAGCAAAAACCCCTAACATGGGCTGCGGCGCCTCCAAGGAGAGCCGCGCGGGCGCCGACCCCCGCGACGCCCCCTCCCGCCGCTACCTCGCCGCGGGCGGCAACGGCGTCGGCGGCCCGGGCATGGGGCTTGGCGGCGGCGGCCCGGGCGGCGGCGGCCTCGGCGGCGGCCTCGGCGGCCCCGGCGACCTCGGCGGCGGCCTCGGCGGCGGACCCTACCTCCCCTCCTTTGGCCCCCTCAGCGCGCGCGAGTACAAGGCGCGCCTCGCGTCGTCCGAGGGCACGCAGGTCGTCGATTTCCCCGCGTCGGGCCTCTCGGTGCGATACGCGTTTGTCTCTCAGAGAGGGCTCTACCCCGACTCTCCGGACAAACCAAACCAGGACGCCCTCGCGGTCCACCCGCACTTTGCGGGCGACCCGGAGCAGCTCTTCGTGGGCGTCTTCGACGGCCACGGGGAGGCGGGCACCGCGTGCGCGCAGTTTGCGCGCGACCGCGTGCCCGAGGCGCTGGCGCGGTCGCCGCAGTTTAGCTCGGGGGGCCAGCCGGCGCTGGCCTTCCATCAGGCCACGGTGACGGTCAACCAGCAGCTGCACCGTTCGGCCCACGACGACACGATGAGCGGCACGACGTGCGTGGCCCTGCTGATGCGGGGCAGGCAGATCTGGTGCGCCAACGTGGGCGACAGCCGCGCGGTGCTCGCCGAGCGCAGGCCCGCGCCCCCGGGCCGCACGGGCGTCGGCGGCGTCGGCGGCGCGGGCGGCGGCGGCGGCGGCGCCTCGGCCCAGCAGCAGCAGGCCTCGGGCGGCTACTGGGCCCCGAACAATTCTTCCTCCTCCTCCCCTGATGGCGGGGCAGGGGCTGGAGGCACGGGCGCGGGCGTGTGCGTGGCGGACGACCTCTCGTTGGACCAGACCCCCTACCGGCGCGATGAGTGCGAGCGCGTGAAGATGGCGGGCGCCCGCGTGCTGACGCTCGACCAGATCGAGGGCCTCAAGGACCCCACGGTCGAGTGCTGGACGACCGAGGAGGAGGACGACGGGGACCCGCCCCGCTTGTGGTGAGTGGTTGGAAGCTGAACGCGTGTGCTGGAGTCGTTTTTCCCGCGAACAGCGCCTTGCCGCGCCGCGCGGACTCGTGCCAGCTCAAGGCGCTCAACCCCGCCCCCCCTTGAAAAAAAACCAACCCCCCCACCAAACAACATCAAAAACAACAACAACCACCCACAACGCCACAGGTTCCCCAACGGCATGTACCCGGGCACCGCCTTCACGCGCTCCATCGGCGACTCGGCCGCCGAGCGCATCGGCGTCACGGCCGAGCCCGAGGTCGAGCAGCGCGTTTTGAATCCAAGGCACGCCTTCCTCGTCGTCGCCTCGGACGGCGTCTTCGAGTTTTTGTCCTCGCAGTCCGTGGTCGACATGGTGAGCAAGTTCGACGACCCGCAGGAGGCGTGCCTGAGCGTCGTGGCCGAGGCCTACCGCCTGTGGCTGCAGTACGAGACGCGCACGGACGACATCACGATGGTCGCGATGTTTCTCGACTGGCAGAGCCCCCAGGCGGCGGCGGCGGCGCGGGCGGCAGCGGCGGGGGGCGGGGGCGGGTCTTACAGCTTTGGCGGCGGCGGCGGAAGTGGCGGCAGCAGCAGGTACAGCCTGTACGGGGTGCCGCGGCCGCTGGGCGGGCCGGCGACGGTCGAGGAGGAGGAGGACGACGACGACGGGGGGGAGCAGGGCGACGAGGCGGAGCGGCGGCGCAGGGCGGCGGCGACGGCGCGGCCGGGGCCGCTGCCGCCGGGGCCGGGGCCGGGGCCGGGGCAGCAAAGGCAGCTGACCGCCTCGACGTCCTTCCCGCCCGCGGCCGCCTCGGCCGGGAGCAGCGCCCTGATGCTGCGCAACGCGTCGTTCCGGGAGCGCCTCGGCATCGGCGCGCACCTCGCGGACGTCGAGGCGTCGAGCGAGGGCGACGGCGGCCACCCGGGAGGGGGGGGCTTGAGCCCGGCGGCCGGCGGGGGCGGCGGGAGCGCGGCGGCCAATGCGGCAGCGGCGGCAGCAGCGGCGGCAGCAGCAGCAGCGGCGGCCGCCAGAAGAAGCGGCGGCGGCGGCGGCGGCAGCAAGGGCGGCGGCGGCGGCCGGCGCACCTCGTCCTCGCCGACAGAAGACGACGACGAGGCCGGGGGGCCGGCCAGCGCGCGCGCCCTCAGCGTCGCGAGCGCCGCGGCCGCCACCACCGCGGGCGCCCCGGGGGCCCTGCGGCCCGACGAGCTGCGCGCCCTCGGCGCCGCCGTGCGTGCCTCGTTCCTCTTTGCCAGCCTCCCCTCGCCCGCCCTCGCCGCCGTGCTGGCGGGCTTCGAGCGCGTGCGCGTCCGGCGCGGGGACGTGGTCATCGTGCAGGGCGACCGGGGGGACCACTTTTACGTCGTGGCGGACGGCGTGTTTGACGTGTTTGTGGACGAGGAGGCCGGGCTGGAGGGAGGAGGAGGAGAGGCTGCGGAGGACGGCGGCAACGGCAACGGGGGCGAGGAGGACGACGAGGCGGCGGCGGCGGAGCAGCAGCAGTCTGGGCGGCGAGGCTCGTCCCCCGGCGGCCCGGGCAAGCAGCAGTCGGGCGGCGGCGGCAGCTGGTGGGGCGGCGGCGGGCGCGACAACAACAACAACAAGGGCGGCGGAAGCGCGACGCCGACGACGCCCGCGCTGTCGGGCGCCGCCTCTGCGCTGTCAGGCGACGGCGCCGTCGACGGCGGCGGCGCGGCCGCGCCGCTGACACTGCGGCGGCCGTCGACAGGCAACCCCGCCGGCGGCGGCGGCGGCCCGGCCGGCGGCGGCCCGGCCGGCGGCGGCGGCGGCGGCAACCAGGTCACGTCGCCCACGCCCCACATGCTCCAGCAGCGCACGCTCAAGGCCCTGTCGCAGGTCGGCCCGGGCGGCCTGGGGCTGTGCCCGGCCGGCGCCGACGGCTCGGCCGCGCCCGCCGGCGCCGACGACGACGACGACGACGCCGCCGACAGCAGCGCCGCCGCCGCCGCCGCCCACAACCGCCGCTCCTCCTCGGCTGGCGGCGGTGGTGGTGCGTCGGCTTCGGCGGCCGCCGAGGCCGGCGCCGCGTTCCTCCCGGCCCACCTGCGCCACTCGCGCCTCGTCCACACGTACGCGACGCCAGGGGCGCTCGCCGCCCTGGCAGCCAAGGCCGCGGCCGCGGCCACGGCCGCCGCCTCGGCCGCCGCGAGAAACCCCAAGGACCCGGCCGCCGCCTCCGCCGCCGGCGCGGCCGCCGAGGCCGCCTCCTCCGCCTCGGCCGCCGCCGCCGCCGCCAGCGCCAACCCCCACCCGTCGTTCGGCGAGCTCGCGCTGCTGTACGGCAAGCCGCGCGCCGCCTCGGTCGTCGCCAGGGGGGAGGGCGCGCTGTGGCGCCTCCACCGCTCTGACTTCCGCGCGGCGCTCGCCGCCTCTTCGGGGGCCGTGCACGCGCCCGTGTGCGCCGAGCGCCACGGGGCCGGTGGCGGCATCGGCGGCAGCAGCGCCGGCGGCGGCGGCGGCAGCAGCAAGGGCAGAAAGACCGGCGCCAACAGCGGCGGAGGGAGCGGCAAGAAGGGCAACAACAGCAGCAGCAGCAAAAATGGCGAGGGGGAGGACGACGACGAGGCGGCGGAGCACCACGCCGCCGTTTCCGCGCCCCTGGGCGCGATCGTCCGGACGCTCCGGGGGGTCGAGAGCTTCAAGCCGCTCAGCGCCGCCCAGATCGCCCGCCTCGCCGACCTCCTCGTTGTGCGGCACTTCCGCGACGGCGAGGTCGTCGGGAGGCAGGGCGAGCGCGGGGGGGAGTTTTGCATCGTCAACTCGGGCGAGCTCGTGTTTACTGTTGCGGCCTCTTCGACGCTTTCGGCGGCCGGCGGCGGCGGCGGCAAGGGCGGCGGCGGCGCGGGCGGGAATTCGTCGCAGAGCCAGCAGCCGCAGCGCGAGATCCTCGTGTCCGGGCCCGGGCAGTACACGGGCGAGCGCGCCCTCCTCGACCCCTCGTTCGTGCGCCCCGCCACCCTTACGGCGCGCGGGTACCTGAGCCTGCTCGTCGTCACGCGCGAGGCGTTTGAGAACGCGCTGGGCCCGCTGAGCGAATTGCAGGCGGCGCACGCGCGGTGGCGGCAGTGGCTGTCGCGCCAGCGCGAGCTGCTGTCGCGCTCGTCCGTGTTGGGGCCCCGGCACGCGGACTTGCTTGCGGGCCGGTTTCAGCCGTGGAACCTGGCCCCGCGCCGCGCGCTGTGGGCGACGGACTACCTGGCGCTGTGCGTGATGAGCGAGCGCGGGGGGAGCAGCGCGGGGGGAGGAAGAGGGGGAGGGGCGGGAGGAGCGGGGGCGGCCGGGCAGCAGCAGCAGCAGGCGCTGCCGCCGCTGGCCGTCACCGCGCGCCTCTTTTCGGTGGCGGCCGTGACCGAGCGCGGCCTCGACGCGACCGTCCTGCGCGCGCGCGGGATCACGCGCTCCCTGCCGCCGTGCCTGTTCGTGCCGCACAGCGTCATGGCCTGGCACGACTCGGCGGCGGCAAGCGGCGGCAACAACCACGCCGCCAACGCCGCGAGCGGCACGCCGCCGCCGCCGCGCCTGGCGGGTGAGGCCGTCGCCTGCGTCGGCGTCTGCCCGCTCGACGCCCTCTTGCTCGACGGACCCCTGGACGAGCCCTCGGCCGCCTTTCTGGGGGCCCAGGTCGCCGTCGCCCTCTCCCACCTCCACTACCTCGGCATCGTCTACCGCGGCGTCTGCGCGGCCTCGGTGGTCGTCACAGCCGCGGGCCTCTCGCAGCTGGTGGACTTTCGCTTTGCGCGCCGCGCCACCGCCGACGCCGGCGGCGGCCGCTGCTTCTCGCTCTGCGGCGTGCCCGAGTACATGGCGCCCGAGCTCGTCGCGGGGACGGGGCACACGGACGCCGTCGACTGGTGGGCCCTCGGGGTGCTTCTGTACGAGCTGCTGTGCGGCGCGTCGCCCTTTGCGGCGCCCGGAGACGACGAGCTGACAATCTACCGCCGCATCGCGCGCGCGCAGCTGCCCTCGCCCCTCCCCGCGCACCTGTCGGCCGAGGCCCGCTCCCTCTTGACGCACCTGCTTGCGCGCGAGCCGCGCGACCGCCTAGGGGCGGGGAGGGGGGGCACCTCGGCCCTGCGCGCCCACCCGTTCTTTGCCGGGATCGACTGGGCGGCGCTCAGCGAGGGGAGGGCCCCCCTGCCGCTGGGTGTCCGCGACCGAATGTTTAGCGCGGCGGCGGCGGCGGCGGCGGCGGCCGGCGCGGGCGGGGGCGGCGGCGCGGGCGACGAGGACGAGGACGGCGTCGTCGACTTGGGCGCGTGGGCGGCGCCCGCGGGCGGGCGGGCGCGGCGCGCGCGCGAGGCGCAGGAGGAGCCGCTGTGGGTGCACGAGTTTTGAGGAGAGGGGTGGTTGCTGTTTTGTTGGCGTTCGCGGCTCGGCCTGGTGTTGCTTTTCGCGCCGGCCAGATTCCTTCTGATCTTGTTTTTTCTCTCCATGTCTCTCTCGCTCGCTCCATACCTTTTTACCTGGTTTTTTTGTTTCCCCTTAACCCTCAGAATGCGACACTATTGAAACACACACACGCACGAAAGATTCGGCTTGAGCGAGCGAGGCGCCGCGGCGACGGAGGAAAAATGACGATGCCAAAAAAAACAAACCAAAATCACCGGAAATCGCGCTCAGTTCATCTTACACGCAGAAACACATCATATCAGCGCCCGTTGTGGCGCGGCGGCGGCGGCGGCGGCGCCTGGTAGCAGTAGACGGGCAGCGCGCCCGCCCCGCCCGCCGCGGCCGAGAGCACGGAGGCGGTGGCGAGGGCGCCGGGCGCGGGGCCCGCCGCGCCTGCTGCTCCCGCAACGCCGACGCCGGCCGGTGCGAGCACGCCGCCGCCCGTCACCTGGACGGTGTAGCCGGCGGGAAGGGGAGGGTGGTGAAGCGGGCGGGTGAACAGGTGGAGCGGCGGGGGCGGCAGGATCACCTGCTGCTGCTGCCGTGGCTGCGGGGCGGCTGGCGGGGGAGGAGGCGCGGCGGGGCGGGCCGGGGCTGGCTGCTGCAAAGCCGTCGCCGCCGCCGCCGCCTCTTCTCCTTCTCCCTCTTCCTCCTCCTCGTCATCGACGTCCTCCTGGTCGCTCGAGAGCGCGTCCGGGTCGAACTCGTACGTGTTGATGACCGCCTCGTTGCGCCCCGCCGCCGCCAGCGCCGCCGCCTCGGAGGCCGCCGCCCTGGCGGCGGTCGCCGCCGCCACCGCGTCTCTGCCGCCCCGTCCTCCGCCCCTCGTCGGCCGCCGCCGCGCCGCGCGCGCGGCCGCGGCCGCGGCCTCGGCCGCGGCGTCCGCGCCGCTCGCGACCGCCGCGCGCAGCCACTCGACCGAGTCGACGACGACGACGGCGGCAGAGGAGGAGTCCGCCGCGGCCGTCGCCGCAGCCGAAGAAGAAAGAAAGGGATCGACGGGGCCAAAGGGGTCGTTGCCAGACGAGTCGAGGCGGACGAGGGGGGGCGGGGGGGACGGGGGAGGGGGCGGGGTTGGCTGTGCGGCGTCGGCGGCGGCTGCGGGCCGCTGCTTCTGCTGGCGGGGCTGCGGCGGCTGCAGCCGGGGCGGCGGCGGGGGCGGCGGTGGCGGGGGCTCTGCTGCTCTCCTTGCCCCTGCCGCCGCGCCCCCGTCGCCGCCGCCGCCGCCGCCGCCCCGCGCCCGCAGCGCCGCCCGCCGCGCCTCGGGCGGCGGCCAGCCGCCCTCCGCTGCCACTGCCCACCGCCCCTCCAGGTACTTGGCCCGCACGAACCGCGCCATAGCCGCAGGGTCCCCCCGCGCCGGCGGGCGCCCCCCGGGCCCGCCGGAGGGCGGGAGCGACGCCTCCCAAAAAGCCGCGGCCGCGCCGTTGCCGCCGCACGCGGCCATGAAGGCGGCCTCGGCGGGCGACCAGCCGTCGAGCGTGAGGGAGCGGACGACGGGCCGGGTTGAGGAGGAGGAGGAAGCAGAGGGAGGAGGCAGGAGCTCTTCAGGGAGGCGCGCCGCGGCGCCCCCCAGGGGCGCGAGCACGGCGCGGTGGAGGCCCGCGCAGCGCATGCACAGGAAGACGCCGAGGGCGGCCGACGCCCACGAGGGCGGGGCGCCGCGGCAGTCGGCGCAGAGGGCGTTGGCGTTGTTGGCGTGGCCGTTGGGGCCTCCTCCTCCTCCTCCTGCTCCCCCGAGCATCAGCAGCGCGCGCACGCGCGCGGCGGCGGCGGGGTCGTCGCGGTCGGCGGCAGAGGGGGCCGGGGCTGCTTGCGGGGCCGCGGCCGCGGCGCCAGGGGCGGCGGGGGGCGGGATGAGCGCCGTCGCCTGCTGCTGCTGCTGCTGCTGCTGCTCAGCCCCCCTCACCCCCCGCACCGCCGCCTCCCCCCGCCGCCGCGCCTCGGCCAGCGCCATCGGGTCGGCCAAGAGCGCCGCCAGCGCCTCGGCGCGCGCGCGCACAAAGGCGGCCGCGCGCGACGCCTCTTCTCCCTGGGCGGCCAGGGCAAAGAGAGCGCCGGCGTCGTCGTCGGCGATCGCGCGCAGGGGCGACGAGGAGGGGGAGGGGGAGGCGGCGGAGAAGGCGCCGCCGCCGCCGCCGCCGACGCCGCCGCCGCCGCTTTCGCCCAGGAAGAGCTCGGCCCGCGCGGCGCGCACGGCCGCCTCCCCGCCGCATCGCGTCAGGTAGTCGGCGGCCAGGAGCGCCTTCTGGTGCGACGTGACGCCGTGGCGGCGCGAGGGCGGGCGCGCGAGGCGGAGGGCCAGGACGGCGAAGGCGACGCGCGCAGCGGCCTCGGCAGCCCCGGCGTCGGCGTCGAGCGTCAGGGCGGCCAGGGCGCGGAGCTGCGCCTGGGTGGGCGGCCACGGCTCGCTGCCGCGGGTCGCCATGCGCGCGAGGCGCTCGGCGGGCGGTTGCGGGGGCGCGAGGACGGCCGAGAGCCAGGAGAGCGAGAGGGGCGGCGGCGGTGGTGCTGGGGCGGGGGCGGGGGGCGGCGGCATCGGCGGCGGCACAGGCGCGGCGGCGGCAGAGGCGGCGGCGAGCGGGCCCCAGCCGCCGCCGCCGTCGTCGTCGACGGGAGGTGGTGCCTGCGGCGGGTAGTCCGCCTGCTGCTGCTGCTGCTGGGGGTGGTAGTAGCGCGCGAATGGATCGGTCATGGCTTCTTTTGTTTGGTCTCGGAGGGAGAGAGAGAGAGGAGGGGGGAGGGGGGAGGATTTGGGAGAGGGTTTTGGGTCCTTGCGCGCGCGCGCGGCGCGAGTCGAGTCGGGACTGTGCTCTCGAGAGTGGCGCGCGCGCCCCTTCTCTCCCCGCCTCGCGAAGTGAGAGCGTGTAGCGGGATGGCCGAGATGGCAGGGGGTGGGGAGAAGATGAACGCGCTTTTGGCCACAACGGCGCCCACGCGCGATTGCCCGCCACACGCGGTGGAGCGGCGACGAGGCGCCTGCTTTTTCCCCAAAACGCCCCCGCTGCCCCCCCATTACGCGCTGTCATATGCTCACACTCGTCGCAGGCCTACTACTTCGCACGCACCTCAAGCTCTTTGGTCTCTCGCGAACACACGCGCGCGCCGGCCCTTTCTCTTCCTCTCGGACGCACACCGAGACACACACACACTCTCGCTCTCTCCCCATCGCGTCCGCGCGCGCTCTCTCTCTCCCCGAGCCCGAAACCCGACACCGACGCGACAGGGACAGAGCAGTCGCCAACGCGCGCGCGCGCGCACCGCAAAGTCAGCTCTCAGCCCCCCCCCCCCCCCCCCGCGCGCCCGCCGCAATGGCCGACGCAGCGGCAGGCGGCGGCGGCGGCGGCGGCCCGGCCGGCGGCGGCGGCGGCGGCGGCGCCGACCGCTTTTTGCCCGTCGCCAACATCGCGCGCATCATGAAGAAGGCGCTGCCGCCCAGCGCCAAGATCGCCAAGGACGCCAAGGAGGCCGTCCAGGAGTGCGTGAGCGAGTTCGTCTCCTTCGTTACGAGCGAGTTGAGTTTGGTTTGTTTTGCCCCTTTCCGTTTCCTCTCTGCGCGCGACACGGCGCGCCGCCGCCCTCCCTCCCTCTCTCTTTTTTGCCTCCCTCTCTTCTCTCCCCCCCCGCCCAGCTCACCCCTTCTCCTCTCCTAACAACCCTCCAAACCAACCAACCCCAAAACCAACTAAACCAAACCCCAAAACCAAACCAAACTAAACACAAACAAACAAAAAGGGCAAGCGAGAAGTGCAAGGCGGAGAAGCGCAAGACGATCAGCGGCGACGACGTCCTGTGGGCGCTGGAGACCCTTTCCTTCGGGGAGTACCTGCCCGCCCTGCGCATCTTCTTGCAGAAGTACCGCGACGCGGAGGAGGCGGCGGCGGGGAAGGGAGGAGGCGGGGGAGCGGGGGCTGCGGGGGGAGGGGGCTCGGCGGCCAAGCGGGCCAAGACGGCGGCCGCGGCGGCGGCCGAGGGCGGCGGCGGCGGGGCGGCGGGTGGGGGCGGCGGGGCCGCCTGATTGTGAGAGCGCGGCGAGCGAACGAACGAACGGCACGCACGCACGCACACACACACGCACACGACCTCTTTGTGTTATTTTCATTAGTACGCGCGAAGGTGGATGAGACGTCCCAACAAAAACAGGCGAGCGCGCGAGGGGGGCGATTTTGGCGAGGTCGAGCGTGCGCGGCGAGCCGAGGCGGATTCCGGCGTCGCAACTACAAGGGGGGGCTTCACTAATCAGCGCAGTCCTTCCCACACACAAGCCTGCTATCGTTCTCACCTTAGTACCAAGCGCGGCGACGTCACGCTTCCCCCCCCGACTGCTTTTTGAACCCGCGCAAAAGCGAAACGAAAGCGTGAGAGAGAGAGAGAACCTCTTCTTTCGTCGTTCTCGTCGTCGTCCGCTCGCTCTCTCTCGCAGCATCTCGGCCGCGCGGCCGTGCGCTCGAGCAGCAGCAGCCGCCGCCATGGTGACGCGCAAGCGCAAGCTGCTCAAGGTCATCATCCTGGGCGACAGCGGGTGCGTCTTTTTGCTCCCTCTCGCTACCGCGCACGCCCTCCTCTCGCTACCGCACGCGCGCGCTAGCGTCGTCGCAACGAGCCACCGCGACAGCGACGTGTGCGGATGCGCGCGCGCGCGCAAGCCAGCGGCCTGCAGGAGCCACTTCTCGATCGACTCACGAAACCACACCGCCCCGGCCCGCGCCGAAAAACAACCCTGTCCGTCGCACCGTCGCCGGAACCGACCACCCCCCCGCAAAAAACAAGACAGCGTCGGCAAGACGTCGCTGATGAACCAGTTCGTGCAGAAGAAGTTCAGCCGCGAGTACAAGGCCACCATCGGCGCCGACTTCCTCACCAAGGAGGTCGTCGTCGACGGCCGCCTCGTCACGATGCAGATATGGGACACGGTGCGTGGGGCTTCGTTGGTGCATGTTCGCGCGGATCAGACGACATCGGCGGAAAAGAGAGAGCGCCTAACGCGTCGCGTTTTCCTGCCCCTGGGGGCGCCCCCTAGAAACCCACGCACACCACCCACGCACACCCACCCACCTAAACAACCCCCCCCCCCCGCCAAAAAAAACCCTCAAAAACACCAAAACCACCCCCAAAACAACACCCCCCCCCCCCCTACCCAAAAAAAAAAACCAGGCGGGCCAGGAGCGCTTCCAGTCGCTCGGCGTCGCCTTTTACCGGGGGGCCGACTGCTGCGTGCTCGCCTACGACGTGACCGACGCGCGCACGTTCGAGTCGCTCGAGTCGTGGCGCGACGAGTTCCTCGTGCAGGCGCAGCCGAGGGACCCCGCGGGGTTTCCGTTTGTGGTGCTGGGGAACAAGGTCGATGAGGCAGAGGGGGGAGGAGGAGGAGGGGGGGAGGCAGGAGCAGCCGGAGCAGCAGCACCCACCACAGCAACCCGCCGCCCGCGCGCCGTCACGGAGAAGCGCGCGCGCCTGTGGTGCGCCTCGAAAGGCAACCTTCCCCACTTCGACACCTCGGCCAAGGCCGACCTCAACGTCGAGGCGGCCTTTGCGGCGGTGGCGGCGGCGGCGCTTCGCAACGACGACGCGGCAGCGGCGGCGGCGGCGGCAGCCGGGGGGGTCGGGGGGCTTGGGGGGGGCTACGGCGGCGCGGAGGGGGGTGGGTACGTGCCGGACACGCTCGACCTGAACGCCGGGCTCGGGGGGGAGGGCGGCGGCGGCGGGGCGGGAGGGGCGCCGCGGCGCGCGGCGCCGGCGTCGGCGTGCTGCTGAGGGAGCGACGGGGGGGCACGGAGGCGTCAGCGCGCTCGGCTGCTTTTCCGCCCCCCCTTTTTTTGTCCCCCCCGCCCCCGTTTGCGCGCCTTTTATAACATTGCTTGCTTTGCTCGCCCTCTCAGGAGATCCTGTCCGCTCGTTCGCTCGTGTCTCTCTCTTTAGGGGCCGGCCGCCCCCTTGCCTCCGTCCGCTGTTCCCCGCTCTCCGCCTCGTCGCTCGACGCCGATGGGCGCCGCCGCCGAGCGCCCGCTCCATCACAACTCGCCGCCGCCTCGCTCACCGAGACACACACACACACACACCCCGCGAGCACCACACAACGAGACAGCCTTCATACACACCAACACAGGCAACCTACCCCAGCAACAAAACAACCCCCGTCGTGTGCGCGCGCGCGCCAAAAGCGAGCGAGAGAGGGACAACGCCCCCATCACCTCCCCTTGAAACAAAGAAAAACGTCGCCTGAGCGCCGCAGCCTCGGCGTGAATGTGCAGCCCGGTCGAGCCTTGACGGTCTCAGGGTACGTCCCGACCAAGATCGGTCGCCTGGCCAGCCGGCCGAGCCTCGCTGGCGCCGCCGCGCGGTCGCGAAAAGAGGGGCTGGCTCTCTCTCTCGTCTTGTCCGACGGCTCTCTCTGCGCGCGCGTGCTGCGTCGTCGGCAGGAGCAGCAGCACGCGAGGCAGCGACCGCACGCTCGCGAAGCCCCTCTCGTCGTCGGCGGGGTGGGCGTGTGTGGCAGCCTCGCGCGCTCGCGAGCTCGCTCTCTCGTCGTCGTCCTCACTCCCCCGCCCCCTCTCTCACCCGCGCGCTCACACACACGACAAAAACAGGGGCCCATGTTTGGCGGCAACGTGCCGCAGTACCCGCAGCAGGGCGGCGGGTTCCCGGCGCTAGGTGCGTTGCGAATGCGCCGTGAGATGAGGCAGAGGCGCGCGCGCGAGGGAGGAGGAGGAGCAAAGCAGCAGCAGCAATCAGCACGCTCGCGCGCCTGCCTTGCCTTGTCTGTCACTGTCCCTTTTTCCCCCAGAGCTGGGACGCCCCCTTGGGCGTGCTCGAGCCGCATCAGCAGCAGCAGCAGCAGCAGCAGGCCCGCGCGCGCCACCGTGGCTCTGCGCAGGGCCCCCCGCGGCACGCAACACGCTCCGCCGCCGCGACGCCGCCGTGAGGAAAAGAGAGAGACGCCGGCCACCCTCCCTAAGAAACCACGCCCACCAACCACCACCACCCAACCACCCAAAACAGGCGCCCGAGCAGGAGGAGGAGCAGGGGGCGCCCAGCAGCAGCCGCAGCAGCAGCAGCTGTCGGGCTTTCCCCCGCTCGGCGGCAGCGGCGGCGGCGGCCCGCCGCCCGGCCTGCAGCAGCAGCAGCAGCCCCAAGGGGGGTATGGGGCCGCAGGGGGGGCGGGCCTGGGCGGGCGCGTGGGCGGCGGGTTCCCGTCGGGCGTGACCAACGGCCTCCTCCAGCAGCAGCAGCAGCAGCAGCAGCGCGGCGGCGCGGGGCCGCCGGGCGGCCTGCGGCCCGGCGGCGGCGCCGCGGCTGGCCTGCCCCCCGGCTTGCTGGGCGGCGGCGGCGGCGGCTTTGGCGGCGCCGTGGCCATGCAGCAGCAGCAGCAGCAACAGCAGCAGCAGCTGCGGCAGCAGCAGATGCTCGGCAACCTCCTCCAGCAGCAGCAGCAGCAGCAGCAGCAGCAGCTGCAGCAGCAGCAGCCGATCGGCGGCGGCGGCGTTCGCCTCTTGGGCGGCGGCGGCGGCTACGGCGGCGGCGGGGGGGGGCAGGACATCATGGCGCTGCTCGGCAAGGGCGGCGGCGGCGGCCCGCCCGGCGGCGGGCTGTTCGGCGGCGGCGGCCCGCAGCAGCCGCAGCAGCCGCAGCAGCAGCAGCAGCGGGCGGGCGCGTACGGCCTTCCCCCTGGCCTCATGCCTCAGCAGCAGCAGCAGCAGCAGGACGGCGGCGGGGGCGGCGGGGGCGGGGGCAGCGGCGCGGCGTTTGACGCGTCCGAGTTCCCCGCGCTCGGGGGCGGTGGTGGCGGAGTTGGCGGCGGCCTGCGCCCGCGCGGCAGCGGGGGCACGCCCGGCGGCGCCGACGCGGCCGCGGCCTCGTACGCGCAGCAGCTCGCCCTGCGGCGCGCGCAGGAGCAGGCGGCGCAGGCGGCCGGCGGCGGCGGCGCGGGCGCGGGCGGCGGCGGCCAGGGCGGCGGCAGCGCGGCCGACTTTGCGATCAACTCGGAGCGCGAGTTCCCGGCGCTCGGCCGGCCGCTCGCCGGCAGCGGCGGGGGGCAGGGAGGAGGGGCCGGCGGCCAGGGCGGCGGCTCGGGCGGTGGCGGCGGCTTGGCGCAAGGCGCGCCGCCGTCGCCCAGCGGTGGCGGCAACGGCGGCGGCGGCGCGGCCTCTTCCGGCGCCGCCGGCCGCTACGGCCTGCTCGGCCTGCTGCACGTCATCCGCATGACCGACCCGGACCTCACCACCCTCGCCCTCGGCACGGACCTCACGGGACTGGGCCTCGACCTCAACGCCCCCAGGCCCCTGCACCGATCGCTGCTCTCTCCGCTCGCCGACGCGCCCACGCGCGCCGAGCCGCCGCCCTTCCCCGTCCCCTCGTGCTACCGCCACGCGTCCGTCCCGCGCCTCCAGCCCGGGCACCTGGCCAAGTTCAAGGAGGACACGCTCTTCTACATCTTCTACTCGATGCCGGGCGACGAGGCGCAGCTGGTGGCCGCGGACGAGCTCTCGTCGCGGGGGTGGTGGTGGCACCGCCGTCTGGGGGCCTGGTTTGTCCACGCCCCCCACACGGCCGTCTCCAAAGGCGCCGGGGGTCGGTCCGAGCGGGGCACCTACCTGTTCTTCGACCCCTCGACCTGGGACGTGGTGCAGCGCGCGGACGTCGAGGTCCCCTTTGACGACGTGGAGCCGCCGCCGAGGCTGCCGCGCGGCGGCGGCGGCGGCGGCGCGGGGGCCGGGGGCGCGGCGGGCGGAGGGGGTGCGGCCGGCGGTGCTGCCGGCGGCGCGGCCAGCGGCGCGGCCGGGGCGGCGGCTGGGGCCGGCAATGGCGCGGCCGCCGCGGGCGGCGGCGGCGCTGGGGGCGGCCTGGGAGGCAAGCTTGGGTGAGGGAGGGGACAAGAGAGAGCGGCCACCGCCCTCTCTCTCGTCTCTCGCCCGTTCGCCCCTCGCTCCTCCCCCCCCCCCTTTTCGGTTGCCTGCTCTCTCCCCCGAGCCAGAACAAACGAACCGTTGTTGGAGTGGCTGTATGTGTTCCCGTGCACGCGCGCGCGGGCGTGTGCTTGTCTGTCTGCGCACGCGCGCGCGCGCGCGCCCATCCTCGTTTTGTGTAAATCTTTCGTTTTCCTCGATCGGTCGCTTGTTGCGGGGGGCGTCGTTGCGGTCGGCGGCACAGTCGGCGGCCAGCGGCCGCGCCGTCGCCGCGCCCTCGCTCAAATGGCGCCGGGGCGCGCGCGCGCATCGAGGAGGCGGGGCGCACGCCATTCACACAGATCCACGCTCTTTGATTCCCCCCGCGCGCGCTCCTCCATATCCTCATCACAAACCAGCAGCTAGCAGCACGAGCGCTCACGGACGGAGAGAGCCGAGAGAGGAGGAGGACACAACTCACCTTCCGCCCCGCCCTTCGACACCGCAGCGCCGCCGCTCGCGGGCGCGCGCCCTTGCGCGAGAGAGTGGCAGAGCTGGGCAGGAGGGGCTGAAAAGGCAGGATGAAGCCAGATACCAGGCGAGGGCCGGCCGCGTGAAGGTTTTTTCCCAAGACGATGGAAGCGCCAGAGCGGCCGCCGCCGGCCGGCGGCGGCGGCGACCGTCGCGCGCCGGCGACGACGATCGCGGCGCCGCCCCCCGCCGCCGGCCAATCGACTCAAGGCCGAGGCCGCCGCCGCCGCCGCGGCGCAACGACCACCAGAGGCCGGCGAGCAGCAGCAGCAGAAGCAGCACACAGCGACGAGCAGACAGAGCAAAGAGCAGAGCGGCGGCTGCTGCTGCGGCGGCCGGCGACAACGGCGGCGCGCACGAGCGGCGCCGCTGCTGCGTGCTGCCGCGAGGCCGAGGCCGCCGATGGCCGCGGGGGCGCCGCCCCGCCGAGGCGGCTGCAGGTGCGGCGGAGTTCGGGCGCGCAGGTGGGGAGGGGTTGGGCGAGGCAAGGCGAGGGCGGCGGGCGACGCCTGAGCCGCGCGCCGCCAGCGCGGCGGCGCGGCGACCACCACCCCGCGCCCTCGCGCACCCAACCCCCCTCTGACCCCCGTGCGCCTGCCGTGGCCTCGACGCAGCTCCCGCTCCGCCTTGCCCCGGCCCTTACGCGCCTGTGGGCAGCCGGGCCCTCGGCCGCTCGGCCGGCTGGCTTTCTCGGAGCAACGGCGGCCGCAGTGGCTTCGCCGCCGTCCTCCTCCTTGCTGGCCCTCGGCCCCGCGCCGGGTGAGGGCGGGGGCCTGTCGTTCGTGGGCCCCCGTCACGCTGCGGCCGCCCCCCCCGCCGCACACTGCAGCAGCACGGCAGCACAAACGAAGGAACAGCAGCACAGCGCAGCGCTGCGTCGCGCGATGCGGCCGGCTCCGACTCTGCCGAGGGCGCGCTGGCGGCGCCAAAGCACCTGCGCTTCCTCGCGCTGGCGGCGCCCTCGGTCGCGCGCGCGGCCGCCGACCACCTCGCGTCTTTGGCGGCGGCCTACGAGTCCCTGCGCCTGGGCACGCTGCGGCCCTTGTCGGCTGAGAGCCTCGGCGACGCGGCCGCCGACGCGCTCTTTGGCGTTGGGTGGGGGGCGCAGCAGGGGGGCGGCGGCGGCGGCGGCGGCGGCGAGGCCCGCGCGCGCGCTGCGCCGCGCGCGCAGCCAGGGCGGCGGGATCGGCGGCGGCGGCGGCGGGGCCGGGCGGCCTGGACCCGGGCGGGGAGCTCGGGCGCGCCGGGGTGCTCGTCGTCGACGTGGCCGAGGGGGCGGCGGCGGCGGCGGCGAGGGCGGCCAGGGCGGCGGCGGCGGCGGCGGCAGGCGCGGCGGCGGCCCCCGCCGTTGCCGCCGCCGCCGCCTGGCCATTTCCCCCGCCCGCCTTTGGCCCCGGCGCGGGGCCGCCGCCCCCGCTCTTTGGCCTAGGGGACGGCAGCGGCGGGGCCTTTTTCTACGACGGCAGCAACAGCGCCGCGTTCAACTCCCCGATGCAGCAGCAGCAGCAGCAGCAAGCGCCGCTGCTCGCCGCCGCTGCTTACGCTCCCCCTTTCTTCCCGGCGGCGCCCACGGCGATGCCCCTGGCCCCGCCGCCGCCCCCGCCCCCGCCACCCCCACCGCAAGCCGCGTGGCTCTTCTCGCTCGGCCGCGCCAGCGCCCGCGCGCGCTGGGCCCTGGCCGCCGCGTGCCGCGCGCGCCGCGCGGGCGACGCCGGGGAGACCCCCCCGGGCCTGCTGCCCGGCCGCGCGGCCGCCACGTCGCTCGACAGCCCCGCCTCGCTCGCCGTCGTCGTCTTTGTCTTTCCGCCGCCGCCGGCGCCCGCGGCGCCGCCGCTGCGCGCCGCCGCGGCGGGCCGGGCGGCGGCGGCGGCGGCCTTCTCCTCGTCCTCCTCCCTGCTGCTGCAGCCGCAGCAGGAGGGCGGGCTGTCGTCCGCGGCCGCGGCGCTCCAGGCCGCGCTGCCCGCGCCGCTGATGCTGGCGGCCGGCGAGGGCGGCGGAGGAGGAGGGGCGGCGGCGGCTGCGGGGCTGGGGGGCGACGAGGGGGCCGTGGCGCTCGCGTCGTTTCTGGCGGCGGCGCGGCGGCTCGCGCCCCTGCTGCCGCGCGGCCGCGAGGCCCACGAGCTGCTCGAGGTCGAGGATGAAGGCGACGGCGATGACGACGAAGACGGCGACGAGGACGGCGGGGACGAGGAGGACGGCGATGAGGGCGACGGCGAGGACGATTGGCCGCTGCAGCACGGGCGGCAGAGGCGACCGCGGCACAGGCGGCGGCAGCGCTCGCCGCCGGCCGCGCGGCAGCAGCAGCAGCAGCAGAAGCAGGGGGCCGCCTCGTTGTCGCCCGCGCGCCCTGCCGCCACCGCCGCCGCCGCCGCCGAAGCCCTCCTGCCCGCCCCGTTCCCGACCATGGCCCTGCCGCGCGTGTCGGAGGCGCGCGCGCCGTACGAGGTCCGGACGGGCAAGGGGGGCGGCGCCGAGGAGGACGAGGAGGGGGAAGAGCCGTCGGCGGCCGAGCAGCAGCAGCAGCAAAAGCGCAAGCAGCCGCGCCGCCGCCCGAGCCAACGTCCCCGCGGCACCGGCGGCGGCGGCTCCAACGATGACGACGGGCTCGACGTGACGCTCGCACTGGTGCCGCCCTCGGCGCTCTCGCTGAGCGCGGGCGCCGGCTTGCTCTCGGCGCGGGCGGGCGGCGGCGGCGGCGGCGGGGGGCGGGGGGGGGGCCTTCTTGCGCCGTCCTCTTCGTTTGCGGCCGCGGCCGCGCTCGCCGGCGCCGCCGCCCCGGGCCCCGCGGGAGCGCTGCGCGGCGCGGCGCTCGCGCTCTACGGCCGCGCCAGGCGCAGGCTCCTGCTTCTGTCAGCCCCCTCGGCGACGGCGGCGGCCGGCGGCGGCGGCGGCGGCGGCGGCGGCGGCGGCGGGGGGCGGGGGGGGGGCCTTCTTGCGCCGTCCTCTTCCTGCGCGGCGCGGCGCTCGCGCTCTAACGGCCAGCGCCAGGCGCAGGCTCCTGCTTCTGTCAGCCCCCGCGGCTGACGGCGGCGGCCGAGCGCGGCGGCGGCGGCCGGCGGCGGCGGCGGGGCAGCCCGTCTGCCGATGAGGGCGCGTCGCCGCCCGCACGCCGCGAACCGGCCCGCTTTTCCCGCTGGCCGCCGGGCAGCAACCATCCACCGTCGCGCGCGCTCAAGCACAGCACGTCCGGGTCCCGCGGCCTCGCGCCCCCGCTCTTCCCTCCCGCCAGCTCGAGCACAGCCGTTTGCCCGCCTGGCGCGGAGCGGCCGGCAAGGGCGGGAAGCAAGCGAGCAATGAATGGGCCACGCCGGCACCAGTCAAACCACCACCCTTGGGCCTCCCCGCCGGGCGCTGCACTGCGCCTACGCCGCCGGGGGCCGCTGGGTGGCGCTCGCGTGGACGGACGCGCTGGGGGAGGCCGTTTTCGAGACCGAGCTGGTGCCGCTGCTGCTGCCGCCGCCGCCGCCGCCGCCGGCCACGGCAGGGCAGCGGCGCGCCGCCGCCGTCGTCCTCGCCGTCGTCCGCGCGTGCCTGAGGCGCGAGGGCGCCCTGCGGTCGCGGCAGCTCGAGGAGCACGCCGGCGCGCGCAGGCGGCACGCGCACGCGGCGCGGCGGCACGCGGCGCTCGAGGCGGCGGCCGAGCGGGCCGAGCGGGCCGGCGGCAACGGCGGCAACGGCAACGGCAACGGCGGCGCCGCCAAGGCCGCCGCTAGCTCTGCCGCCGCCGCCGCCGCCGCCGAACCTCCCTCCAGCATGGCCCCGGAGCCGCCGTTCGACCACCTGGTCGTCACGCGGTGCCCCTCTGGCCGCCGTCGCCACCGTCGCGGCGGAAATGACGACGACGACGACGACGATGAGGAGCAGGAGCGGCGCGCGTGGGCAGCGGCCGCCGCCGCCGCAGCCGCAGTGGCCGCGCCCCCCGCCTCACTCACCCTCTCCCCGCTGGTCCCGCCTCGTCGCGGCGGCGGTGGCGGCCTCGACCCAGCCGTCCGGGTCGCCCCCCCACCGGCAGCACCCCCAGCCGACGCCGGCGTCGTCGTCGTCGCTTGCGGTTCTGATCCTCGCGGGCCGGGAGCGCGGCCGCGCGGCCGCACTTCCGCCGCCGCCGCCGCCGCAGCCCCGCGCGCCGCTGTCGCGGGGCGGCGCTGATGGCGCTGCGGCCGCGCGCCCCCGCAGCCGCTCCCTCCGGCGTGCCGCCCGCGCCCGTCGAGGAGCCGCACGCCGCCGTCCTGGAGCCGTGGCTGCTCAAGCAGCACCAGAAGCAGCAGCAGCAGCAGCAGCCAACCGAAGCCACACGCACGGCCACAGTCGCGCTGCTGCCCGCGGCGCTCGCCGAGGCGCGCTCGCCCGCGACGGCGCCGCCCGGCGCCGCGGCCGCCGCGGCGGGCGCGCTGGCGGCGGCGGGCGCGCCGCCCTCGGCCCTGCTGCTGCACCTGCGCCTGGCCGCCCACCTGGGCGGGGGGGAAGCAGGTGCGGACGCGGATGGCGCGCGGCCGTGCGCGAGACGGCGCGGCTCGCGGCGCTGGGGGCGCTCACGAGGGGGTTGGCGGGGGCGGGTCGAGCAGTCGGCGACGAGGCGGAGGCCGCCCCGGGCCACTGCGCCGCGGCCGCCGCGCTCCTGGCGCTGGCCGAGGAGGTGGTGGACGACGACGAGGAGGAGGGGGACGAGGAGAACGGGGAGGAGGACGAGGCGGACGGCGGCGGCGAGGGATAGAGAGAGCTAGGACGAACTCATGCAACGACGACCATGAAGGAGGACAAAAAACAACCGATCGGGGGGCGCGAGCCGCGGCAAAAACGGGTGGAACAACCGCTGCCGCGCCGCCGGGGTTCCGCCGTCGTTTCGCGCCCCTCCCCCCTTTCACGCGCCCCCTCTCCCACCGCGCCCCGCGCGCCGATACGACCGCAAGCCTGTGTTTTCAACGAATCCCATCATATCGCACCCAACCATCGCATCCGCCAAGCCAAGCGGAGCAACGAAACGACGACTGTCGGCGCTTCTTCTTCCTCTCGCGCCTCTCCCTCTCCCTCTCCCCCCCACCTTTCCCTTGCCCCTTTCCGCCGGCAGATTCGCCGGGCTCCGCGCGCCCCCAAAACCTATGAACTGAAGATGGACGTGGACGAATACGCCAAGGGGCCGTGGTCGACAGAGGTGCGATTGCTCAGGCCGCGCGCGGGCCGAAAAGACGGGCCGGAACGCGAGAGACAGAGGAGGCAAGACGAGTCCTCCCCTCGCTCTCTCAAAACCGACGCAAAGAAAACCGCGCGCGCGCGCGCCGCCTTGCCGGCGATGGCGGGCCGCGTCTATGGCGGCCGCGGAGGTCGCGGCCACTGTCACCGTAGTACGCGGTGATTTCGGACTCGGGAGGGCGGGCCAGGCGCGCACGCGCGGCCGCCACACTGTTCTTTTTTTCGGGGGGAGAAGGGAGGGGGGGGGAGAGAGTTTTCCTCTCCCCCGCTCTCTCCTCTCACTCACTGCGCCGCCCCTTTGGCGCGCGCGCGCGCCCCCCAAAAGGGCCCCGCGCCGGCCGCCACGAACGTTACCGCGGGTCAAAGTCGGCTCTCGACCCGCCCGTCGCGCGCGCGGGCCGCGCGGGGCGCCCCGCGGGCCCGAAAAACGGCCCTGGCGGCGCGCTCGAAAAACGACCCCCCCCAAAACAACCAGAGCCCCAAGTGACGGGAGGAGAGAGCAAGGGGGAGAGCAAAGCGAAGGCTCCCTCCCTCATCTCGGCCCTTTCGCCGCGAAGCGCGCGCTCCGCGGCACCCGCTCGATGCGCCGCCGCGGGCGCCGGCCCCTCCTCTGCCCGATGCGCGGGTCTTCGGGGGGGATTGAGGGTCGCGAGGGCGGGCCGGGCGCGCGCAAAAGACTCGCCGCGCCCCCGCTTTTTGCCCGCCGTCCCGCGTGGCGCCCCCCCCGCCCCTCCCCCCGCGCCCGCTCACCCTCCCCCCTCCTCCTCTCTCAACACCAAAAAACCGACAACAATCAACAGGAGGATGAGCTCCTCTGCCGCTCCGTGGCGCGCCACGGCCCGCGCAACTGGTCCATCATCGCGCGCGGCATCCCCGGCCGCACGGGCAAGAGCTGCCGCCTGCGGTGAGTGCCGCGAGGGGCCCCGCGCGCCCGCGCTCCCCCCGCCAACCGCCGAAGAAAAAAAAACTCAAAAACTCACCCCACCCCCCAAAAAACCCACCAAAAAAAACACAAAAACAGCTGGCTCAACCAGCTCAACCCGGACGTGCGCAAGGGGCCCTTTTCCCTGGCGGAGGACGCCACCATCATGGCCGCGCACGCCTTGTACGGCAACAAGTGGGCGTCCATCGCGAAACTGCTTCCGGGCCGAACCGACAATGCCGTGAAAAACCACTGGAATTCGACGCTAAAGCGCCGACGGGGGGAGTTTGCGCCCGGCGCCCCCCAGGACGTGCGGCAGCTGACGGCCGCCCTCCGCAGGCGCCTGACGGCCGCGGGCGGGGGGGAGGACGGCGAGCTGCCGACGCCCGCGACGGCGGCGCCGGGGGGGGGCGCGGAGGCGCTGGCGGCGGCGGCGGCGGCGCTGGCGGCGGCGGCGCCCGACGCGCTGCCGCCGCTGCATGGGCGGCTGACGGCCGAGAGCGCCGACGGCATCGCGGCGGCGGCGGTGGCGGCGGCGGCGGCGGCGAACGCGCGGGCGGCGGGTCCGATGGGGGGCCCCGCGGGGGGGCCGATGATGATGGCCGTGGTGGGCGGCGCTGGAGGAGGAGGGGGCGGGGGCGGGGGCGGCGGCGGCGCGGGCGGCGGCACCGGCGGCGGCCCGCTCACGGGCCCCTCGGCCGCCTGCCGCCCCAACCCGCACGCGCCCTCGTCGCACCACCACCACCACCACGCGCCCTCCAACGTGGGCAGCAGCATCCCCACGGGGCCCGGCAGGCAGCACGTCGTGCACCACCCCCCGGCGCACCCGCACAGCCGCTTCCAGCCGCCGGGCAGCGGGCACGTCGTCGTGCGGCCGGCCGCGGCGGCGGCGGCGGCGGGGCCCGCGCGCGCGGCCGCCGCCGCGGCCGCCGCCGCCGCCGCTGCGGCGGCGCCGGCCGCCCCCGCGTCGGCCTTCCCCAACGCCTCGCTCGTGACCGCGGCCTCGCGCCCGCTCAGCGAGCAGGGCAGCGGCCACGGCCTGCTCGACGCGCACCACCACCTGCTGCACCAGCACCTCGCCCTGCTGGCGCGCGCGGCGTCGGGCGGCGTCGGAGGCGGCGGTGCCCCGGCCGCGCCTGCCGCCCCGACGGCCGCTGCTGTCGCCAGCGTCGCCGGCGGCGGCACGGCGGCCGCGGCCGCGGCCGCGGCCGCGGCCGCCGCCGCGGCCGAGGCCGCGCTCAAGACCCACCGCATGCTGCAGCAGCAAAGCCACCCCGCGGCCGCGGCGCCCGCGGCCAGCGGCAGCAGCAGCGGCGGCGGCGCGCGCGGGCAGCAGCAGGCGGCGGCGATGCTGGCGCTGGCCGCACGGCGCGGCGGCGGCAGCAGCACCACCCTCAACAACAACAACAAGAGGCGCGCGGGCGACGCCGCCCGCGCCGCCAACGCCGACCCGGAGGCGGATGACGACCTCAACGCGCGCGCGGGCCGGGCCGCGATGCAGCAGCAGCAGCAGCAGCGGCGGCGGGCCGCCGCCGGCAACGCCGCCAACGGCGACGCCGCCGACGAGGAGGACGAGGACGACGACGACGACGAGGGCTCGGACGACGGCGGCGGCGAGGACGGCGACGGCGACGACGACAGCCTCGAGCGCCGGCGCCGGCGGCTCATGCTGCTGCGGCGCGGCGCCGGGGCCGGCGGCGGCGTGGCCCCGCTGCGGCGCTCGCAGCGCGCGCGCAAGCGCCGCCGCTGGTCGGCGGCCGACGGCGGCGGCGAGGAGGGCGGAGGCACGAGCGGCGGCGGGTTTGAGGACGAGGACGAGGATGAGGAGGAGGACGAGGGGATCGAGATGGAGGAGGGGATGGAGGCGATGGAGGGGGGCGACGCGGACGGCGACGCGGACCGGCGGCACGAGCTCTACCTGCAGCGACAGGTGCAGCAGCAGCACCAGCAGCGCCGCCGCGCGGCAGCCGCCGCGGCGATGGCCGCCGCCGCGCGCAACGGCCACCGCAGCGGCAGCGGCAACGGCAACCACCACCACCACCACCACCACAACGAGCCGTCCCCGCCGCCCACCTCGGACCGCACGGGCCGGCGCCTCAGCGACGAGCTGCTCGCGGCCGCGGCCGCGGCCACGGCCATCGCCGCGGCCCACCACCAGCAGCAGCGCGGCGCTGCGGCGGCGGCCGCGGCGGCCGCGGCGGCCGCGGGTGCAGCGGGCGCCGGCGGCAGCGGCAGCGGCGCGACCGCCACGACGCTGCTGCAGCAGCAGCAGCAGAACTCGCCGATCGGCGCGCGCGGCCCGGGCGCCCCGCCGTACGAGTCGTCGGGCGAGCCCGAGCAGCAGCAGCAGCAGCAGCACAACCACAACCACAACCACCAGCCGCCGTCGCCGCGCGGCGCCGGCGGGGGGTGCCTCCTCGCGGCCGCCGCCCACCACCACCACACGCTCCCCCCGCAGCCGTCCTCCCACCTCGGCGCCCTCGCCCTCATCTCGCGCTTCAACGCGTCCGTGGCCGCGGCGGCGGCCGCGGCGGGCGGGCCGGCCTCCCTGGTCTCCGGCCGCCCGCCCGCCCACGGCGAGGGCTGGGCGGCCGAGGCGCTCGCCGCGCTCGCTGGCAAGCGGCGCTCGAGCGGCGCGGGCGGCGGCGGCGCGGGCGGCCTCGGCTTTGGCTTCCCGCTCGGCCCGCCGCCGCCGCTGCCCGGCGCGGCGGGGGCCGACAACGGCGCCTCGGCCGCCGCCGCCGCCTCGGCCGCCGCCGCGCCCCGCTGCACGCGCGGCTGTAGAGGCGCACCTTGCGCTCGTCACTTCCGCGCGCCTCCGTCGTCGGCCGGGCGGGCAGCGCGGCGCGGCGCCGTCGTGCCTACGCGGCTGCGTTTTCCGTTCCGCCTCCGACTGTCCGCTGGCCCCTCCCCCGCCCCTCGCATCCCGCCCCCGCTCGCGCCCGCGTTCCGCGGTGTTGGGGCGCGACCCCCGGTAGCCGCGCGTCCGGCAACCTCGACACGGCCGCGCTGCTCGAGACCACGGCGCCACGGCCGCCATCGCGGCGGCCGCGCTGCTGACGCCGCTGCCGCCGTCGCCGCCTGCCGCCACCCAGGTCGGCCGTCGCCTCTCCGCGGTCTCCTCGCTTCGCTTGTCCGGCTTGGGGCTCAGGGGCAAGCGGGCTCCGACGACGGCGCGGCCGGGTCGCCGCTGGCGTTCGCCCCGCCCGCCGCGTCCGCGTCGCTGGCGGAGCTGCTGCTCCAGCAGCAGCGCGCGGTGCTGGGCGTCGGCGCCTGTGCTGATGGCGGCAGCGGCGGGACGACGACCCACCCTCACCAGCAGCAGCAGGGGCGGCGCGCGAGCGGCGGCGCCCTCCTCCACTCCTCCTCGGAGGAGGAGGAGGCCGGCGTGCGCCAGGCCGTGGCCGCGGCCGTGGCCGAGGCGCTGCCCGGCATCCTCGACGGCTTTGTCGAGCGCCTGGCCGCGCGCTTTGCTGGTGGTGCTGGCGACGGCGGCGGGGGCGGCGACGCCGCCACCGCCGCGGCCGCGGCCGCGACGGCGGCCGCAGCCGACGCGTCCGAGGCCGCGGACCAGGCCGCAGCCAAGGCCGTGGGCCAGCACCACCGCTGCCCCCCGCCCTCGTCTCCCGCGGCGCTGCTGGCCGAGCTGCGGCGCGAGGCTGCCGCCACGCTCGAGCGGCAGCTGCTCAGCGGCGGTGGCAGCGTTGGAGCCGGCAGCGGCAGTGGCAATGCAGCGGGCGCGGTGGCAGTGGCGGCTCCTGCTGCTGCTGCGGCTGCGGCGGCCGAGAGCGACGGCTTGGACGGCGGCAACGCGGCCGCCGCCCCTAATCCTCCTGCGCCGGCGGTGGCCGTCTGAGGTCGGGGCTCTATCGATCCATATTGATCGAACAACACGCAGGCACTTACACACACATGGAGAGATTCTTCTTGTCTCGTTTTTTCTTTCTCTCTCTTTTTTTCATTTGTTTTTTCGGTCGGTTTTTGGTTTTGTTTTTTCCTCGGCGATGGAGAGATCGGGAGGGGGGCCCCTTCGGCCGCCGACCGGCCCCCATCTGCCGAAAGAAGATTTGATTTTTGTCGGACACGCCCATTGATCGCGCATACACACATACACACACACACACAAACCTCCCCCGCTCTCGCGCCGCGCCGCCCTCGGCGCGCGGCCGCGCCCGTGCGGGGCAAGAGAAAAGAAGGGAGAGCCAGAGAGAGCGGGCGCGCGCACAGCCGCCGCCCCGCCTCCTCCCCTCCCAGCAGCAAGCAGCAGCAGCAGCAGCAGCACAGACACAAACCAGCGCGAGCCCTAAACAACGATCCCACGCCCCCAAACAAAGTGTTTTTTAAAGAAGCAACTCTTCTCCTCAAATGCCGTCGAACAGCAACCCCCCGACGCCGACGCCTCCGCCGCCGCCGCCGCTGCTCTTGCCGCCGCCCTTTTTGCCGCCCCCCGCCACCCCGGCCCCCGCCCCGAGCGCCTCCTCGTCCTGCTCCTTGAACGCCGCCCGGGCCTCCTGGATCGACTTCTGCATGGCCAGCAGCTCCTGCACGCGCGCCACCTTGCGCGGCTCCCGCCGCAGCAAGAACAGCACGTCCTCGAGCCGCACCTCTGGCGGCGCGTCCTCGGCCTGCGCCGCCTGCGCCGCCGCCGCCGCTGCCGCCTGCGCCGCTGCCTTGCCGCCCTTTGTCTTCACCGGCCCCTGCGCCGCCGCCGACCCGGCTCCTCCCTCCGCCCCGGTCCCCGCGGCCAGCTCCGCCACCGCCGCCGCCGAGCGCGCCCCTGCGGACAGGGCCATGGCCCCGCGCACGAGCGAGCCGAGGTACTCGACCGACATGGCCTCCAATAGCTTGACCGACGCCTCTAGAGGAACGGGGGCGTCGCCGAAACCATACATGAGGTAGGGCAGCTCTCTCGCGAAAGGTTCGGCGGACGCGGCGGCCTCGAGCTCGCGCTGCAGCAAGCGCTGCTTGCGGGCGGCGCGCTGCTCGGGCGTGAGGGCCGGGGCGGGGGCGGCGGCGGCAAGGCGGCGCTCGGCGGCGCCGCCGTCGTCGGCGGCGCCGCCCGGCGGGCGGTCCCGCGAGGCGGCGGCAGAGGGGCCTGCGCAGGGGCGGGCGGCGGCCGCGCCTCCTGCTGCTGCCCCGTCGCCGCCACCGCCGCCTCCTGCTGCTGCCCCTCCTCCAGCGGACGGCGCGCGGAGCGCCGCCTTGAGGACCCCCGGCGGGATGGGCTTGGCAGCCGCGCCGCCGCCAATGCCGCCGCCGCCACCGCTGCTGCGGCCGCCGGCCACGGCGCGGCGCGCCGCCGCCTCGGCGTGCGCGTCGGCCATGCGCAGGAGCTCCTGCGGGTCCGAGGGCTGGCGCGAGAGCGGCACGGCGGAGCCAGAGGGGGGCGGCGGGGGGGGCGGAGGGCGGGGCCGGGGCGCGGCGGGCGGGCGCGCCTTGGCGGCGGCGACGGGGGACGGCAGCGGCGACGGGCGCGGGAGGCCACCGCCGCCACCACCAGCGGGCGAGACGCCACCGCCGCCGCCGAGCGCCGCGGCGTGCGCGGCGGCCGCGTTGGCCTGGTGCAGGAGGAGGTGCGCGTCGGAGATGCCGTGCGCGGCCGCGCTCCTGCTGCCGGCCCCGCCGCCGCCGCCGCCGCCTGCTCCTCCCGCGCCCCCCCCGCCGCCGCTGGCCTTTCTCGCGCGCTTTGGGGGCGCGGGCCCGCCCGTCGTCGGCGAGGCGCCCGCGCCCCCATTGTCACCTGCAACCGCCGACGCAGGGGCCGCGCGCTTCCTCTGGCGCGGCTTGGGCGGGGGCTTGGTGTCGGGGGGGCCGGCGGCGGCGGGGCCTGCTCCTGCGGCCGGCGGCCACCCTCCTCCTGCTCCCCGGCCGCCGCCGCCACCGCCGCTGCCGCCCATTCCTCCTCCCCCCCTCCCGCCCGGGCCGAGGAGCTGCTGGTGCGGCGCGAGGAGGGCCGCCCCCCCGGGCGGGAGCAGCCCGGGCAGGGCGAGCATCTGCTGCTGGTGGATGTGGTTGTGGGGGTGCGGGGGGTGGGGGGCGCCGACGCCGCCGACGCCGCCGCCGACGGGCGGCGCCGCGGCGAGAAACTGCAACGACTGCTGCAGCAGCGCGCCGGACGGCATCGGCGGGGGGGGCGGGCGGGGGCCCCCGCGCGGGGCCACCAGGGCGGGGGGCGGGGCCGCCGGCCCTGGCAGCATGACGCCGGGGGGCAGGGCGGCGAACAAAAAGGGCGGCGGCGGCGGCGGCGGCGGAGCCGGCGCGGCGGCGAGCGTCCGCGTCAGGAGCGCCGGGGGCGGGGGGATGATGTTCTGGTAGGGGAGCGGCGGCTGCTGCTGCTGTTGCTGCTGCTGCTGCCGGCCTCTTCCGCCTTGAGGCGGGTTGGGGTTGTTGTACTGCGGGTTCATCTTTTTTTTTTCGGTCGGCGGCCGTCCGCTCCCGCTTGCGTCAGCGCGAGCGGCGACCACCGCGCGCCGACGGCGGCGCCCTTCTTGCTTCTTGCTCTAGCAGCTTTAGCAGCAGCGGCAACGGCGCCCAGCCCGGCGCGCGCGCGGCCGCCCTAGCGCGCGCGCGCGTCCCGCTTGGCTCCTCCTGGGTGATGCGGCGGGGGGGCGGGTGTCGACAAGCGAGAGAGAGTGGGGGGAGAAGGAGGAGGAGGGGCTTTGTGCGTTCTCTTCTCTTGCGCGTTTCCGGCGCGGTGGGAGAGAGAGAGAGAGGAGCGTTTGTGTGTGTGGATGTGTGCCTGCGAGCGTGTCGTCGATCGGGGGGTCTGCTGGTGCTCAGTGTGAGCTCCTCGCTGGCCCTTTCAAGTCTCCAGCTGGAGTGAGCCTCCACCTCTTCCCTCCCTCCCCCCCATCACGCCCTCGCGCCTTCACGCTCCATCACACACACACGCACACACACGGAAACACTCACTCACTACCAAGAAGACGGGCAAGCAGAGCAGCTTGCCATATCTCAGCTCAGCGAAAGCAAAGGGCACAAGACTCGCCCGCGCGCAACAGCAGCAAAGTTTTCCTTCTCTCTCTCCCCGCGCCGCTCCCCTCATCAAAAGCCCCTCCCTCCCAGCCCCCCCATCGCGCCACTCCGATGTCCTACAATCCCTACGGCTACGGCGGGGACCCCGCGGCCGGCGGCGGCGGCTACGGCGGGGGCTACGGCGGCGGCTACGGCGACCCCAACGCCGGCGCCGGCGGCGGCTATGGCGGCGCGCCGCCGCCGCCGCCGCCGCCCGGTGCCTACGACCCCGCGGCCGGCGGCGGCGGCTACGGCGGGGGCTATGGCGGCGGCGGCGGCGGCTACGGGGGGGGCTACGACGGCGGCTACGGCGGGCCCCCTCCCCCCCACCACGGCGGCGGAGGCTACGGCGGCGGCGGCTACGGCGGCGGTGGCGGCTACGGCGGCGGCTATGGCGGCGGCGGCGGCTATGGCGGCGGCGGTCGCGGCGGCGGCGGCGGCGGCTGCTTCCGCTGCGGCCAGCCCGGCCACTTCGCGCGCGAGTGCCCCAACAACCCCGAGGGGCCCCGGGGCGGCGGGGGCTACGGGGGCCGCGGCGGCGGCGGGGGCTACCAAGGCGGCGGCGGCGGCCAGGGCGGCGGCGGCGAGCCGAAAATTTTCGTGGGGAACCTTTGCTACCAAACCGAGGGGGAGGGCCTCAGGCGCCACTTTGAGGCCGCCCTGGGGCCCGGCTCGGTGTCGCGCGCCGAGGTGGTCGCCGACCGCGACTCGGGGCGGTCGCGGGGCTACGGCTTCGTGGTCCTGCGCGGGTGGGACGAGTACAGCGCGGCGATGAGCGCGCTCGACGGCTCGTCGCTCGACGGCTTTGATCTGCGGCTCTCGGCCGCCACGGCGCGGCAGGGCGGCGCGGGGGGCGGCGGCGGCGGCTACGGCGGCGGCGGTTACGGCGGCGGTGGTGGCTACGGAGGTGGCGGCGGCGGCGGCTTTGGCGGCGGCGGCAGGCGCCCGGGCCCCCCGCCCATGCAAAAGGGCTACCGCCTGAGGCTCGAGGGCGTGCCCCCCGGTGCCGACTGGCGCGCGCTGAAGGACTTTCTGCGCCTCGTGGGCAACCCGCTCTACGCCGACAACCAGCGCGACGGCACGGCCGTGGGCGAGTTCGCCACGCCTGAGGAGGCCAGGGCGGCGCTCAAGGCGCTCGTGGGCAAAGACCTGGGCGGGCAGCCGATCACGAGCGTGGCGGCGCTCAACTTTGACGCGGAAACGGGCGACCGCACTGATGGGCAGCCCTCGGGGGCGCTTCCCGGCTACTCGCCCTCGCCGCAGGCGCTCGAAATCCTGGGGCTGGCGCCCGCGCCTGCTCGGGCCCCGTCTCCGGCTCGTTCTCCTGCTCCTGCTCCGGCGGCTGCGCATGCGGACGGTGCGGCGGGGGAGAAGGAGAAGGAGGGGGAGGAGAAGGAGGGCGACGAGGCAGCGGCGGCGCCGGCGGCCGAGCCCGCGGCGGCGGCGGCCGGGGAGGGGGAGGACGAGGAGCTGCTGCAGGAGGAGCCGCTGGAGCCCGCGCCGGCTGGGGGCGAGGCGGCCGCCGCCCTCCCGGAGGGGGGGGAGGAGCAGGAGCAGCAGGAGGAGGAGGAGGAGGAGCAGGGCGGCGCGGGCGGGCCGCAGCGGCGGTCGACGCGCCGCACGGCCGCGGCCGCTGCCGACAAGGGCCCGTACGCGCGCCCCGAGTGAAGGTAGAAAAAGAAGCGCGCCTTGCTCATTGTTGTCGTTGCCCCCCGTCGCCCCCTAAAACAAACCCTCTTATAGATGATGTGCGTGCACAGCTCAAACCTTTTAAAAACGTTGCTCTAGTCCGAAGGCTGCCAGGTTGGATTGTTGCTGTTGTTTTTTTGTTGCACACGCGCAAGTGCGCGTCGGCTCTCCAAAAAAAACTCATCTCCCTAATCAATCAACGTCTCTCTTCTCTTCTCACCCGCGCATCCCCCCGCCTCCCCCGCCGCCGGCCGCCGCCGCCGCGGGCGCCACCACGAACGCGCGGGGGAGCGCGTCGCCCTCCATGAGCGCGCGCGCCGCCTCGGCGAGCACGGGCGACGCGCCCCCCTGCGCCTGCAGCACCCGCAGCAGCGCCTGCGCGCGCCGGCGCGCCCCCTCGTCCTCGTCCTCGTCCTCGTCGTCGCCGCCGGCCCCCCCGACCGGCAGCGGCGGCCGCCCGCCGCCGCCCATGCCCATCCCCGCGCCGCCTCCGCCGCCGGACAGCCACCCGGCCAGCCGCCGCAGCGCCGCGCCAAAGGCCGCCGCGGCGTCGACCGACCGGACGGCGTCGTCGCGGCTGAGCGCCAGCCGCCGGGCCAGCACGTGGTCGCCCGAGAGCTCGCGCCTAAAGTCAAGGGCGTCGAGGTGGCGGACGTCCCCGGCAAAGGCCTCGGACTCGCCCGCCACGCGCGCCATGAGCGCGGCGAGGCGGGCGGCGCGGCGCGCGCCCGCGGACGTGACCGCCGCGTTCTGCTGCTGCTGCTGCTGGTGCGGGGAGTCGGCCGCGCCAAACGAGGGGGGGGGCTGCTGGAAGGCGCCAAAGGAGGAGGAAGCAGGCCCGCCCGCGCCCCCAAACAACCCCCCACCACCAGCAGCAGCGGCGTAGGGGTCGAAGAAAAAGGCCGCGGGCGTCACCGCGCCGCTGTTAAGCAAAGCGGCAAGGGCGACGGCCCCCACCCGCCGGCGGAAGCGCCCGAGCATCACCATGTGCCGCAGCCCCAGCGCCTCCTCGACGAACTGCGCCGAGGCGACGAGGAGGGCGCGGTCGAGGAAGCGCGCGACGGTGGCCGGGGAGGGGCCCATTGAGGGAGGGGGGGAGGCGGGGGGGGCGCCGGTGCCGCCGGCGCCGTTGGCCGCCGCTTGCGCTTGCGCCGCCGCCGAGGAAGTCATCCACCCGGCGTCGTCTTTGGGCAGGAGGGCCGCGAGCGCGTGGGGCTCGGACATGAGGATGCGCGCGAGGACCTCGAGGAAGCCCTCGAGGACGTTGAGGGCCTTGGTGGAGACCGGGGGGGGGGCGGCGCCGGGCGAGGTGGTGGTGGCCTGACCGCCGGCCGAGGCCGAGGAGGGCGGGGCGGGCGCGCTCGCCGAGGCGCCGCGGCCGCCGCCGCCGCCGAGCGCGGCGGGCAGCGCGTCGGACGCCACGAGCGCGGCCATGGCGCGCAGGGCCGGCAGCAGCAGCACGCCCGACCGCTGCGGCGGGAGCACCTGCAGCATGACGTCGGCCAGGGCCGCGGCGGCCAGCGCCTCCTGCGTCGCCTCGTTGCTCAGGCCCGCGGCCGCCGCCTGCGCCTGCTGCCGCTGCGCTGTCGCCGCAGACACGGGGCGGACAACGCCCGCCCGCTGCTGCTGCTGGTCGTCCGCGGGGAGGGCGGCGGCGCTGCCGTCGCCGGCAGCAGCGCCAGCAGCATCCGCAGCCCCCTTTTGCTGCGAAGAAGAAGAAGAAGAACCCGCCGCCGCCGCCGCCGCCCCGCCGCACGCGAGCACGACGGCCGCGCTGGCGCTCTCGACGGCCGCCGCAAGCGCCGCCCCCACGTCCGGCAGCAGGGCGTCGATCAGGGGCGCGGCCGCGGCCGCGCCCGGGTCGGCGCCCTCGGCTGCGAGCACGAGGGCCGAGGAGAAGGAGGCGGGGGGGCCGGGCGAGGCGCCGCCGCCTTGCTGGGCCTGAGCGGCCGCCGCCGCCGCCGCGAGCGGGCCGCCCGCACCTCCCCCCGAAGCCGCCGCCGCTGCCGCCGCCGCCGCCGCCGCAGCAGCGGGGCTGCTCAGCAGCAGGTACGCCTCTGCGATCTGGAACGCGGCCGTGCCGTCGCGCCCGCGCCGCAGCACCGGCCTGAGGTTGGGCACGAGCGCGGCCATGGGCACCGGCAGGCGGGGGGCGGCCGCGAGCGCGACGCTCCACAGGCGAAAGGCGTCGTCGGACAGGGCCTCTGCCTCGGCGGCCGACGAGGGGCTGATGCCGCCGCCGCCGCCGCCGCCACCGCCTGCGCCCGCGCCGCCACCGCCGCCGGCGTGCTGGCGCCCGCCCGACGTCGTAAACTGCAGGAGCGGGTAGAGCACGGCCTGCACCTGCGGGTGCGCGAGAGCCGGCTCGCGCAGCTTGCCGATCAGGTGCGTCAGCACGGCGATGAGCGAGGCGTGCAGGCGCGCGAGCGCGCCCGAGTCGGCGCCCGCGCCACCTGCGCCGCCGCCCGCGCCGCCGCGGTGCTGCGCGGCCGCCGCCTCCCAAACCTGCGGCAGCGCGGCCGCCAGCGCGCCCAGGTGCGGCAGCATGCGCTCGCCCGCGGCCTCGGCCAGCACGGACACGAGCTGGAGCAGGCGCACGGACGACTCGACCTCGGCGAGGCGCCCCAGGAGCGAGAAGCAGCCCGCGAGCAGCTCGGGCAGGGCGGCGACGACGGCGGCCGAGCGCCAGGCGGCGCGCCGCGCCGCTTCCCGCGCGGCGGGGTCGTTGGCGGCGTTCAAGAGGCCCGCGAGCTCGAGGTCGAACGCGCCGTCGTCGTCGTCGTCGAAAAAGTCGTCGTCGTCGTTGCCGTCTTCTTCGTCCTCGTCGCCCTCGTCGTCCGCGAAGGGGCCGTTGGCGCGGTCGAGGGCGAGGTCCTCGTCGTCGTCGTCGCCGCTGCCGAGGCCGCCGCCGCCGCCGCCGTTGCCGCCGCGGCGCCGCCGGCCGCCGCGCCGCCGCCCGAGGCCGTCACCGCTGCCCGTGCGCGCCAGCGCCCCGCGCCCGACGCAGTTGCCGCCGCCTTCACCGCCGCCACCTCCCGCGGCCGCCGCCGCCAGTGACATGGCCGAGCCGCCGCCGCCGCCGCCGTTCTGGCCGCCGCCGCCGCCGCCGCCGCCGCCGAGGTGCGCCCCGGCAAGCTGCGCCGACGCCGCCTCGAGCAGCGCCGCCTCTTCTTTCGCGCGCCGCCGCGCCGCGCGCCGCCGCCTGGCCTCGAGGCGCGCCTGCGCGGCGGCGTCCGCCGCGGCCTGGTCGTCGAGCACCCCCACGGCCATGAGCAGCACGGCCTGGACGGCGGTCAGCGCGACGACGAGGTCGGGCGACAGGCGGAGGTGGGCGCCCGCGAGCGCAAAGGCGCCCTCCCAGCTTCCGCGGGGCAGCTCGGCGCCGCAGGTGCCCAGCAGCCACAGCGCGCGCGCCTGGAGGACGGCCTCGACGAGCTCGTCCTCGTCGCGCGGGGCGCGGGTGGTGGCGGCCGGGGCCGAGGCCGGGTCGGTGGCGGAGGGGGGCAGGCCTCCCGCTGCTGCTGCTGCTGCTGCGTCGCCACCACCAACACCGCCGCCGCGCGCCGCCGCCTCGGCCAGAATCTGCCCCCGCCACTCCTCCAGGCGCCGCTCCAGCTGGGGCGCCAGCTCACGCCGGTACCACGCCTCGAACCCCACGTAGGGGCTCACGTGCGGGAACCCCTCGCCCACGCACCGGTACACGGCCTCGCGCAGCAGCGCCGCCGAGCGCGCCCCTGCGGCATCGCCGCGGGCCGCGCCCTCGGCCTGCGCCGCCTGCAGCCTGCCCCCCAACGCCAGCAGCGCGCGCGCGACGGGCTCCCCCCCGCGCTCGAGCATGCAAAGCAGCATGCCCACGCCCACGGGCCTCGGGGTGTCCGCGTCGGGGCCCGTTTCCACGTCGACGGAGCGCACGTAGCCCTCCGGGTCGGAGACCCACTCGCGGAGCTCCTCTGGCGACAAGGCCACGTACTTTGAGACCAGCGACTCCACTAAAGGACCCACCTCGGGCGGGGACAGCATCGCCTCGAGGGCGTCGCGCGCGGCCGCGGCGCGGCGCACGGAGAGGCGCGCGCGCTCGGCGGCGTGGGCGGAGGCGGCCTGGCCGGTGGTGGTGGGTTGGTTGAGGGAGGGGAAGCCCGGGGGGCGGGGCGGCAGCGCGGCGCCGGCGTTTTGCGCCTGCGCTTGCGCGGAGGCGGCGGCGCGCTGCGCCGCGCGCTCGGCCGCCGCGGCGTTGGCCTGCACCCACTCCGGGCGGTAGTACGGGCACAGGAGGGCCTTTGCGATGAAGCGCACGAGCAGCACGCGCCGCTTGGGGCGCATGGCGCGCAGGGCCGAGGCGTCGAGGGCCACGAGCGCCTCGGCGACAAACAGGCGCAGGAAGGGCGGCACGGCCGCGGCAAACGGCAAAGGGCAGGCGTCCATGTGCGCGGTGGCGAGGCGCACGAGGCGCTCGTGGAGGCGTCCCGCGGCGGAGAGCCACCGGCGCTCGAGGCGGCGCCGCTGCTCCGGGGTGGTTGTGGGTGTTTGTGGGTTGTTGGTGGGGTTGTTGTTACCGCCGCCGCCCTCGTCGCCCCCCTCGTCGTCCAACAGCTCCTCCTCCTCCTCGGCCTCGGGCAGCACCCCTGCCGACACGATGGCCGTGCAGGCGCCGTGGACGCCCTCGAGCAGCTGCTCGGCGCCCTCGGGCATGCGCTCGGGCGAGGGGAGGAGGTAGAGCAGCTCGGTGCAGGCGGAGACGGCGGTCTTGGCAAACGGCGCGGCCGCGAGCGAGGCGGCGAGGCCGCCGCCGCTCCCGCTCCCGCTCCCGCCGGCGCCGCCGGTCGCGTCGCCCGCGCCCGTGGGCCCGCCCGCCAGAAAGGCCGGGACGTGCGCGGCGACCAGCCCCGCCGCCTGCGGAAAGGCCTGCTCGAGGCGCGCGCGGAAGTCCTGGCGCTCGCGCCGCAGGGCCGCGCCCGCCGCCTGCATGGCCGACAGCGTGAGCAGCAGCTGCGGGGGTTGTTGCTGTTGTTGTTGCTGCGGGGCGCCTGCTGCTCCTGCTGCTCCTGCTGCTCCTGCTCCTGCTGGTGCTGCGGCGCGCGGCGGCTCGACCACGAACCGCTTGGTCGTCAGCGCGCGGAACACGTGCTTGAGCGCGCGCAGCGCGCGCAGGGCGACGGCGCCCTGCGGGCCCGCCGGCAGCGGGGGAGCGGGGGGCGCGGCAGCGGCGGCCGGCCCATCGGGCGGCGCCGCGCCCGTGCGCGCCATCGCCAGCAGCTGGTCCACCGCCTCGGGCCACTGCCCGGGGAAGTCGAAGCGCGCCACGTTGCTCGCCAGGAGGGCCAGCTGCGTCGCCACGCGCTCGCTCGGGTCCGAGGCCAGCAGCCGCAGGCAGAGCGCGCGCACGAGCGCGCGCTCCTCGGCGGGGACGCGGCTCCACTCGCGCGACCCGAGGGTCTTGCGCCACGAGGCGCCGACGGCGTTCTTGGCGAGGACGGCGGCCATCAGGCGGGTGGGCTGTTGTTTTTGTGTTTTGTTTTGTTTGTTTGTTTTTGTGTGTTGTTTTGGGGGTTCGGCGGGGGAGGGGGTGAGATCGAGGGCAGCAGCAGCAGCAGCGTGCAGCGGCGGCGGGCGGGGCCAACCGCGCGCACGCGACAACGGCGACGACGGCGGCGGCGACGCTCGAGGCTTGGCGGCGCGTCTGTTGAGGGGCGTGGCGCGCGCGCCGCCGCGACCAGGAAAACGCACGCCTTCGCCCCTCTCCAAGCACAAGACGCACCTCGTCCACCGCGGCGCCCTGCCCGACGATCGCCATGAGCGACGCGAGGAAGCCCGGCGTGGCCTCGGTCTCCCAGCTCCGCAGCTGCGCCTCCGCCGGGGCGCGCGCGCGCCCGTCGTAGGAGAACGAGGCCAGGAGCGTGCCGAGCACCTGCTCCGGGCCGACCGGCGGCGCGCCGGCCTCCATGATGTGGCGCGCGGCGCGTGGGGGGGGGGTCTCTGTTCTTTTGGTTTCGAGAGGGGTGGGGGTGGTTTCTCTCTCTCTCTCTCTCTGTTCTCTCGAAAGCGGGGGATGGTTTTGAGGGCGGGTTTCTCTAAAAGGGGGCTATGTGTGGGCGCGCGCTCTGTTCGTAGGGGAGGCGTGCCGGCCGCGCGAGGGTCCAAAAAGGAGGAGAGAGGGAGAGAGAGAGAGAGAGAGAGAGAGTGAGCGAGCGCCGAGCGCGCGCCGCTGCCAGTGGCCGGCCCGCCGCAGTAGATGCCCGCCCCCCCGCCCCCGCGCCGCGGCCCGCGCGCCCCCCCAAAACCAGCAGCACAACCGGCAAAGGGCGAATACAAAAAACGAGCTTACACAAAAAAAATCCAGGCGGGCTAGGGGGCAGGCCGATGAAACCTTGTTTGCGGTGGCCTTGCCCCGTGGTCACCCTGTCGGCACGAGGGCGAGGAAGAGACAGAGAGCCGCCTCTGCCTGCCCTGAGCGCCCCCCCGCCCTCGTTCTTTGCAGCAGCAGAGCGGAAGGAGGGAAAAGGATTTCCGCGGTGGGTTGAGTGGGGTGCGAGTGTGAAACTCAGGAGGAAGAGGCGGGAGGGGCATCCAAAAAAAGGGGGGGAATGGGGAGGCGTGGCGGCCATAAACGGAAAGAACGCGGCCGCGCCCCCGCCCCCTCGCTTTTTGTTTTCGCGGAGGAGGAAAAGAAACCCCAAAGCGAGCGCGGTGGGGGGGGGAGAGAGGAGGGTGTGTGTGTGTGATCTGCGAGCTCGAGAAAGAGCGCCGCAAGAGAGGGAGGGACGGCCTCCAAGGGGCGCGCGCGCGCCAAGGGCCGCCGCGCACAAAAAGGAAAGCAAGGCAGTGGGCGGCGCCCGCGCGCTTGGGGCGGGCCCCTCGGCACGCCCCCCTCTCGCTCGCTCGGCACGACGGGCCCGTCGAAGGGGGGAAAAAAAGGGGCAATCGGCGTTGGTGTGGTGTGGAGCGCGCAGGGGGTGGGGCTCGACTATCGGACGGGCGGCGCCGGCTCTCTCTCTCTCTCTCTGCGGTGTTGTGTGTGGTGGCGCGCGCGGGGCCAGAGACAGGGAGAGCGCAGGCCGCGCGCGCGCGCGCGCGCGCCCCGGCCGCCGCGGCCGAGCCCGAGAGAAAGGGGCATATCAGGGGTTCTACGCGGGTCGGGGCGGTACGTGTAGGTGGGCATCGAAAGGGATCGCAAATGCGGCCAGTAGGAAGAAGGGGAGCGGACGAGACCCGCTTGGTGGGGAAGGGGCGAAGGCGCGGCGCGGCGGCGACGTGCGGGAAAAAAAAAGCAGGGTGTGGGGGCTTCTCCGGGCGTGTCCGCATCGTCGCCATGCGTTGCGTTGTCGGTAGAAACAGGGCGCGGGGGCGATCGACCGCCGCACCGGGGGGACAGGTAGCGTATCTAAAACCACAAAAAAACAAGCAAAAAAAACAAGAGACGAGGCCGGCCCCCTCTGGGCGGCGCGCCAGCGTTGCGTGCGGGGAAATTGGAGGGGGGGGGGGGCGGGGGTGTCGAGGGTTTATGGAGGAAAGGGGTGGGGTGGGGGGCGTTCCGTCTTTTTCTTTTTTGGGGGTTCGCTTCATCATATCGCGGACCTAGGCAGTGTGGAAGGGCGGCGGCGGAGGAAGAAGGTTTTTTTTTTCGGGGCGGGGGGGGGGGGGGGGGGGGGGGGGGGGGGCGGGGGCGGAGGTCGAGGACAGGGGGGGGGGGGAGGAAGAGGCGGGGCGTGTCGTTTTTTGTGCGTGTTGTCTTTTTTTGGGGGGGGGGGGGGGGGGCCTCTCTCTGTGTGCGAAAGAGGCAGGAGAGCGCGCGCTCGCGTGTGCGTGTGTGGAATCAGGCGCCCGGCGGCGCCGCGCCCCCGCCCCCGCCGCCGCCGAGGCCCATGTGCTGCAGCAGCGCTGCGAGCGTGGCCGCGTCGGCGGCGGCGGCGGGGTCGGCGCCGGCGGCCGCGGCGGCGGCGAGCAGCGCTCCGGGGGCGCCAAACAGGCCCGCGAGCGACGAGGAGGAGGGTGGGGGCGGGGGCGGCTGCAGCGGGGCGGGGGTGGGGGCGGCGGCGGCGGGCGCGGCCCGGTTTCCGGAGCGCAGCGCCGGGGCCGAGGCTGGGCGCGACTGCTGCTGCTGCTGCTGCTGCTGCTGCTGGCGCGGCGGCTCCTGTTGTTGCGCCGGGGCCGGCGCCTGCTGCTGCTGGTGCTGGTGGTGCTGGTGCTGCTGAACCTGCTGCTGCTGCTGCTGCATGAGCAGCGCCTGCAGGACCATCCAGTCCTGCTGCCCCTGCTGCTGCACCTGATGCTGCTGCTGCTGCATGGCGAACATCAGCATCTGCAGCTGCTGCGCCTGCTGCTGCTGGTGGACCGCCACCGCCGCCGCCGCCATGGCCGCCTGCTGCTGCTGCTGCTGCTGCTGCTGCTGGTGGTGGTCGTGGTGGTGGTGGCCGCCGGCTTGGCCGCCCGTCGCCGCCGCGAACGCGCTCAGCGCCGCCGCCAGGTCGCCCGGCGGCAGCATCGCCGGATGCTGCTGCTGCTGCTGCCCGGCCGCCGCCGCCACCACGCCGGCCGTCGTGCGCGGCGCCCCCGCCCCCGCCCCCGCCGCCACCGACGACGACGACGACGAGCCGCCGCCTGCCCTGACGGCCGGCCGGGCGTCGTACACGGGCGCGTAGAAGCCCGTGTGCGCTCCTCCTGCCACTCCGCTGCCGCCTGAGCCCGCCAGCGCCGCCGCCGCGGCCAGCGCCGCGGTGAAGTCGCCGCCGCCGTCGCCGCCGCCGCCGGCCGCCAGCGCGGCCAGCCGGCCGCCGCCGTTGTAGCCGCCGGCCCCACCAGGCGCGGCGCCCATCGCGTTGTTGCCGCCGCCCCTGGGCCCGCCGCCGCCGCCGCGGCCGCTCTTGCCGCCACCAGCGCCGTTGCCGTTGCCGCCGCCGCCAAACGCCGGGCCGAGGTCCCAGCGCTCGGCGCCGGCGGGCGGCGCCACGGCCGGAACGCGCAGCTCGGGCGAGGCGTGGGCGAAAAAGCACACCTCGCGGTCGCACGCGGTGCCGAGCGAGCACCACTCGGTGCGGTAGCGCGCCGGGTGGAGCCAGTACTCGTTGATGCTGTGGCTGCCCTCGCACGCGCCGCCTTTCACGCACGTGCCGCCCGCGCGCGCGACGGCGCAGGGGGACGACGAGTAGGGGAAGCGGCGCGGGCAGCGGCGCGCGGCGCGCTCGCGCGGATGCGCCCAGGGGCACTCGCCCCAGTCGTGCGTCGTGCGGCGCGGGCAGGGGAGCACCTTGTAGCAGTACATCATAAAGTCCGGGTCGCGCTCGAGCCCGCGCGGGGGCTTGAGCTCGCCGCGCGCCACGGCGGCGTCGGCGCGCGAGAGCACCGTCGGGTCGGGACCCGCGGCGGTGGCCGCGGCGGCCGAGGCCAGCGCCGCCGCGGCGGCGGAGGCGGCGCCCCCATCGGCGGCGAGGCGGGGGTGGGGGTGGGGGTAGAGGTGTTGGGCGGCGCCGGACGCCGCCAACGCCGAGGCCGACGACGACGAGCCCGCGGCGGCGGCGGCCGCGACCGCCGCCGCAAAGAGGAGCGCGGTGGCGGCCGAGGACGAGGACGCCGCGGGGTCGCCGCCGCCGTCGCCGCCGGTCGCCGCCATCGCGGCGGCGGCGAGGCCGCCGATGCTGGTGGTGGTGGTGGTGGCGGTGTTGCTGTCGTTGTTGGCAGGGTGGTGGTTGCCGAGGGGGGGGGGGGAGGGGGCGCGGCCTCGGCGGCCGCCGCCGCCGCGAGGGGGGCGGGCTTGGTGGCGGCGGCGTTGTTGTTGTTGTCGGAGGGGGAGCGGGGCGTCGCCGCGCGGGAGGGGCTACTAGGGGGGGAGGACGTCATGGCGTTGCTAGTCCGTTGCTTGGCCCGGGTTAAAAAAAAAAGAGACACACACGAGGGGGGGGGGCAGCGGGCGGCGGCGGGTCTGTGGGGAGGAGGGAACGGCGCCGCGCGCGTGGGGGACGGAGGGAGTGAGAGAAAGAGAACAAGGGGGCCTCTTCAAAACCAAAAAAACCGGCCCGCCGGTGATTGGAGGGGGGGGGCGGACGAGTGATGAAGAAGAAGAAGAAGGTGCCAAGGGATGGGGGTTTGGGGGGGGGGTTGGGTCCTGTCCGCGGCGTGGGTTGTTTTACTTGCGCGGAACGAAAGCGACGCGGCGCGGCGCGGGGGGGGTTCTGTCGCCCCTCCCTCGCGTTTTGTTGAGCAGCGGCGGCGGGGCGTCGGGTCTCGGGGGGGGCGCGCTCGGGCTGTCTTGCTTCGGTGGGGGGGGCAAAGAATGGGGGGGGGAGGGAGAGGGGGCTTCCTTCGCGACGGTCTCTGCGCCGCGCGCAGAGAGCCCGGGCCTAGCGGGCGGCGGGTCTGTGGGGAGGAGGGAACGGCGCCGCGCGCGTGGGGGACGGAGGGAGTGAGAGAAAGAGAACAAGGGGGCCTCTTCAAAACCAAAAAAACCGGCCCGCCGGTGATTGGAGGGGGGGGGCGGACGAGTGATGAAGAAGAAGAAGAAGGTGCCAAGGGATGGGGGTTTGGGGGGGGGGTTGGGTCCTGTCCGCGGCGTGGTTGTTTTACTTGCGCGGAACGAAAGCGACGCGGCGCGGCGCGGGGGGGGTTCTGTCGCCCCTCCCTCGCGTTTTGTTGAGCAGCGGCGGCGGGGCGTCGGGTCTCGGGGGGGGCGCGCTCGGGCTGTCTTGCTTCGGTGGGGGGGGCAAAGAATGGGGGGGGGAGGGAGAGGGGGCTTCCTTCGCGACGGTCTCTGCGCCGCGCGCAGAGAGCCCGGGCCTAGCGGGCGGCGGGTCTGTGGGGAGGAGGGAACGGCGCCGCGCGCGTGGGGGACGGAGGGAGTGAGAGAAAGAGAACAAGGGGGCCTCTTCAAAACCAAAAAAACCGGCCCGCCGGTGATTGGAGGGGGGGGGCGGACGAGTGATGAAGAAGAAGAAGAAGGTGCCAAGGGATGGGGGTTTGGGGGGGGGGTTGGGTCCTGTCCGCGGCGTGGGTTGTTTTACTTGCGCGGAACGAAAGCGACGCGGCGCGGCGCGGGGGGGGTTCTGTCGCCCCTCCCTCGCGTTTTGTTGAGCAGCGGCGGCGGGGCGTCGGGTCTCGGGGGGGGCGCGCTCGGGCTGTCTTGCTTCGGTGGGGGGGGCAAAGAATTGGGGGGGGGAGGGAGAGGGGGCTTCCTTCGCGACGGTCTCTGCGCCGCGCGCAGAGAGCCCGGGCCTAGCGGGCGGGCGGGCGTCGATAGACGGGGGGGCAACAGTAATCGCCGGCTCGCGCCGACGCCCCCCGCCGACGAGGGGAGAGGCGCGACCGCCGCCGCCGCTTTGGCGCGCGCGCGCGGGGGCGTGCCGCCGCGTTGGGGCGGAAAGGCGCGCAGTCGCTCGCTGTCGCGCCGCGCGTCGCCCGGCGCGCGCGAGGAGCCGAGATCCGCGTGGGCGCGCGCGCGTGAAGAGAAGCGCGGGAGCGAGGAGAGGGGAGGAGAGGGGGCGAAGAGGGGAAACTAAAGGGGGTGGTCGGTCGCTGTTGGTGAGGACGGAGGGGGGATGGAGGTGGCAAGTGCTGGGGGGGGAGGGGCGGGGGAGAGAGTGGAACGGGGCGGGCCAATGAAGCAAGGGGTGGGTGGCGGGCGTGTGAGTGTTGGTGTGAGGGTTGCGGAGGGAGGGAGGGGGGGGGAGGGGTTTTGAAGGACGTCTTTCAAAGGCGGGGTGGCCTCTTCGCTTGGGGGAGAGGAGGAGGAGGGGGGGGGGGAGGGGGGCGCCGCGCAGCTGAACCGACGGCAAAGCGGCTTGTTTTGTGGCGCGGCGCCGGGCAGAAAAAAAAAGGGGCACAGAGAGAGAGAGCAGAGTCCCAGCTGGAGCCATTTGTTGTTGGCGCGCATCTCGTTGGGGGGAGGGGGGCTTTGAGCATCATTGGGCGGGGGGGGCGCGGCGGGCTTTTTTTTCTGTTTCAAAGCGGCGGCCGATTACGCAGCGGGGCTTTTTTTCTGGGATGGTAGCGCCAACACCACCTCGGGCAGCCCCCGAGGAGGGAGGAGCAGCGGGTACCTTCCCCCCCGCATTCTCCCAAAGCAAAAAAAATTCACGCTCGAAAAAAAAATGGCCCTCTCCATGAAGACCGCCTCGGGCGTCACGGCGCGCGCCGCCAAGCCCGCCGCCGCCAAGAGCATGATGGTCTGCAGCCTGACAACAAGTTGAGAACGTGTTTTGGGGTGGTTCGGGGGGCTGGCGCTCGCGGGCGGCGATGAAAGGAGGCGCAGGAGGAATTAAAAGGGGGGGGAGGCTCTCCTCTCTCTCTCTTTGCTCTCTCTCTCTCGCGCGCCGCCCTCGCGGCCTCTGCCGCTCCTATCGCGCCGTCGACTCCCAGAATTGGGCAGAGGCGGCGGCGATCTGCGCGGCGGGGCGTGCGGCGGATCGCGGGCGGTGCGGGGCGCGCGTGTTTGGGGCGCGATTGTGAGAGGAGGCGTGATATGTGCTGAGGCACTCGCTTTTTCTCCCTCTCCCCTCTCTCCCCCTTGATGCGCGCGCGCCGCCGCCGCCGCCGCGCGGTCGAGAGGCGCCCCGAAGCCCGCGCGACCGACCACAATCGAAAAGCGAGAAGAAAAGACCGCCTTTTCTTCTGTGTTCTTTTTTGCGGGGGCGTCTTTTCGCGGCGCCTTTGAACGGGACCGTCCGTGGCTGCTGCATTCAGGTGCTGCCGCCCGGCCCCCCGCTGCCGCCGCTCTTGCCGTGCTCGCCGCCGCTCTCGTCGCTCTGGCCGCTCTCGCCGCCGCCCTCATCCTCGCCGCCCTCCTTGCTGTTGCTTTTCTCCGCCCCCTCCCCGCGCGCCCTCAGCGCCCCCTCTAGCTCCCGCACGCGCCGCTCGCGCACTGCCACGCCCTTCTCGACCGCTCGCACGTCCTGAAAGCCGAAGGCCAGCTCCACCATCGCCTCGTGCACCTGCCAGGGCGGCGGCTCGTGCTCGGCCGCGGCCACCTGGCGCTCGAGGCGTGTTGCATGGCGCGCGGCGATCGGCAGGACGCTGGGGGCGGTGGAGGGGTGGACGGAGGCGCCCGAGGACATGAGCTCGGCGATCGCGTCCTGGGCCCAGTCTTCTGTCCAGTAGTACTGATCGGCGAGATAGTCGATCGTGCTATCACCGCGTTTATCGACGGCGCGCCGCGTCGCGCGGTACGACGCGCGCAGCAGGGCCGGCACGGCCTCCTTGCCCCTGCCAATGGTGGCGGTCATGAGGGGGGACTGCCCGAACTTGTTGATCACATCGGCCGAAGCGCCGAGCGAGAGCAAGTATAGCGCCGCGGGGCCGTTCCAGAAGGCGCTCTCGAAGAGGGGCGTCTGCCCGTGGGTGTCGCGCGCGAGAGGTCTGCGCCGAACGCGAGGAGCGCATCCACCGCCCGCTCGTGGTGCCCTGTCTCGTCAAAGGCAAACCCATTGCAGCGGCGTGCGTCCTTTCGCGTCTCGGCCGTTGACGTCGGCGCCAAACTCGCGTACGAGGAGCGTCGAGGGCGTCGATCCGCGGAGGGGGCGAGGCAGAAATCGACGGCGGCCAGACCGCAAGGTGGGCGAGGAGGCAGGGGACGTCGTCTCCATCGGCGTCGCTGTCTTCGCCGTAGACCATGCGGTCGTCGTTCGAGCGACCGTACGGCAGGAGGTCGCCGACCTGGTACGGACCGCTGCGCAGGAGCGCGCGCAGGGTGTCGGTCTGGCCGTACTAGAGGGCCAGGTACAAGGGGTTGCAGATCGGGTCCACGACCGTGGCGTCGGCGCCGTTCTCGAGCAGCGCACCGACGAGGTCGCCGCGCCGCAAGCGCGTGTGCGCCGCCTCGAGCGGCGTCTCGACGCCGCCGTTTGCCGTGCCGCTCTTGTAGTTGACCGCCGCCGAGCGCCGCGCCTCGTGCGAGCGGCGCGTGCGCGCGCCTCCAGAAGACGCGTACGCCTCGATGAGCTCTCGCACGCGCGCGGCCGTCTCGCCCGCCGCGACGGCGCGGTAGACGCAGCTGACGTCGTCGCTGCCGTTTTCGCTGCTGTTGTTGCTGTTGCCGTTGCCTGCTGCTTGCGCCATATTGTTGGCTGGTGTTGGTGATGCTGTTGGTGTTGAGAGGAGCAGGAGGTGCGTGTCGTCGGCTTGATAGAGAGCGCTGCTTTTTGGGGTATGAAGAGGCTGAGTTTGTTGTGTGCTCGCGAAGGAGAGGGAGGAAGGAGGAGGGAGACAAGTCGGCATCGCAGCGGCCGAGGGGGGGCGGCGGCCGGCGAGAGCGGCGCCTGTCGGTTCGAAGACATTGGGCTGTTTCCACCCGCCTCGAGCAGCCACGACACGGTGATAGACTCGGTCGTGCTCGGCCTCGATCCGATCGCGTTGTTTTACAACGTATTCGGAGGTTTGGCCGGGCAAGACGGGCCGGATATGGTCGTTTGGCGACGGGGGGCGGCGGCGCGTTCAGAGGGCGAGTGGAGCGAGCGCGGCTCCCCCTCCGCCCTCTCTCTCTCGCTCGCTCACCCGCCGACTCGGAGAGCTAGGCCAAAACCAAAAACTCTGTCCCCCTCCCCCGTTCCCCCGCCCCTCCCTCTGATCGGCCTGCCCCTACTCGCCTCCTAACGATCGTGTTCACACCGATTGGCTTTTTGCGCTCCCTGCCTCCTCGAGTGGCGGCGGTTTGCAGCGGCGGGCAGGGCCGCACTCGCGGCGGCACGCTCGGCCGAGGGGCGCCTCGCGCCGTCTCTCGCGCCCCCCTGTCGCTCTCTCTCTCTTTCCCGCCCTCTTTTTGGCCCCTCGCGCGGGGCGCGCACAGGGAGCACCCCCGACAAGAGAGAGAGAGAGAGAGAGAGAGAGAGAGAGAGAGAGAGAGAAAGCACCCTTTGAGAGACAAGCAAACGGCAGTCGCTCGGCCGCCTGCCCGCGGTCGACGGCGGGGAGGGGGGAGGGCGGGGGGCGCCGCTCCGACGAGCGCGCCTCGAGGCCTCTCAACCGCCCCCGGGTCTGCAGCCGGTGGCGGCGCCCCGACCTCACGACGCCAACGCGCAGCCCCTCCCCATACCCCTGGTCTCGCGCTTGGCCGCGCGCACGCGCGCGGCGCAATCGATCAGAAAAGCCCCCAAGCTGCCGTTGCCGACGACGCCCGAAGCAACTGCCGCCGCCTCGTCGCTCGCGCGACGAGGACGCCTAGCCAGACGCGGACACCTCCTAGCCCCTCCGTATCGCCGCCGGATCGACCGGTACTACGATGCGGCACCCCCTGAGGCACCCGTGTGCGTGTGCGGCGGGGCATGGACGCGGCTGGAAGGGACCGGGGGGCGGGCGCGCGACAAAGTTGAGACAAAAACTCTGTGCGAATTCGAATCGCCCTCGCTCGAGCCTTCACCCGCGGTTCGGGCCGCCGAAAGGCGCCTTGAGAGCGGTCGAATTCGAGCCCGGCTTGTCCGAGACGCGGCAGGTCGAGGGGGCGAGCGTTGAGGCAGGCAACCCCTTCCCCAGCTCCCTCCGCCCCGTCACCAGCCTCCCTCTCTCGCGCGCTCGCCGGCGGAACCGAAAAAAATCGCATCGTTTGATCGCGGCGCGGCGAGCCGTCGGCGGCCCCTGCCCGCCAGCTCCGCGCGGGATGCGGTCCGCCGCCGATCTCCCTACCGCCTCCCGGGCATCGCGGGGGGTCGATCGCGGGCGGCGCGCGTGCCGGCGGCGGTTGGAGGTTTTGGGGAGAGAGGTTGGGTAGGCAGGAGGGAGGCGGGGATAAAGGGGGAGGGGGGGAGAGGGTGGAGCGCGTACCTTCCCCCCCGCATTCTCCCAAAGCAAAAAAAATTTCACACTCGAAAAAAAAATGGCCCTCTCCATGAAGACCGCCTCGGGCGTCACGGCGCGCGCCGCCAAGCCCGCCGCCGCCAAGTCGATGATGGTGTGGCAGCCTAACAACAAGTGCGTCGCTAGTGGGGTGTTTGGGGGGCTGGCGTTCGCGGGCGGCGATGAAAGGAGGCGCAGAAGGAAAAATAGGGGGGGGGGAGGCGCTCCTCTCTCTCTCTCTTTGCTCTCTCTCCCTCGCGCGCCGCCCTCACGGCCTCTGCCGCTCCTATCGCGCCGCCGACCCCCAGAATTGGGCAGAGGCGGCGGCGATCTACGCGGCGGGGCGTGCGGCCGATCGCGGGCGGTGCGGGGCGCGCGCGTTTGGGGCGCGATTGAGAGGAGGCGTGATATGTGCTGAGGCACTCGCTTTTTCTCTCCCCTCTCTCCCCCTTGATACGCGCGCGCCGCCGCCGCGCCGTCGAGGCGCCCCAGGGCCCGCGCGGCCCACCGATCGCGGCCGCGAGGGCGCGACCTTGATGGCGCGCCGCGCGCGGGGCCAATGGGCGCGCGCCCCGCGCGCGCGGGGGCCGCGCGCAGAGGAGGGCAAACAATATTTTTTTTTCGCTTGCCCGAATCACTCGAGGGCGGCTCCTCTCTTGCACGCGCCCCCGATGCGCGCCGCCCCCTGGGCCGCGCGATGAGCCCGCCGACCCCGGCTTTTTGGGCGCGATCGCCGCGATCACTGATACCCTTCCTCGCGCGGCCTCGATCGCGCCCCTTGCGGGCGTTCGCGGCGCTCCGGCGCAAGCGGTTTGCTCCCCCCCCCTTTTTTTTCCCCTCCCCCCCTTGCTCACGCCCCCCGCCCCGTCGCCCCGCCAAAAAATCACAGCAAGTTCTTCGAGACCTTCTCGTACCTGCCCCCCCTGACCAACGACCAGATCGCCAAGCAGGTCGACTACATCGTCAACAACGGCTGGACGCCCTGCCTCGAGTTCTCCAACGACGGCTACGTCAGCAACGTGCGTACTTGGTTCGCGTAGAGGGGTTCGGGAGAGCGGGGGGCTGCGAAGAGCGGGGGGAGAGCTCGGAAACGACGCGCCGGCGCGCGGCGAAAAAAACGACGCAACGCTCACTTCCCCATGACAAACACCCTTCGAACCCCCCAACACAAAAAAAAACAAAAAACCGCAGGACTCCGTCGTCCGCCTGTCGGGCGTCTCGGCCAACTACTACGACAACCGCTACTGGACGCTCTGGAAGCTGCCCATGTTCGGCTGCACCGACGCCACGCAGGTGCTGCGCGAGATCGAGGCCGCCACCAAGGCCTTCCCCGACGCCTACATCCGCATGGCCGCCTTCGACGCCGTGCGCCAGGTGCAGGTCGCGTCGATGCTGGTGCACCGCCCGGCGTCGAACAACGACTACCGCAAGCCCAACGAGCGCCAGGTGTAAGGCGGCTTAACTCTCTCTTGAGAAAGCCTCCTCGCGTCGCGGCGCTCTTTCCTCTCTGTCTCGATGGAACGCCGTGCGTGAGCCGCGTTTGAACCCCTCTTCTCCCTCGCCTGTCCTCGCCCTCGCGGCGTAGGCTCGCGCACGCGCTTCGCGCGCGCGCGGCCGCGCCCGAGCGCGGGGGCGGGAGACGGGGCGGGGTCTTTTTGACCGGCGCGCACGTAGCGGGAAAACGAACCGAAAGAAAGAACGGCCGGCGCCACCGAAAGCTTGCAGCAGCGCACGTCGTGTCCCTCCCCCCCTTCCCCCCTGTGTTTTTACTTTCTTCCTGCGGCGCGCGTCGTCGTTAGTCGGAAACAAAGACGCGAGGGGGCGCAGGCGGCTTGGGCAACAATTTATTTCTCTTCGAAAGGCTCTCGAAGCCCTTGGCGGACGGGAAAGTGCGGCGCGGGGGGCGCTTGTGTCCGGTTGCGGCCCTTCTCTTGTTTAGTAGGCGTCGTTCCCGGCCCGGCAGTCTCCGGGGCCCCCTTCAGTCTCCTTTTTGTCTGTAAGGCTTTCTAGTGTGAACGTCTCTGTCTCTATCATGGCGTGCGCGCGATGAACTAACTTGCGCTGCCGCTTCTCTCGGCGGCGGTGTCGCGCCGCTCAACTAAAAAAAAGGGTTGGTGCGCTCCTAAAGCTCGCGCGCGCATGCCTGAGGGCTCGGGCGCGCACTCGTAAGAACTATACCCGGGGGCGTGCGAAAGCCTGAATCTATTTTGAGTAGGTGCGCACTCCTGAACCGAAGGAGCGTGGGGGGCGACGACGACGAGGCGGCCGGCCGCCCATCGCTCTCGGCTGCCGTGCTGAATTGGGGTCGACCAACTCCTAAGGCTCGGGCGCGCACTCCTAATAACTATACCCTGGGGGCGCGCGAAAGCCTAACGCTAATCGTGGGGCGCCTGCTTAAGAACATAGAGGCGCGCACTCCTAAACCGAAGGATGAGGGACGACGACAACGACGAGGCGGCCGCCCGCGCGCCGCTTTCACCCCGCCGCGCTCGGCTGCCGTGCGAACTCAAGGTCGACCAACTGCTAAGGCTCGGGCGCGCACTCCTATTAACTATACCCTGGGGGCGCGCGAAAGCCTAACGCTAATCTAGGGGACGCCTTCCTAAAAAAGAAGAGAGCAGGCGCGCGCACTCGGCTTCCGAGGGGCGACAACGGCGAGGACGAGGTTTAGGCGGCCGCCGCCCGCCGCTTTCGCGCGCTCCGCTGCTCTCGCGCCTCGCACCTAATCTCTTAGAAGGCGCATATCCTAAAACCGCACTCCTAAGGCCTCGGGCGCGCACTCCCAAGGCGTCCGGCGGGCACCCTCAAGAAGCGGTGGGACAGCAAGGCAGGACGGCGCCGCGCGCGGTCGGCGCGCTCTCGCTCTCGCCCCAACCCGCCGTCGCTGTCGCCCTCTCGCTCTCGCGCTCTCGCGCTCTCGCGCCCCCAGTCCATCTCAGCCGCTGCTGCTGCCCGCCCGCCCGCTGCCCCTCTCTCTCAACCTGGTCGGTCGCACTCGACCGCGCGCGCGGCCTTGCTTACAAAAAACCCGTGCGCTGCCCTCTCTCCCCCACAGAGAGAGAGAGCGAGGCGGGGACAGGGGGGCCCGGCGGCGCCTCGTCGGCGACCCAGATCTCCCCCCTCCCCCCTCTCCTCCTCCAACGCTGCCCCTCGCCTCCGCCCTCCTCCCCCCGCCGCGCATCTACCCTAAATACCCCGCGCGCCAAGCGCGCGCCCCCCTCTTACACACACGCACGATCTCAGATCTCCGCCCTCGCCTGCCCCATCCTCCTCCTCGCGTGCCACGTCGTCGCACCGAAGGCAAAACTCTTGTCTCTCCCCCTCTCTTCGCCTCCCCCGCCCGTGAAATCCGCCAATGATGGCCACCCTCGCCCGCTCCAACGCCGTCTCCTGCCGCGCGCAGCAGCAGCAGCAGGCCGCCAAGCCCGCCGCCGCGACGGCCGGCCGCCGCGCGCTCGTGTTCGGCGGCCTCGCCGCCGTGCTCGCCGCCGCCGCTGCGCCCCGTGCCGCCCAGGTCGGTCGCGCCTCCCTCTCTCTCGTCGCCCCGCCACCGCAGCCGCTTCCCGCCTTGAACCAACCCCAACTCTCATCCCCTCCCAACCCCCCCCCCCCCCCCCCCCCTAAAAAAACACACAACACCCCCAACAAACCCCCAACAAACAACCCACCCAAAAGGCCGCCCTCGAGGAGGACCTCCTCGCGCGCTCCCAGGTCAACAAGGGCCTCAACGACAAGAAGCGCCTGGCGACCAGCTACGCCAACCTGGCTCGCACGCGGTGAGTCGTCTTTTTGGGGGTCTTTTTTAATTTGCTTTGTTTTGTTCTGTGTTCTGGCGTGTTTGGCTGCTTGCTTTAGGGTCGTTTGGGGCCGGATCTTGGGGGGCGGGGGGGATCCGGGCAGGGGAGGGGCCTGCGGCCGCGCGGGCGACCGCCGCGGCCGCACCGGGCGACGCGGCGATTCTCGTCCCCTTCGTCTTCTTCTTCTTGCTCACTCACCCCGCAAAAAAACAACCCATGCCCTCGCCAACCACAACCACCCGAAATAACCAAAACTACCCAACAAACACCAAACAGCACCGTCGCCGACGGCACCTGCCAGTTCCCCTCCAACATGTTTGGCTGCGAGTCGGCCGCCAAGGGCCTCAACAACGGGGGCGTCAAGTTCCTCAAGGAGGACCGCGAGCTCGAGTGCGAGGGCAAGGAGGGCGGAAAGTGCGCGTCGCGCCCGACGTTCCAGTAAAGATGAAGAGAGGAGAGGAGATCAAGGGGGGGGGGGGCTTTTTCGACAAAAGGGGGGGCTCTCCAGTCCCGCCCCGCCCCGCGGCCCCCTTTTTTTTCTCCTCCTGTGGCCACGGGCGCTCCTGCTGCTCTCTGCCGCTGCCGCGGGGCGAACTCCGGCAGGGGAAGGCCAGCGCGCAGCGCGCGAGCAGAGCGAAGGAGGCCCCGCCAGTGCTTGTGTTACACACGCGATCTTTTTGAAAAAGACTAGGCGCGGGCGAGTCTGTCTCTTGAGGGGTGTGTCGCGGGAGAACGAGTGACGAGGGCTTCCGGCGGCCGCCGCCGAAAAGCCCCCCCCCAGTCCCGCCCCGCGTCCTCTCTCACACACGCACACACTTGTTTTTCTCTCCCTCACAGTCGGGCAGCAGCAAACGTCCAAGCAGCAGCCCCTTTTTCCTCATCCGACTTGACGCGCGCGCGCGACACGCCCCGCCCGTTTTACTTCACCCCCGCGCAGAAGAGAGTCACCCGACGACACTCTTTTTGCACGCCTTCGTCTCCCGTCCTCCTCCCAGCTTTTTTTTTCTCGCGACCGACCCCGAAACGACACGCAACGACCCCTCAAAGAACTAAAAGATGGCGCGCCGCTGCTCCTCCTCCCCTGCCCCGGCCGGCCTCGCCGCCGCGCTGATGCTGGTGCTGATGCTCGCCCTCCTCGCCGCCGCCGTCGCCCCCGCCTTTGCGGCCGCCCCCCACCCCCGCCACCCCCGCCGCGCGCTCCTCGACCGCGCGAGCCTGAACCAGGCCAGGGCCGACATGGCCAAGACCATCAAGTCGGGCCTGCCCATCGAGCAGGCGGCCGCCGCGGCCAAGGCGCCCGCGGCGCCCAAGGCCGCCGCCGCGCTCCCGACGGCCGCCGCGAGCGCGGGCAACGGCACGGACGCCGCCGCCACCGCCGCCGCCGCCGCCGCCACCGCTGCCACCGCCGCCGCCGCCCCCGTCCCGGCCCCCTCCAACATCAAGGCGGGCACGCCCGTGGTCGTGCCCCAGGCCATCGCCCAACCGTTCGGGGACCGCCGCAGGGCGGTGTCCAAGCCCAAGGTGACGCCCATTACCACCCCCCCCGCGGTCAAGAAGCCGGCGGCGGCCGTGGCGGCGCCCGCGACCAAGGCGGCGCCGGTGGCCGCCGTCGCCGCCGCCAAGCCCGCGGCGACGACGACCGCCATCGCCCCCACGACGACGACGACCAAGGCCGTTGCCGCCGCCACCACGCCGGCGCCGACGACCACGACCACGCCCGTGGCCGCCGCCAAGCCCGCGACGGCGACCGCTGCTGCTCCCACGACGACGACCACGACCAAGGCCGCCGCCACCACCGCCACCGCCGCCTCGTCTTCGCTCGCCGCCCCGGCCCTGACCGCCGTCGCGGCGCCCGCATCCGTGATCGGCGGCCTTGTCTCGGCGGTGCTGCCCGCGGCCGCGGCGGCGCCGTAAGAGAGAGAGATAAAGAGAGAGAAGAAGAGAGCGTGAGCCTCCTCCTCCTCCTGCTGCTGCGTCGCCGAATGCGCCGCCACGTGCCAACCTAGAAAACAAAAACAAAAAAAAGCGCGCGCGCGCGCCAAGCGCCGTTGTTGTAATGCCCCTGCGTGCAAACATGCGCGCGCGCGTGTGTGCCTCTTTCTCAATCTGTGGGGTAACACCAATTGGGGGACCGCGCGCCGGCGCGCGCCAAAACACTCTCCGGGCGGGGGGGACAAAAATCTATCTCAAAACCTAACCGAAATCACGTCAACGGACGGTCTAACTCTACTTTCCTAGTTGGCGGGGGAGGGGGAGGGGGGGGGGAGGGTTGCGCGAAAGATCAAACGGGGTGTTGTCGCCCGTGCGGCGGCGGGTTGTGGGGGGAGCATGTTGGGGGGCGGGGGTCTGGAGGCGCGGCGGGAGCGGGTGGCGAGCAGCATGACAAGGCGCTCGCCCAACCCCACGCGCGCCGACCTCCTCCCCCCCCAATCATCCCTCGCTGGGGGACCCGGTGGGTGGGCAGCGCCGACCGACAAAACCCCCTTTCTCTTTCACTCTCTCTCTCTCGGCTTTCCAGCAACCTTCCGCCCCTTTTTTTCCGTCGTCTCGTCGCGCCCGTGGCAAAACACGCCTTCACGCGCCCTCCCCTGGCGGCGTCGTCGCCGCCGCCTCTTCTCTTCTCTTACTGCGCCGCCACGGCCGCCTTGGCGCCAAACTTGCGCGCCGCCGCCGCCGCGACGGGCTCGGCAGCCGACAGCACCTCGCCGGCCGCCTTGGTCAGCAGCGCCGCCTTGGCCTCGGCGATCTTCTCGTTGTTCGCGATCGCGGCCTTGAGCTGCGCCTCGGCGACCTTGGTCGTGGCCGCGACGGCGGCATCGGCCTTCTGGTTGACGACGGCCGCCTTGCCCTTGAGCGCGGCCAGGAAGCCGCCCAGCATCGAGCCGTCGCCCGCCGCCGCGCCGCTGCCCGCGGCCTTCTGCTGCTGCTGCGACGCCGCCGCGGCGGCCGCGCCCTGCTTGGTGGCCGCCGAGGCGGCGCCGACGGCGCCCTTGGGCGCCGCGACGGCAAAGCCGCCGCTGAGCGCCTGGGCGGGGCCCAGCGCGACGGTCGAGTTGCCGCCGTTGCTGACGCGCGAGACGACGCCGAGGGCGATGGCATTGGCGCGCGAGCGGCCCGCGTTCTCCGGCGCGTCGGCGCCCGCGCTCGCCGTCGCGTCGGCGATGAACCCGACGGCGATGGCATTGGCCTCAGCCTCGCTCAGCGCGCCCGCGCCGCCCGTCGCGGACGTGGCGGTCGAGCCGGCGGTCGCCTTGATCACGCCCGCGGCGATGGCCGTGCCCGCGGCGGTGGACGCGCCGACCTCGCTGGTCGAGCCCGAGATGGTCGTCGCGCGCGTGTCGAGGAAGCCCGAGGCCGCCGCGAGCGTCTTGGTCTGCGCGTTGCCCTGCCCGGCCGTGGCGGTGGCCTTGGCGCTGCTGTGGCTGCGGATGCCGCCCGTGCTGACGGCGCCGCCGAGCGCGGCGGCGTTGCCCTTGGACGTGGCGGCGGCGGCGGCGCTGTTGGCGGCGCTCTCGACGGCGGCCAGGCCGCTGGCCCAGGCGCCCGCGAGGGCGTCGCCGGTGACGCCCGAGGCCGAGGCGGCCGAGTCGGCCTCGGCGTCGATGCCGCCGGCCGAGGCGGCGACGGCCAGGGACCCGACCCCGCCGCTCTGCGAGGCGGCGGACGAGGTCGCGACGGCCTCGCCCGTCAGCGCGGCGCCCGCCAGCGACGTGGAGCGCGAGACCGACGCCCCCGTCTCGGTCGTGGAGGACGACGTGGCCGTCGACTGCGCCGTCATGCCGACGATCGACGTCCCGAACGAGTCAGCCACGGCGTTGCCGATGGTCGTCGTGGACGTGGCCGCCGAGGTCACCGTGCCGAACTCGGCGACGTTGGCCGCGGCCAGGCTCTGCGAGATGGCGCTGCCCTTGACGGCGTTGGCCGAGACTGTGCCGATGTTGACGACGTCCTCGAGCGACTGCCCGACGTTGTACGACCCCCCGAACGAGTCGCCCATGGTGTTGGTCGACGTGGTGACCGTGTTGATCTGCGCCTGCTGGAAGCCCGTGGCCTCGCTGACCTGCACGGCGCTCACGGGCCCCTGGTCGCCGATGGCCTGCGTGACGACGCCTCCCCTCTGCCCGGCGATGTTGGCGTCACCCTGGCGCGTGTTGGCGAGGTTGACCGCCACCGCGATGGCCGGGCCGATGGCGTCTACCTCGGCGACGGTCTTCTCGTAGTCGTAGTCGCTGTCGATGGCGTCGTAGTCGCCGACGTAGGCGTTGGAGTAGGCCGAGACGATGTTGATCGTGCCGGCCAGGGCGGGCCCGACGCGCGCGACGGCCTGCGTGGGCTGCGTGCGCGAGACGGCGTAGCCGTTGACGGCGGTGGGGATGTTGATCATGCCGGCGAGCGAGGGGCCGAGGTCGGCGTACGACTCGGAGCCTTTTGAATTGGGGGGGTGGGGTTTCGGGTGGGGTGAGGGGAGGGGGGGGGGGGTGAGTAGAGAGAGCGGGCGGGCAGGCGTCGCCGGAAGAGCGCGCCGGGCCGCACCGAAAAATCCCCCCCGGCCCCCGAGAAAAGCCATAAAAAAAGAAGAAAAACTCACTGCCCTGGGCCGTGGCGAAGGTTTCACCCGTGGCCACGTTGAGCTGCCCGCTCAGCGACGCCGAGACGTCGCCGTACGCGCGGCTGCTCTGCCTGGCCGACGCAAAGCCCTTTTGCGCTGTCGCGACGCCGATCTGCCCGCTCAGCGCGATCCCCGGCGCGAAGTAGCCCGTGGCGCCGTACGCGCGCGAGACGGCGTAGTCGGTCGTCCCGGTGTTGGGGCCCCTGGACGCGAACGGGCCGGTGACGGCCGCGCCGCCGTTGCCCGCCGACGCGATGCCGACCGTGCCGGCGACCGTCTGCCCCGCCTGGGCCGTCGCGCGCGACTCGACCTTGGCGATCGCGTTGGGGACGATGCCGATGAGGCCGACGCCGTTGGCGAAGTCCGGGCGGGCGATGGGCACGAATGTGGACACCTCGCGGCTCTCGCCGTCGAGCGACTTGGCGATGGCCGTCGAGAAGGCCAGCGTGGTGGTCCCGACGGTGTTGCCGCCCCAGTTGTTGGCCCTCGCGCGGGCGTCGGCGGCCTGTTTTTTTTGTTTTCGCGTTTTTTTTTGTTTTTATGTGGGAAGGGGGGGGGGGGAGGGGTCGTCAGAGTGGGTGCGTTGCGTTTTCGGCACTCCCTCTCCAACCACAACAAACAAACTCACCGCCTGGTCGAGGGCGATGGCCTTGGCCGACGAGAGCGCCGTGGCGGTGCCGCCCTTGCCGCGCGCGTTGGCGGTCGCGATGGCGAGCGCGTTTCCGTCGAGGTTGACGGCGACGGTCGTGCCGTTGGCCAGCACGGGCATGTGCTTGTTGCCGATCACGTATCCGGCCTGGCGGGTGTTTTTTTTAGGGGTGGGGGGTGGGGGGGGGCGTGATTGAGCGCGGTTGTCCGTGGAAAAGGAAAAAAAAGGGGGCGGGGGGGGGGAGGGAGTCCGACTCACCCGCACGTTCAGCTCCGAGGTCACGGTGTAGTCCTCCTTGTCCTCCTGGTCATTTCCGATGGCCGAGCCGATCTTGATCACGTAGTCGGACACGATAGGCTCCTGGTTGGTCTCGGCGATAGCCGACTTGGGGAAGAACGGCTGCGCGTTCGCGGTGGCGGCCGCTGTTTTGTTTTTTGGTTTTTTTTGTAGGGGTGGGTGGGTTTTTTTCGGGTGGGAGGTGGGGTGGGGGAGAGGCGCGGTGTGAGTGTTTGCGTTCGCGTAGGGGCGGGCGGGGGCTGGGGCAGGCCTGCGGGCGGGCCCCGCGCCGCTCGGCGGCGGCGGCGGCGCAGCGGCGGGGGGGGGGGGGGGGGGGGGGGGTGCTAAAAAAACAGCTTGAAGCCACGCGCTCCCCTTTCGGCCGTCCTTCGCGGCTCGCTGCGGTGACGCGCCAATGGGTAGGGCGGCCGGCCGCGCACGTAAAGAGCGCGGGGGTGGGGGAGGGGGCGGGGGGGGGGGCGGGGGTCGCGGGAGCGCCCGGGGCAAAAGGACGGGGCGAGAGAGAAACGCGAGAGGCGAAGCCCCCCGATAGAGGGGGGCGCTCTCCTTGGCGCCTCGTTCTCTCCCCCGCCGCGCCTGGATCCTCCGGGCGCGCGCGGGCAATAAGTGCGCAGCCCAAGTGCCCGCGCGGGCCGGCCGACGCGGCGTCTCCAGCGCCAAAGCTCGCGCGAGGGCGGGCGGGGCGAGAGGAGGAGGGCAGGGGCGTCCTCTCCGCAGGGCGCGCCTCTCCTCCTCCTCCGCTTTCGCCCACTCTTTGTTCTCTCGCGTCCTCACCTGCTGCGGCCAGCACCGCGACGAGCAGGGCCGCCTTCATGTTGTGCCGAGTGTTAGTGAGCACAGGCGGCGACGGGTTTTGGAGTACGGGGAAAAGGGAAAAGTGGCGGCCGAGGGACGCGAGGACGGGGGGTGTGGTTCAAGAGGGCGAGGGGGCGAGGGCGCGCCGCGCCCGCCTTCTCGCTCCCCCTCTCCTTCCCCTCGTGGGGCCCAGAGCAAAGGACGCCGCCACGAAAGAGAAAAACCAGCCAGGCAGGCCCCCGCACACGACACGCTCCGTCGTCGATCCTTGCGCTCAGACTCCACAAAGCTGTTCGTTTCGAGGCCGCGCGCGATATATTTTTTCGAGGAGCGCGTTTGCTGCGTGTTTGCCGGCTCGCTCGGGCGCCGTCGTTCGACAAAAGAGAGAGACTTGTTTTTGGGTCGGTGGATATGGGGGGGGGATCACAAATCACTATGGGGGGGTGGGGGAAAAATATCTCTCTCGCGCGCGCGCGCCGGTCCTATATGTGGGCGCAGGCCTGGCGGGGGCGGGGCTGGGGGAACCGAACAGGGAGAAAAAAAAGACCGGGGAGGGGGGCGGGGCGGCTGCCGCGGAGAAAAAAAACAAGAGCTGGGGGAGCAGACACAAACTCTGCCCCCCGCCCCGTTTTTTTCGCGGCGCTCGGGGCAGGGGCGAGAGAGGAAAGAGAGAGGCGAGCGTGCGGAGGGCAGGGTCCGCAGCGGCCAGGGCAAAAAAGGGGCGACCGCCAAAACGAGAGGAAAAAAGAAGGCAGCGCATATCTCAGCGCCGGCCGTCTTTTATTTTTCCTTGCGTTTTTCGCGCCCGCTTTTTTTTCCTTGTTCCGCCGCGCCGCCTCCCGCCCAAACACGAACCCCGCTCATCCTTCTCTCTCGGCCCTCACCGCCCCGCGCGCGCAAATGCCCCCCGAAAAACACGCCGCCCCCCTCCTCGAATCTTTTTTTGTTTGGCCCTTCATGCCCCCCCGCCGCCGCCGCACACAACCCAAAGGCCCGCCCGCGCGCGCCCTCTTCTCTCGGTCGTTTTGTTTTTCCGAGCGCGCGGGGGGGGAGGGCGTGCGCCCGAGAGCCGCTAGCCGGCCGCCGACGCACGCCCTCCTCCTCCTCTTCCTGAATCCTCGTCCTCTCTCCTCTCTCTCTCTCTCTTAACCGAGCTTGGAGCCCAGCTTGGAGAAGGCGGCCATCTTCTTGCCGCCGAGGCCCGCGAGCGAGCCCGAGCCCGAGGCGGCCGGCGCCGCCGCGGCGGCGCCGCTGGCCGCCTTGGCCAGGCCCGACACGAGGCTGCCGAGCGCGCCGGCCGCGCCCGTGGCCGGAGCGGCGGCAGCGGCGCCGTCGGCGCCCGCGGCCGCCGCGGCGGCGCCCTCCTGGCCCGCGGCCGCCTTGCGCGCGCCGATGACGATCGTGCGCGGCGCCGCGACGGCGTACGCGCCCGACAGGGCCTGCGACGGCCCGACCGCCACCTGCGCGTTGGCGCCGTTGCTCACGCGCGAGACGACGCCGAGGCCGATGGCCGAGGCGCGCGCCTTGCCGGCCTTGTCGGGCGAGTCGGCCGTGGCGGTCGACGAGGCGTCGGCGAGGAAGCCGACGGCGACGGCGTCCGACTGCGCCTCAGAGACCGAGGCCTCGGACAGCGTGGCGGCCGTGGCCGTCGAGTCGGCCTTGCCCTTGACGACGCCCGCGCCGATGGCGGTCGAGGAGGAGACCGCCCCGCCCTTGTCGGTCGTCGAGGCGACCGAGGACCCGGCCTCGGCGTTGAGGAAGCCGATCGAAACGGCCGCGCCGCGCGACTGGGCGTTGCCCGACTTGGTCACGGCGGTGGAGCGCGTCTTGGCGATGGCCTGGAGCCCGCCCGTGGCGATGGCGGCCGCGGCCGAGGCGGCGCCGCCGGTCTCGGTGGCGGCGGCGCTAGCGGCGTTAGCCGAGCCCTCGATGGTCGAGAGGCCGTCGGCCCAGGCGGCGGCGATGGCGTTGCCCGTGGCCGAGGCGGCGGACGAGGCCGAGTCGGCCTCGGCGTCGATGCCGGCGGCCGAGGCCGAGACGGCGAGCGACGCGGCGGTGCCCTGCTTGGTGGCGGACGAGGACGACGAGACCGTCTCGGCCGTGAGGGCGGCTCCGCCGAGGGAGGTCGAGCGCGCGAGCGACGAGCCGAGCTCGCTAGCGGCGTTGGCCGAGCTGGTGGCCTGGGCGGTCATGCCGACGATGCTGTTGGCCCACGCGTCGGCGACGGTGGCGCCCTCGACAGTGGTGGCGGACGACTGGGTCGAGGTGGAGCCGTACTCGGCGACCGTGGCCGAGGAGACGCCGTAGACGACGACGTTGCCGCGCACCGACTCGCCGTTGGACGTGAGGGCGGTCGTGGCGTCCTCGAGCGACTGGGCGACGCCGACGTTGCCCACAAACACGGGCCCCTCGGTGTTCTGCGCCTGCGAGATGGCGCCGATCTCGGCGTTGGTGTAGCCCGTGGCCTCGGAGAGGAGGAACGCGACGGCCGCGCCCTGGTCGCCCGTGGACGTGACGGAGACGCCGTTGTCTCCACCCTTGATGCGCGACTCGCCCGTGGCGGCGTTGGACAGGTTGATCGACACGCCGATCGAGTTGCCGATGGCCGCGGTCGTCGCGATCGTCTCCGAGTCGTTGTCGTTGGTGTTGCCGTCGGCGTCGTAGTCGCCGACGAGGGCGTCTCCGTAGGCCGAGACCGTGTTGATCGTCCCCGCCACCGAGTCGCCGACGCGGGCCTTGACCTCGTTCTTGTCGACGATCGACTGCGCGTTGCCGAGCACCGACGTGGCGACGTTGGACACGCCGGCGATGGCCGGGCCCAGGTCGACCTTGGTGCGGGCGTCGCCCAGCGTGCGGGTGTAGGCGGCGCCCGTGGCGACGTTCTGCGAGCCCAGGACCCCCACGCCGACGTCGCTGTAGACACGCGTGCTTCCCGCGGCGACGGCGATGTCGTCCTGCGACGTGGCGACGGCAGCGTTGCCGCCGATGCCGATCGAGGGCGACCAGTAGCCGCCGTTGGTCCACGAGCGCGAGGTGGCGCCGGCGAACGCCGGGCCCTGCGACGACGCCGCGACGGCCGTGGTGCCGGCGACGCCGACGCCCGACTCGGCGCGCGAGAGGGAGGCCGAGACGGCCGCGGAAGTGGGCAGGATGCCCACCGCCCCGTACGTCGCGCTGTCGGGCAGGAAGGTCGAGTCGCCATCGCTCGACTTGGCGAGCGAGTTGGCCTGCGAGGTGGTGGTCGTCCCCGGGAGGCCGATCGCCTCGGCATACGCCGTGGCCTTGGCGACGGCCTGCTTGGTGGCGAACGCCTTGGAGTTGGCGAGGGCCGACGAGGGCGCGTGCTTGGCCCACGAGCTGACCGACACGGACGCCTGCGCGGGGCCGTCGGTGTTGACGGCGATGGCCGTGCCGTTGGCGACGCTGGCCATGTGCGGGTTGCCGTACGGCTGGCCCGAGCGGCCCTCGACGCTGGCCGAGACGACCTCGCCGTCGGTGGTGCCCGTGCCGATCTTGATGTCGTAGTCGTTGAAGATCGGGTCCTGGACCTCCTTGGCGCCGGTGGCCAGGCGGTTGAGGAACTGGGCGTTGGCCGTGCCTGCTTTTTTTTTTTTTTTTTTTGGCGGGGGGGTGCGGGGGGGGGGGGCGTGAGCGTCGTGTTTTGTTTTCTTCGGGGGGGCGGGGGGGGGAGCAGTTGTGCGCGCGCGGGGTTTTTGGTGCGGAGCGTGCCGGCGGCCGCCCCCCCCAATCGAAAGGAGGAGGGCCGGGCGGCGCTCGTTTTTTTTGGGAGGCGGGGGGGGCGGGGGGGGCGGGCGGGCGAGGAGGAGGCGGCCCCCAAGGAGGCCGAAAGCGAGGCGTGTGGGTGGCGGGGGGGGGGCCTCTCTGCCGCCGCCGCCCCCGCAACTGCTGCGCCCGCGCGCGGCCTCTCGCTTTCTCTCTGTCCCCCCCGCCCGCCCGGCGGCGGTGCCCCCCTCCGGCGGCCGAAAAACATCGGCCGACGGCGCGCGGGCGCTCGGCCGCCGCCCTGCGCCCGTGGGGCATAGGCGTGGCCCGGTCGGGGGGCAATGGAGAGGGAAAAACAGAAGGGGGGGGGACGGCCGAAACAGCGACGGCGGCGCGGGGGGGGGGGGCGCGGCGGAGGTACTGCTCCCCCGGCGGCGGGGGGGGGGCAGAGGTCTCTCTTTGCTCCTCCCGCCCCCTCGTTCGCGCCTTTCCGCCCGCCGCGCGCCCCGCGCCGGCGTTCTGGGCGGCGGAGCGTCCCATTGCCCGCGCTCCGGCCGTGCGCGCCGGCCGCGCGCGCGGGAAACCGGGGCGCGGGGGCCTCTCGAGAGCGGAAGCGAAAACAGCACCCCGAGCCTCTCCGAGGGCGCTCGCTCGCTCGCTCGCTCTCTTTTGCATACCTAATAAGAGAACCGCCGCCACAAGTGCGGCGTGGCGCTTCATGGTTGCTGCGTTCGCTTGTAGGTGCGCCTCTCTGCCGTGCGTAGTGTGTGTGTGTGGGAGGGGGGGGAGGGGGGTGTGAGAGCGGGTGGGAGGAGAAGGGGAGCGAGGGCTAAGAGAAAGAGGGGAGAGAGAGGCCCCCTCCTCGGGGGGGGGGCGTAGGCTGCACCTCTCTCGAGCCCCCCCGCTCCTCGGGGCGCGCGCTCTTGCTGCCCCGAGCAACCGCAGCAATCGTGGCGCAGCCCGCGAGGGGCCGACGGGCCCGCTGCCAACACCAACGGCGCGCGCGCGCGCCTCTTTGGCCCCGCGCGTGCCGTTGGCGGGAGAGAGAGAGAGGCGCCCTCGCTCGGCCTTTTTTGCTCTCTCTCGGCCTTTCGCTCTCGCTTTCCGTCGCCCGCACGCGCGTCCCGGCGCCCCGCGCGCCGGGGCGCGCGCGGGTACTCGGACGCGCGCGACGCCTGCGGCTCGTTTGCCCGCGTCGGCGTGGGGGCGCGCGGCGCACGTTGCGCTGCGTTTTCTCTCGCGTGCGGGCGCCTCACCTGCTCGGGGACCACCCCCCAGGCCTTCGCGCAGCGCCCGCTCCGTGGCCTCGCGCGCCCGCGCCGAGAGTACCGGCAGGGCGGTGCCGTTGGGCGACACCTCGTAGACGCGGTACGGGTGCAGCGAGTGCACGACGTACAGGGGCCCGGGCCTTGCTGTTGTTGTTGCCGCCCCCGCCCCCGCCGCCGCCCACCCGCCGTCCTCTGCCCCAACCGCCGCCGCCGCGGGCGGCAGCGCCAGCGGCATCCAGTTCTTCTCGTAGATGTCGTAGCCGCGGTCGTAGACGGCGAACGCGTCGGACAGCGACAGCTGCAGCGGGGGGGCGCGGGCGGCCAGCTCCCACCGGTAGTCGGCGCCGGCGTTGTTGCCGCCATCGCCGCCGTTAGGGGCAGCAGCAGCGGCGGCGGCGGCCAGTGCGGCGGCCGGCCGGCGGTGCTCCCTCCGCCTCCGCATCCTCCTCCTTTTGCCTCCCTTTCCTCGCCTCCGCCGCTGCCGCCGCCACATCTCCACTTTCTCCACCTGGCGCCTCAAGCCCTCCTCGCCAGACCGCAGCGGCTCAAACATGGGCCAAAAGTTGCTGCCGTCATCGTTGCCGCCGCCGCCGTTTTTGCCGCCGCTGCTGCCCCCCAACGCCTGCGACCGGCCCCCCCCCCACCACCCCTCGCTCACGCCCGCGGGGCGGTACTTGGGCGGGTCGGGCGCCCACGCGGGACCGCCCGTGTCCGGCAGGGCGGGGGGGCCGCGCAGGCCGCCGACGCCGCCGCCAATGCCGCCCCCCCTGCCCCTGCCCCTGCCCCCCCCGTCGGCCAGCGCCCCCAGGTCCACCGCCTCCCCCTCAGCGGCCAGGCGGAACAGGAACTGGCGCCACACGACGGGCTGCGCGCAGCGCCGCTCGGGCGGCCACCTGGCCTGCTGCTGCTGCTGGTTGGAGGAGTAGGGGTCGGCGGCCAGCGCTCGCACGGCGCCGGCGGCGCCTTGCTGCTCCTGCGGCAGCGGCGGCGGGGGCGGCGGCCGCCGCCCCGTGACCGCCCACAGGCCCCTGCCCGGCCACGCAAACAGCTTGGTGTCGTCGACGCCCGTGGCGTCCCAGGGGTCGCGGCCGGAGGAGGGCGACGCGCGGCACTCGACGTACGAGGACGGCGACGACGAGGAAGAGGAAGAGGGCGCCCACGGGTCGAGCGGCACGCAGTGGCGGCGCGGCGGGGCCAGGGGCGGCGGGGGGCAGGCGCTGTCGGCGGCGCCTTGCCCGGCGCCGACTGCTCCGCCGGCCGTAGCCGCCGCCCCCGCAGCCAGCGCATCCAGCTCGGCCGCGGCCATCTCGGCCTCGGCGTCGGGCAGCCACGACAGGGACGGCGGCAAGGGGGTTGTCGTCGCGGTCGAGGACGAAGAGTTGCCGCCGCCGCTGTTGCCGCTGCCGCCGCTGTTGCCGCCCCCGCTCGCCGCCGCCCCCGCCCCGGCCGAGAGCGGAAAGCCGCACAGGTAGGCGCGGTTGACGATCCACTTGGTGCCCGAGGCGTCCCAGCGCAGGCGCGTGGCGCGCGCGACCACGTAGGCGTGCCCGGCGTGCACGGCCATCGACGGGTTGTACACGCCGTCGCCTAGGGGGAGCGCGAGGTCGAGCGGTGGTCGGGGGGGTGGTGGGGGGGCATCGGCGTTGGCGGCGTTGGCGGCGCGCGCCGAGGCGACGAGGAGGAGGAGCGCCGCAGCTGCCGCCGTCAGGAGCATCAGGAGCAGCCGGCGCGCCGTCATGAGGAGGACCGGGAGCTTGCGTGTGTGTGTGCGCGCGCGTCGTCCTCACGAGCGATCGCGTTTCGGGTTCTGTTGTGATGGGGTCGCGCCCGCTCCTCGCCACTGCTGCTTGCTGCGCGGGCGCGCCCGCCTGCTTTGAACGAGAGTGGTGGTGGTGGTGGTGGTGGTTGCGGCCATCATCATCATGTGATGATGATCGTGGGATGGCCTGCCCCCTCTCTGCTTTGGAAGGGCCTCGGGCGTTGGAAGGGCCTCGGGCGGGGCGGCGGGGCGCGCGCTCGCGCCGCTAAACGGATTGATGGCGTCCACCCGGGAAAAATCATTTCCCCGCTCCCCCTCCCTCAATACAAAGGCAGACAACTTCCCGTTTTGTTTTTTCCAAACCGCACGACAACCAAACGCGCCGCCTCTTGATCGATTCGTCGGTAGATTTTTCGGCATAAAAAGACAGGTGAGCAGCTTGCCGGGGGGGCGGGTGGGAATCGAGTTCCGAAACCGAAGGCCTTTTTTGGATTATCCGATGGGTCACCGCGCCGTTCGCCCCCCGCTCGCGCCCCCCTCGATCCCGCCGGCGGGTGTGACGTAAGGCCTGGACGCCTGCGCTTTGCCTCGGGCGGCGCGGCCGCGAGACGGCCCCAATCCGCGGCGCGGCGATCGGTGTTGGAAGGACCAACGAGCGCGCACCAAAAAAAAAGTGAGCTGAAGGTCGCCGCCGAAAAACACCCCCCCCGGCCTCCAAAACAACCCACCACCCACCAGCCACCATGTCCACCGCCTACCTGCGCGTCCTGGCCCTGGCGCTTCTCCTGGCGCTGGCCCTCCTGGCCGACACGGCCGCGGCCGCGCGCGCGGGCGCCGCCTTCGCCCCCCTCGACGGCGCCTCGGCCGGCCACGGCCGCGCGCTGCGCACGTGGGGGTGGGGGGGGTACTGGGGCCCGCGCCCGGCGTACGCGTACGGGTACTACCGCCCTTACTACTACCGCCCCTACGGCTGGTGGGGTTGAAGAAGATGGTGCGGTGTTGAAGAAGATGACGACACGCTCCGAGCGCGTGTCGTCGTCGTTGCTAGAGAGAGTGAGCGAGCGCGAGAGGGGGAGACGGCAGCGCAGGGCCGCGCTCGCCCTCGTCTCTCGCACACGGCAAGCCTCTCCTGCTCCTTTCCCGGCCCTGTCGCTTCCCTATCCCGCGATTCCCTCGAGCTTACTCACAAACAACCCGAGCCGAGGTTTTTTTTATATGTTCCTCCTCGTCACTTGTCGCGCCGGGCCCAGCCGACCTCGTTTTCGTTGCCGTTCGCGCTTGCTTTTCCCCCCCCACCCACCCACCCACCCACCCACGACAAGTTGGAGACAACTTGGAGATATAATATCTGATTGTACAACAACAACCGTAACCGACTCGCTCGAGAGAGAGAAAAAGAAGAAGGCATGGCGACTCGCCCGTCGGGGCAGCCCCCCCCGCGGGCACGCTCCCGTCTCGCGCGGCGGGGCGCTCGCCCCCCCTCTCTGTCTCAACCCGTGCCGCCTCGAAACCCACTCGGCAATGTCCTGGGCGTCAAGGCGCACAGGTGCAGCTATTGACGGGTGCCCGTGTTGGCCCCTTGCTCGTGTAAAAGTGCCCGCCTCCTCTCGTCTTTGCCTCCTCCAGTGGGCCTCGCCGTCTGCGGCCTGTCGCGCCGCCGCGCCTTCCTCCGACCTCGCCGCAACAAAACCCCCGCGCGCAGCACGCTCGTCAAAGCAAAAGCGTCCGACACACGCACACAAACACACACACACACAAACAAACAAGCTAATCGCCAAGCACCAAGTCGGTAAGTGCCCCTGCCACCCAAATACGCGCGTTTTGCTCCTATCGAGTAATAAAGGAAGTTCCCTCTCCGTTCGACACGAGGGTTCCCTCTTAGTTCGACACGTCGGTTCTGCCCCACGCGCGCGCCCCTCCGGCCCGCAAACGCACCCTTGCGGCGCGAAGGCCACAGAGTGACGCATTGGGCGTATTTTTGAGGCCGAACGGCGCCGAGGCGGCGCGCGCTCGCTTCGCGGAAGCAGCCTGTTGCTTTTTTGGGTGGCAGAAGGCCCCCCTTCGCTCCTCTTCGCCGAAGAAAAAAAAACCACAACCCACAACCCCCTCCTCTTCCCTCCCCCCCAACACCACAAACAGGCAAACGGGACAAAACCCCAACACGATGGCCGCCCACCGCCGCGCCCTCACCGTCGCGTTCGCCCTCGCGTTCGCCGTGCTGGCTCTGGCCGCCGTCGCGGCCGAGGCGACGCGCCCGCTCCGCCACAACCACAACCACGGCCACGACGGCCACGGCCGCAAGCTCAAGACCCTTGGCTTGCTCTCCGGCGTCACGGGCGGCGGCTACTACAACAACTACTACCCGACGACGACCTACTACAACAACGGCTGGGGAAACGCCGGCTACGGCTACAACAGCGGCTACGGCGGGTGGGGCAACGCGGTGTACGTCCCGCGCCCGGTCTACTCGTCGTACGGCAACAACTGGGGGTACGGCCGCCCGTACGGCTACGGCCGCCCCTACGGCTACGGCAAGTGAGAGGGTGAAGGACGGGGCGGTGCGCGGCGCGGTTTTTTTTGTGCGTCGCGCGCCCCCCTCCCCCCCCCCTCCCCGTCGACAAACGACCGATCGTGACGTCCCCCCCCCCCCCCCCCCCCCCCCCTCGCCCTGACTGTTCTTAGTGATTGCTCGCTCCCGTGAGCGTGCCTCCCCAGCACCACCCCGAATTTTTTTTCTCGCGTGCTCGAGTGCCGTGTGTGTAAACAAAAAGAGGGGAGCCATTCCAGGTTTTTTTTCGTGGGTTTTTTTCGTGGGTTACTTCTCGGGGCTTTCGGGGCGAGGAGGAAGGCGCGCTGCCGGTGTCGGGCGCGCTCGCGAGGAGCCGGCCGCTTGCAAGCCCTTTTGCTGCCTCCTCCACCACCATCCGCGAGAGAAGCAGAAACACAATCGCGCCTGCGCACTCTTCAACCTCCCCAACCCCCAAAAAACACAAGGACCTCTCTCCACGCGACCCCCCCCCCCCCCGCCCTCTCTCGCCCCAAAGGCCCCAACTGCGCCCCTGTCCCCCTTTGTTTCCCGACGCGCGCGCGCGCGCCAGCGATTTTGCGCCCAAGGACAGCAGGCACTCTTTCAGCGCACCAGGAACACGATTCCATCGCCGATTCACGCGCGTCCCTCGGAGACCGGGGCGCTGAGCAAACACAACCCCCCTTCTCTCGAGGCCTGCGGCAGTCGGCCTTGGAGGAAAAAAACAGCCCCACCGCGCACCCCCCTCCCCCGCCCGCCTCAACAAACAAAAAAACCCTTCGCACAATGGCGCGCGCGCGCCGACGCATGCGCGCGGCGGCGTCGCTCAGCCTCAGCGCCGGCGGCGGCGGCCCAAGCATAACGCGCATCCGCCCGCGGCTGTCGGGCGGCGGCGGCGGCGGCACCGGCGGCCGGCGGCGCTGGAGCGGCGGCGGCGGCGGCTCCCAAAACCCGCTGCTCCCGCCGCTCGCCCTGCTCTTCTCCGCGGGCGCCGCCGCCGCCGCCGCCTCCCTGTTCCTCCCCCTGATGCTCGCGCAGCCCGCCGCCGCCTCCGCGGGCCTCGCCGTCATGGCCTCGGGCGTGGGCGGCGCGGGCCCTGGAAGGCGGGGCGTCACCGCCGCCTGCGGCCTCGGCTGCACCGAGGGCGCGTGCGTGCGCGCCGTCGACCCGGCCCCATATTACGGGGGCTACTACGGGCCGGGCACGCCCGACACGGTCTTCCCGAAGGGCTACAAGCTGGAGGCGGCGTGCCTGTCGTGCCGGGACGGGTGCTACTTCCAGGCGACGCGGCCCAACAGCTGGATCACCTACTGCGGTGAGTTTTGCGTTTACTTCGCGGGGCAGCGGCGCCTCCTTCGTGAAAGATGGAAAGAGCAAGCGCGCGCGTGCTGGCTGCAGGGCGCGCCCGTTTCTCACGTTTGTCTTAAAACAAAACAACCTCCCTACCCTCCGAAACCAAACAACCACAAAAATCACACACAAACAAAACAAAAAAACAGCCTGCAAGCGCGGGTGCGGCATCGTCCCCGGTGGCCTCGTCACCCGCTGCGCCGTCAAGGGCAGGCGCCGGCGCCAGCTGCTCGGCGGCGGCGGCGGCGGGGGCGGCGGCGGCGGCCACAAGGGCTCCGTGGCCACGTCCCCCGTCCTCAGCGGCCAGTGCGGATTAGGGCCCCAGCTCGACTGCCGACCCTGCCCTGTCGACTGGTACCAGCCGCTCGACGGCGTCGAGTACGCCGAGTGCCGGCCGTGCGAGGCGGGCTCGTCGACGCTGGGCTTCACGGGGCAGGCGCAGTGCACCAACCTGCTGCTGTGATCGATTGATTCATGGTCTGATGATGATGATGATTATGCGGCGCTTTTCATCCTTGAAAACAGCAGGCGATTTGTTTTCTTCTTGTAAAAAAAAGAACAGAAGGGGTTTTTGGTTTATTGTAGGTGTTTCGAAAGAGGCGGCGCGCGCGCCCTCCCCGCGTTTTTTTTTTCCAAGCGGCTGCGCAGCGCTCTCTCTCCTCTCCTCTCTTCGCTCTCTCATCCTCCTCAGCACCCGGTCACCGTCACGGGCACCTGCAGCCGCGTCTTGGGCTGTGCGGCGTGGGACGGCGCCGTCGTCATCCCGACCGCCCCCGCCCCCCCGCCGGCGGCGGCAGGGGCCTCGGGCGCCAGCGCCACGTCGCTCGCGAGCGTGTAGCTGCCGCAGCGGTAGATCGGCGGGAGGCGCAGGACAAAGGTGCTGTTGGTGGTCTGGCCGCAGACGCGGGCGGGGGGGGGCACGCCCGACGCCAGGGTGGGCTGGGCGACGGGGATGGCGGCGGCGGCGGCCGCGGGGGTGCCCGGGTCGCCACGCCCGGCGAGCAGGCGCCAGCCGCCGCTGACGCCGGCGCAGCCGCCGGCCGTGAGCGGGGGCAGGCGCGGCGGCGGCGCGGCCTCCTTGGCAGCGCCGCCCCCACCACCCCCACCCGCCTGCTGCTGCTTGAGGCGCTGCTGCTGCTGCTCGAGCAGCCAGCGCCCCTGTGCCGCGCTGGGCAGCGCAAAGTCGACCTGCCCGCTCGCCGCGCCGCCCGTCGCCGCCGCTGCCAGCTGGTTGTCGTCGCCCGGCGCCGCCGCCCGCGCCAGCACCACCGCGTGCGCCGCCGCGCCCCCCTGCGCCGCCCCCCGCACGCCCGTCGCCGGGTCCACGGGCAGCCCCTCGACGCGGAAGGGGCACCGCAGGGGCTGACCGCCCGACCCGGGCCCGCTGGGGGGCACGACGATAAGCGACGAGGGGGAGGAGAGGATGGCGCCGCCACCGCTGCGGCCGCTGCCCCCGCCGCCGGCAGCGCCGCCGCCGCCAACGGAGGGGCACTCGACCTGCGCCACCCGCGCCCCTCCCTGGCCGTCCCCGGGCACGCTCACGAGCACCTCGAGCGACTCGAGGCGCACGGGGCGGTCGCCCATGTTGGACACGACCGCGACGCCCTGGACCGTGTAGGACGAGTAGCGCGCCCAGCGCTCGGCCTCCTTTGTCCGCGCAGCAGCGGGGGCGGCGGCGGCGGCGGAAGCGCCCGCGCTGCCGTTCTCCGGCACCAGCGCCAGCGCCCCCTTGGGCGGCGCCACCAGCGAGCGCGACGCCACCACGTTGAGCGCGACGTCGGCCGCCTGCCCCTTGACGACCGTGATCGGGGCCGCGACGGCCAGCGCCGACGAGGGGGACGCCGAGCTGGCCACCGGGCCGCCGTCGCCGCCGCCGCCGCCCAGCGCCGCGGGCCCAAGCCGCCGCTGCTCCACCTTCCACGCCCAGCGGCGCACGAGCAGCGCGCGCACGCCCTCGGCGCCCAGGGCCAGCGTCTGCGCGGGGCCGGGCGGGGGCATGGCGTCGGAGGAGGGTGGAGAGGAAGAGGATGAGGAGGAAGAGGACGGCGCGGCGCCCTCGGCCGCGTCGCTGCGCCGGCGCGTCGGCGTCGGCGGCCGCGGCGGCTGCTGCTGCTGTTGCTCCTCCTCGGCAGCCGACGGTGGCGGCTTGGCGCCGCTCTCCGGCACCAGCCGCGGCTCCTGCTGCTGCTCCTCGGCTGCTGCTCCTTCGGCCGCCGCCGGCCCCTGTCCCTGGAGCCCGCCGCCGCGCACGCGCTGTCGCCGCCGGCCGGGGACCGCCCCCGCCCCGCCCCCGCCCCCGTTGCCTCCTCCTCCGCCGAAAAACGCCCGAAAGATGCCGCCCTGCAGCGCCTCCTCCGCCACCGGGTCCGCCTGCTGCAGCTGCTGCTGCGGCTGCTGCATCCCAAACAGCCGCGCCAGCCCGGACTCGGGCACCAAGCCGCCGCCGCCGCCGCCCGAGAGCGACGCCGACCGCAGCCGCGCCGGCGCGGCCGGCGAAGCAGAACCCCCCCCGCCCCCACCAGGGCACCCCGTGATGGTAAACGTGACCGTGGCGTTGGCCGACACGGGCGCCTGGGGCCCCGACGTGGGCGCGGCCGTGGCGGTGGCGACGCTCTTGCGCTGCCCGCCGCTGCAGTCGGTCGCGGAGAAAGGGCCGTACTGAAGGACGTACTTGTAAGAGGAGGAGTCGCACAGCTGCACGCCGCCCGCGGCGGCGCTCGGCGGCTTTTGGCCGCTCACGCGCTTGGCGGGCTCCACGAACGACCCCGCGGCCGCGGGCACCTGCGACTCGCTGACCGTGGCGCAGGTCCCCCTGCTGTCGGCCGTCGACGCGCCCGCGAAGGAGAACGAGGCCGGCGCGCTCGTGGTCGCGGGCGCGTCCCCCGCGGTCGCGAGGCGCACGCTCGCGACGACCGTGCCCGAGGCGTCGGTCGGCAGCTGGACCGAAAAAGAGCAGTACGAGGCCGAGGCGGGAAGGACCGAAAAGACGTTGACCCCGCCGATGGTGTCGTCGCACGTGGCGTTGACCTCCCGGGGAGTGGGGCGCGTGCGGTCGGGCACGACGACGGACACGCCGTTGAGCGTGAGCGAGCGCGTGGGCGAGGGGTTGCGCACCTGGATCCTCCCCTGCACCAGCCGCTGCACCGCCGCCCCCGGCGACCGCGTGAAGTCGACGCTGTGCGACACGTTGACGGTCGAGGTGTAGGGCAAAGGCGGCGGAACAGGGGGCTCGGCGGTTGAGGTGACGGCCCACGTAAAGTCGGTCTTGATCGACGTCGTGATGTTTTGGATCGTGACCTCTGGCTCCGGGGGCAGGTCGGGCGGGGGCGGCGGCGGAAAGGCCGTCGGCAGCAGGGGGGGCGCGAGCGACACAAAGGGCGGCTCGATGTAAGGGGGCGGGGCAATAAAGACGGGCAGAGGTGGAGGGGGCGCGGGAGGTGGGGGGGGGAGGGGCGGCGGGGGGGGAGCAGGGCACTGCTGCACGAGCGTGGTGCTGGCGGCCATCGTCATCAGGGGCTGGGGGCCGTAGCCCCCGCCCGTCGGCGACAGCACCAGAAAGTCGACCACCCCCCCTAGAAACGCCGTCGACTGCGTGGTGGACACCCCCGTCAGCTGGGCCGAGTTCTTCAGCTGAAACGAGCCGCAGTTGCTGAAGGGACCCACGGGGACCGTGTAGCGGTAGCCCGTGGTCTGGCAGATCTGCACCACGGCCTGCAGCGAGTCGAGGATGGGCCGCGAGCCCGTCACCAGGGTCTGCTGGACGATCTGCTGCGCGTCGGTCGCGAACGAGTCGCCCACGAGGGCGCACTCGTTGAAGGTCTCGCGCGTTCGGTAGGCGATGCGGTCGGGTTTTGAAAGATAGGGACCCACGGACCCGGCGGTGGGGGTGAGGTTATTGCTGACGATGGTGGGAATGCGGGTTCGGATCTGGATGGGCGTGCCGAACCACACCCAGTCGTTGTCCGCGGCGTTGATGCTGAACGTGCACGCCACCGCGGGCACCACGGTCTGATTTGGGGTGCGGGCGTTCATGGGCAGCCAGCCGTACGAGGCGGTCAGGAAGGGCGAGCCGCCGTCCGAGGCGATGCCAGAGGCGCCGCCCGCTCGCCCGGGGCAGAGGGCGATCACCTCCTGCGTCAGCAGCTGCGTGCCCTGCGCGATCAGCTGCACGTAGACGGGCCCTAGCCAGATCTGCTGGTTCAGGGGGCCCCGTCGGTTGTAGATGATCACGGTGCCCGAGAGCGTCCAGGCGCCGCCGATAAAGTTGCGCTGGTAGCGCAGGCTGTAGTCGAGCCTCCCCGTGCCGTTGGGGGGAAGCACGAGCATCTGCGGCTCGACGCGCTTCTCGAGCTCCCACCGCCAGAAGAGGGCGACGACGTTGCGGGCCGGGTCGGAGGTGACGAAGACCTGCGAGTCGACGAAGGCGGTCGCCGGGGTTGGGGCCACGGTCAGGGCGAGGAGGAGGGCGAGGAGGGAGGAGAGGGCGGTGAGCGGCGTCGTCGGCGCGGCTGCCCTCCTCCTCCTCCTCCCTCCTCTCCTGCTGCTGCTGCTGTCCTTGCACCCGCCGCTGCTGCCTGGCGCCCCTGCTGCTGTTGATGTTGTTGTTTTTGGTGGTTGGGGTTGATGATGGTGGGGGGACGAGGGCGTTGCGGCGTCAGAGAGGAGGAGGCGTGCGTCCGAGGTGGCGGCGGGATGCGAAGCGCGCGCGCGCGTCTCTCCGCACATACACGCCCGCGAGAAAACGGCGGGCATGGGCCCCGTGGCTGCTTGCGCGTCTCCCCAAGCTGCTCCTCGCGCGCGCCTTCATTGGGCCTCGAGCCTGCAGGCGGGCCTGGGGCGGTCGCCAACGACTGCGGGTGGAAAGGGGGGGACAAGGGGAACAGCTGCGCTTCAGTCTCGCGAATACGCACCTGCTGCTGCTGCTGCGCCCGCGCCATCCGCGCCGCCGCCGCAGGCGCGCGGCATGGCGCGACCTCTATACGTGGTGATGATAGGGACGGGCGCGCGCTGCTCTTTCTCGCTGTTGGTTCTCTCAATGTTCCTCTCGCATCATCGTTTTTGAACGAGGGACGGGGTGTGTGTCTCTGCTTCCGTCGTCGCTTTCAGAGAGCAAGTCGAGGGTTGGGTCACGAAGAAATAGAGAGAGAGGGTGCCGTTCTCCAAGATGGGGCGCGCGTGTGGCGGGTTGTGTGTGTGCGTGGCCCGGCTGCTGTCTCGCCGGAGGAAGAAGGAGCGGTGGGCTTCGAAAGGCGCGCGCCGTCGGCGCCAAGCCGCCCGCCCCGCCGGCGTCGACGAGGAACCAACTCAAATGGGGGGCGGCCCCGGCGGACGCCTCGCCTCTCCTTCCACACACACACACACACATCACGTAGACCGACCGAGCCCTTATTTAGACGAAACCCGATCTGTTTTGGAGAGACGCAACGGACACCACCATCATCAAAAGAAGAAGAAGAAGAAGCAGAAGCAGGCGAAGACAGATGGCGCCCCTCTCGTCCTCCTCCTCTGCGCGCACGCCGCCCCCTGAATGACCGCGCGGCCCACCTCGCTCCAGGCGCGCGCGCTCCAGGGCGCCCCCTCCTTCCCCTTCTCCATCGTCTCGGCCCACCCTTGACTCGGCCGAGCTCCCGAGGTGCGTGTTTTCTTTCAGCAGCTGTCCTTTCAAACGCCCCCCTTTTCCTCCCCCGTCGCTCGAGAGCAACTCAACAAGGCGAGCGAGGGGCGCGCGCGCAGGGGTCCGACACAGCCCTGCGCGCTGGACGAGACCCCGGCGCGCCCGCCAGACTCGAGAAGGAGCGGCCTGAACGTCTCCACAGCAACGACGACACGCCGCCGACGCCGACGCCGCCTCGCCGACGCCTCACCGCTTGCCCCCGCAACGCTCGCGCGCTCCCTCCTCTCTCGACCGCCCCTCCAAAACAGGGACACAACCCCGGCCACACGCGCGCGGCGGCAGCGGCTATACCCCAGCGCGATGCCGCGGCGAACGCCTGACGGCGGCGGCGGAGGCAGCGGAGGCGGCAGCAGCGGAGCAGCAACAAGAGGCGCCGCCCGCCCCCGCTCTCGCCCCTCGTCCTCCCCCTCCTCCCTCGCCCGCCGCGCCGCCTGCCTCCTCCCCTTCCTCTTCCTCTTCCTCCTCGCGGCCTTCCCCCGCCCGGCCTCCTCCTGGATCGACCTCAACGTCATCCCCGACCCCAACACCGACGGGTCCCTCCGCGCCACCTTTTACCGCTGGACGCTGCGCAAGACCGTCGCGCCCTCCACGCTCTACCTGGCGCCAGGAGGAACGGGGACGCTCAACTACTTTGTGCAGTACTACAGGCAGTGGATCGGGCAGGTCATGCGCATCCGGGGCGCTGTCGTTTTGTACAACCGCGCGGGCCCGACCACCGCGCAGGTGATGGTCGGGCCCATCTACGTTCGATTGACGGACGAGATCGGGCGCACGATCGCCGAGACCTCGGCGTTCTGCCCCGACCGCTACCAGGGCTACGTGCGCCTGAACAACCGCACGGTGACGGGGGCCAACGCCACAGTTGTTCCCCAGGCGTCCGTGTGCGCGTTCGTGCTGGAGGCGGCTTTATTAAACCAGCAGCTCATCTCGACGATCCAGAGGATCGTCGCCTACACCCCCTTGGTGCAGGCGACCGACGGCACGGTTTACCACAGCGGGGGGATCACGTCGTACGCCGTGCACTTTGACTACCGCCGCGCCGAGATCTACAACGAGTGCGCCTTCATCACGGACCAGTTCTCCAACGACGCGACGTTCCAGGGCAACCCGGCGGGCGGGGGGATCTCGGTCACGGGGGACAGGGCCCCCGTGGTGACAGGTTCCGGGGGGTCGGGCTCGGGGCAGGGCGGGGCCGGCAGCCGCGTGTGCAAGACGACCTCGTTCTCCTACTCGGTGCCCGTGGGCCCTTTTACGCAGTGGAGGGGGAGGGGGAGGGGGGGGCTTTGGCGGCGACGGCGGCAACGGCGGCTCTTTCGCCGCGACGACCACCGGAGGAGGCGGCTACCGCGCGGACGGTGGCGCCCTGCTGCCTCCGCCCCCTGTCGCCACGAGCGCACAGCCGGCGGTGCTCGTGGACGCCAAGTGCCCGGGCCCCGCCGCGGCGGCGGCCGCGGGCGCGCTGGCCCCCCACGGGCGCCAACGAAGGCGTGCGCGTGGGGCACCCCCTCTGACGGCCGTGTGGCCGTCGTCCGAGGCCCTCTGCACGTTCGAGGCGTCGTGGCCCGCGTCGGCGGGGGACCTGGGCCTCGCGACCGCGGCTGCGAGCGTCGAGGGCGCGCCCGCGGGCGCGGCCACGGGCATGGCGATGGCGCGCCAGGCGGCGCCGTTCGACTTTGGCGGCGGCGGCGGCTCGGGCGGCGGCGGCGCTGACAGCTATGCCTCCTCCTCCTCCTCCTCGGAAGAGGACGACGACGCGCAGGGCCCCGGCGCCTGCGCGCGCGCCAGCGACACCTTCCTGCGCCCGGGGAGCGCCGCCGCCGCCTTCCCCCGCGACGGCGCGCTGCTCATCGCGCCCAACCCGGCGCCCGGCGGCGGCGGGTTGGGCGGCGGCGGCGGCGGCACCAACCGCCTCGCCGAGGCCGACCTGCTTTCGGCGCAGCGCTACGCCCTCGACGGGGGGATCGCCCCGCCCTCGGCCGCGTCCGGGGGCCTCTCGGTGTGCGCGGCCGAGACCACCTTCCGCTACGTCACGGAGAGCGGGCCTTGGGGGGGCGGGGCGTGCGGGGACTATCGCGTGGCGCACGTCGCGGCGGCCGCGCCGACGGGGCTCGGGGCGGCCGGGGGCGAGGTGAGCGCGGGCGCGGCGGCGGTGATCCGCGTGGTCGGGTGCCCGAGCGCGCTCGTGGGCCCGCCCCTGGCGGCGCCCGTGCCGGCGACTCAGGCGTACCGCAGCGCGGGGCTCGGCGGCGGCGGTTGGGGGGCCGGCGGAGCGGCGCTGCAGCAGCAGCAGCAGCAGCAGTTGCCGCCGGTCCCCTCGGCCAACGCCGCCGCCGCCGCCGCCGCGCCGACCGGCGGTGGCGGCGGCGGCTGGCTCGGCTCGCTGTTCGGCGTGCACGTGGGCCGCCCCGTGGCCGTGCGCGGGCCCGGCGCCGCCAACTCCGCGGCGGCCACGGTGGCCAACGCCAACGCGGCGGCGATGCTGACGCCCGAGCGCGGCAGCAGCGGCGGCTTGTTTGGCCGGCGCGGCGGGGGGTCGTCGTCGGCGGCGGCGCCCTCGCCGTCATCGTCGTCGTCGTGGCGCCGCCCGCAGGCCTCCGGCCCCGTCATCGGATCCCCGACGCCGCAGTACATGCGCGACATGATGGTGGCCGACGACGCCAAATCGGCCGCATCCTCCCCCTCTTCCTCCACCAACAGCAGCAGCAGCGGGCGCTTGTTGCTCGACGCCGAGACGGCGGGCGCCTTTGCGCGCGCGACGGCGGCGGCGGCGGCGCTGCGCGCCGGCGGCAGCGCGCTCGAGGGGGTGCGCACCGTGCCCGCGCCGCAGTCGGCGCTGTGGACGCTGCGCGAGGCCGCGTCGCCCGCGTCGGCCCGCGTGCGCTATGACGGCACTGTGGACGTGGCGTACACGCTCAGGGTGGCGCGGAAGCAGCAGCAGGGGCAGGGGCAGCAATCCGGGGGCGGGGACGGCGGCGGCGCGATGGCCGGCGCCTCCTCCGCCCCCCCCAAGCGCTACGCCCTCGTCGGGCGCGTCGTGCTGCGCAACCCGGGCGCCGAGCCCCTGTCTCTCAGCGCCGTGCGCGTCGAAGCCCTGCGCACGGGCCTCGGCGGGGAGGACGGCCCGCTGTCCGACGGCAGCGGCCCCTCGGCCGGCAGCGGCCTCGTGCCGGCGCTCGGTGCCGAGCCGCTGCTGACCACCGATGCGCTCTGCCCGCGCCTCGGCTCCTCCTCCTCCTCCTCCGCCAGCGCGGAGGGCGGCGGCGGCGGCACCGGTGACGCCCCCATCGTCGTGCCCGCGGGCGCCGGGGGCAGCGCGGCCGGCGCCCCCCCCGCGCTCGAGTGCGCGTTTGCGCTGCTCAGCCCCGACCTGTCCCCCGGCTTTGTGTCGGCCGTCGGCGTGAGCGCGTCGGGCGACGCGGCCGCGGCCGTCACCGCCACCGTCCCGTACAGCGTCGGCGAGGGCGGCGGGGGGGGTGCTTCTTCCTCCTCCTCCTCTGACTCTCCCCCGGTCGGGGGAAGCAGCAGCGGCTGCGCCAACGTGACGCTCTCGTTCCGCGACACGTTTGCGGGCGCCGTCAACGCGGCGGCGCCCGCGCTCGTGACGCCCGCGGCGGCCAGCGGCGGCGCCGTCGGCGGCGGCGACCGCCGCGGCGCGGCGGCCGACGCCCAGGCGTCGGCGGCGGTGGCGGGCGGCCGGGGAGCGCTCGTGTGCCGCCCCTCGGCCACCATCGCCGTGTCGGCGCGCTTCGGCCCCTTCCCGCGCGGGGCGTGCGGGAGGCACGTCGTCTTTGACGTGGCGCGCGCGGCGCCCGCGGCGGGCCCCCGCGCGGCGGCGGCGGTGGCGGCCAGCGGCGGCGGCGGTTTTGGCGGCGGTTTTGACGGCGGCAGTGCCCAGCCCACGGCCGAGGACGCGGCCATCGCGCGGGCGCTCGCGGGTCTGGGCGCGGCCACCAACCAGCAGCCGCTCGTGTCGATCGAGGTGTACGGCTGCGACGACGAGGACGAGGGCGGGGGCGGCGGCGGGGGGCTCGCGGGCCAGCGCGCGGCGCAAAAGGCGGCGCGCCTGCGGCTGTCGGCCCCGGCCAACGCGCGGCGGCTGCCCGTGTCGCTCGGCGTCGCGTCCCTGAGGCCGCTCGACGTCAAGACCTATCCCTGGCGCGTGGCGCTGGACATGGTCAAGGGCCATGGAGGAGGGGGAGCAGCAGGAGGAGCCAAGGCAAAGCAGGAGGAGAAGCGGCGGCGGCGGCGGGCGTTGGCAGAGGAGCAGGAGGAGGAACAGGAGACGGAGCAGCAGCAGCAGCAGGCCACGGGCGCCGTCCTGCCCCCGCCGGACCTCCACCGCGGCGTCGAGGTGCCCGCGGCCAACTTGGCGGCCAAGCTGGCCGCTGCATCGGCCGCGGCCAAGGGGGTTGTTGGCCGGGGCGGCGGCGGCGGCGAGGAGGAGCAGGAGGAGGAGGAGGCCGGCGAGGCCGGCACCCTCCCGCTCTCCCTGCGCGCGACCTACACGCGCGGCAGGCCCGCGCGCACGCTCGAGCTCGCGGGCGAGCTGTCCCTCGCCAACCCGTCGCCCGACCAAGCCGTGGCCCTGCGGCGCGTGCAGGCGGCCGTGCTGCTCGACGACGGCGACGAGGACGAGGAGGGCGACGAGGGCGAGGAGCGGGGCGAGGAGGGCGGGGGGCGGAGGAGCGGCAGCAGCAGCGGCAGCAGCAGCGCCAGGGCCCTGCGCGGCAGCGGCAGCGCGCGCGACGGCGGCGACGCCGTGGCCGCGGCCGCCGCCCTCCTGGCCTCGTCCCCCTCGGCCACGGTCGTCACGGCCGAGTGCCCGCGCGAGTTGCTGCTGGCCCCGGAGCCCGACGAGTTGTCGGCGCGGGGCGAGGAGGAGAGCGGGGAGGGCGAGGGCGAGGACCGGGAACCGGCGGCGCGCGCGGCCGGGGCGCGGCTGGTGCTGCCTCCAGGGGCGCGCGGCGTGCGCTGCGCCTTTGTGGTCCCGGCGCTGCCGCCCGGGGCGCGCGGGTCGGTCGTGCCGCTGGCGGTGCAGTCGGACGGCGAGCTGGCGGTCGTGGGACCCGCCATGCCGTTTGCGTTTGGTGGTGATGATGAGGATGGTGAGGAGGAGGAGGAGGAGGAGGGCTCGACGGCGGCGGCGACACCACCAGCGACCGCCCCCGCCCCCACCAAGCGCCGGCGCGTCCAGCGCGTCGTCCGCGGCGCCTGCGCCGACCCGTCGCTCGACGTGCGGCTCGAGGCCGTCGACGACGGCAGCATCACCGTCGTCGGCCGCGGCGACCGCGCCGCGCACGCCTGGGCCGTCTCGCACGGCCAGGCGCCGCCCATCCCCGGGCTGTCTGGCGACGGCGACGGCGGCGGCGACGGCAGCCACCGCGTTTGCGGCAGCGACGACGACGACGACGAGAAGGACGGCGCCGCCGCCAACGAGAACAAGGCCCGGGTGGACGCCGACCCGGAGGCCGCCGCGGCCGCGGACGCCGCCTCTGCGGGCGCCGCCGCCTCGGCCGCCGCGCGCACCTACACCTTTGGCCTGCAGCTCGGGCCCTTTGACGCGGCCGCGTGCGGCGCGCTGCGCTTCTCGGCGGCGGCGCTGGTCGGCGGCGGCGCGGGCGAAGGCGACGACGCAGCGGCGCGCCTGCCGGCCGAGACGGTCGCGTCGACGCTGACGTTCCCCATCACCGTGACCGAGTGCTAATTTGCTTTATATCCTCTTCTTCTTCTTGACGCGACGAACGAGGAAACGAACTGGCCCTATATGTCTTTTTTGTGACAACACATCGTGCGTGCCCTTCTCTCTCTTCAGTTTCGATCGACGGCTGGCCGTTGATGCCGCCGCGCCGGCATGGCGTGTGCCTTTGGCGCCGCAAACAAACGACCGTGGCGTGTTTTCCGAGCTTTTTTACAGGGAAAAGGGCCGCAGCGCGCGACAGAGGATTCAAGCGAGGGGCGTTTGGGGGGGGGGGGGGGCAAAATCGGTTGTGCTGGCGGGCGGGGGGGGGGGGGGGGGCTGCGGAGCTGCTGCGCGGTCGTGAGAGGGACCAAAACCGACAAAAAAAAAATCAAAAGCAAGCCCGCGCTCATTCGAAAGCGGGCACCAGGACGCACGCGTCGTGATCCTGCTGCTCCTCGAGCGGCGTGACCTCGAGGTCACACACCAGGCGGTCCCCGCGTCGCGTGCGGTAGAAAACGGCATCGGCGCGTCGGCGGTGCCGGCCGCGGCGGCGCTCGTCATCCTCGGAAGACGCCGCCGACGCCGAGAGCAGGCGCGCGAGCGTGTCGGCCGCCTTGGCCTTGGCCTTGGCCGAGACCGGCTGGTCCGCCAGGTACAGGCCAAAGAGCGCGCGCGCGAGCGTCGGGCTCGTCACGTCGGCCAGCGTCGTCACGACGTCGGCGGCAGGGGAGCCGGCGCCGGCCTCCTCCTCCCCAGCGGCGGGCGTGAAGCAGCGCGCAAGCACGCGCCCGCCCGGCAAGCGCTCAAACGTCAGGGACGCCCCTCGCGCCACGGCCGGCTCGCCGCTCGGGGGCAGACTGAGCGCCGCGCGGGGTAGGCGCGTCGGGTCGCGGAACGCGTCGAGGAGCGCGCGGAGGGCGGGCTCCTCATCGCCGGCGTGGGCGCCGAGGCCCTGCTGCTGCTGCTGCTGCTGCTGCTGCTCGTCCTCGCCGTCGTCTGCCGCCCTCCTCGCCGTCGCGCGCCCCTCGGCCGCCAGCGCTGCGGCCACGCGCCGCCGCAGGATGCGCTCGTACTCGTCGGCCAGGCGCGACAGGGGCACGTCGCGCGCCGCGCGCAGCAGGATGGTCGCCGGCACGTCGCCCGCCGACACGGCCAGCGCGTCGGCCAGGGACGGGGGCAAGGGGGAGGCTGCCGCCGACAGGGGCGGCGGCGGCGCCAGCAGCAGCGCCTGCCTGGCCTTTTGCGCGGCCGCGGCGTCGGCGTAGAGCGCGAAATCGTAGATGCGCACGCGCATGAGCGAGCGGCCGTCCCACCACGCGCCCGACCCCCACGCGCGCGTGCCCGCGGCGAGCAGCCGCTGGGGGGCGCGCGGCGGCTGTTGTTGTTGCTGCTGTTTGTCGTCGCCGTCGTCGTTGTTGCTGCCGCCGCCGTCCTGGGAAAGCACGGGCGCGGGCTGGAGCACGAGGGGAAAACCGCCCAGGCCCGCCGAGGAGGTGATGCCGGCCGTGCGGTGGAGGGGGAGGCCGCGCCGGGGGGCCGGGGGCGGCGGCGGCGGCGGCGCGAGGGCGGCGGTGGCGGCGGCGGCGAGCGCGGGAGCAGGGGGCCGCTGCTCCGCGTCCTCCTCCTGCCGCTGCCCCAGCTGCTGCTGCGCCTGCAGCGCGGCGAGGCCGCTCAGGACGGCGGTGGTGAGCGCGCCGACGGCGCCGAGGGCGAGCTGCTCGAGGAGCGGGGGCAGCGGGGGCAGCGGCGAGGGGGAGGTGGTGGCGGTGGTGGCGGCGGAAGGGGGCGCGGGAAGGGCAGAGCCGAGGGCCGCTGTGGGCGGGGCCACAGCTGCTGCTGCTGTTGCCAAGGGCGCCGCGACGACAGGCGGCCTCGCCACGAGGGGCAGGAACGACGAGGAGGGCGGCGCCGGCGAGGGCGCGCGGCGGAAGGCCGCTTCTGCTGCTGCTTGTTGCTGTTGCTGCTCCTCCCGCGGGGCCGGCGGTTGGGGGGGCGCGCCTTCGACGCTGCCGCGCCGCCGCGCGCCGCGCCGCCGCAGGGGTTGTTGTTGTTGTTGCTGTTGTTGTAGCTGTTGGTGAATTTGGCCGTCGAAAACCGCCGCCGCGTCCGTGCTGCGCCTGCGCAGCCTGGGCTTGAGCCAGCGCAGGCGCGAGGAGGAGGGCTGCGGCTGCGGGCTTGGTGCTCCGCCGGCCGACCTTCGCCGGCGCAGCGGCGTCGCCGCGGCGCTGGCGCCGTCAGCGCCAGCGCCGCGGCTGGTTGTTCCCGCGTCCGCCTGAGCGGCCTCCATTTTTAATCGAGCGTGCTTGGGGTTTGCACGGCGGGCTTGTAACTGGGCTAGTTTGCGGCCAAGGGGGTGCGCGCGCGCGGGCGGCACCACGCCCGCGCGGAAAGGAGGAGGAGGAGAGGCGTCGAGCCGGTGTCGGCTTTTTCCCGTTCCGTTCTCGTTCTTTTTTTGGGGGGGGGCGGCCCGTACGACGCAGCGGGGGCGCGCGTGGGGAGTCGAAGAACTAAGTTCTTGTTTGGAAATGGAAGGGCGGATTGGAGAGAGAGAGAGAGCTGAGGCGCGAGGGGCAGAACAGGGGAGGAGGGGAGGAGAAGAGGGAAGGAGGAGGACGAGAGGAGGAGGAGGGGGAGAGTCCACCACCAGCCAAAAGTCGGTTTGGCTGCCCAACTTCACAGAAGATCAAACGCCGACACAACAGCAGACTCTCTAAACGACCACCAACCACCACCAAGCGATCGCCGATCACCTGGAAAACACCGGCGAAACCGACGACGCGCGTGCAATCGCCCGCCCCCTCTCCCTCCTCCCTCCTCCTCTCTCCAAACGCGCGCGCGCTCTCTCTCTCTCACGCCTCCTCGTGAGCAACCACAGGCGGGCGTACTACAACAGGCGTACGACAGCAGGCGTCCTACAGCACGCATCCACAATCAAACAGCAGCAGCAGGCCTTGCAAACAGCAAGCATGTCCTCAGCAGCCGACGCCGCGGCCGACGCGGTCGCCGCCGCCTCGCTCGACGACGGCGCCGCCACCGCCACCTCCGCGCCCGCCGCACCCGCAGCCGCCGCCTCCGCGCCCGCAGTCGCCACCTCCGCGCCCGCCGAGGTCGTCCTGCCCGAGCTCAAGCGCGAGCTGGCCGAGGGCGAGCTGCCGCTCCGCGAGCGCTTCGACCTGTGCCGCTCCGTCGCCGAGGAGTGCGTGACGGATTCCGACCTCGCCGCCCTCCTCGCGCACAAGAGCAACCCGGTGGCGTACGACGGATTCGAGCCCAGCGGCCGCCTGCACCTGGCGCAGTGTTGAGTTTTTGCTTTTTTGCGCGCGCGCGCCCCCCGCACACGCACAAACTCTGAAGGGCCGCATCCGCCCCCACACGGTGACGCTCACAACTCTCGCCCCCCTCAAAAACAAAAAACAAACACCAGGCGTCCTCAAGGCCATCAACGTCAACAAGCTGACCAAGGCTGGGTGCACGTTCAAGTTCTGGTGCGTGTTTAGCTGGTCGCGGGTCTCAATGCGCAGCGCGCGCAAGCCTGCCCCCCCTTCTTTCGCTGACTTGCCGCCGCCGCCCTCGCACGCGCGTGGTACACGGTCCCCCCCCAAAAAAACCCAAACACCAAACCAAACACCAAAACAAAACAGGGTCGCCGACTGGTTCGCGCAGCTCAACAACAAGATGGGCGGCGACCTGAAGAAGATCCAGACCGTGGGCAAGTACATGATCGAGGTGTGGAAGGCCGCGGGCATGGACCTGTCGCGCGTCGAGTTTCTCTACTCGTCCGAGGAGATCAACGCCAAGCCGGACGAGTACTGGACGCTCGTGATGGACATCGCGCGGCGCAACAGCCTCAAGCGCGTCGTGCGATGCAGCCAGATCATGGGCCGCAGCGAGAGCGACGACCTGAGCGCCGCGCAGATCATGTACCCCGTCATGCAGTGCGCCGACGTCTTCTTCTTGAAAGCCGACATCTGCCAGCTCGGGATGGACCAGCGCAAGGTCAACATGCTCGCGCGCGAGTACTGCGACGCGACCAAGCGGCGCTTCAAGCCCGTGATCCTCAGCCACCCGATGATGCCGGGCTTGTTGGAGGGCCAGGAGAAGATGTCCAAGAGCGACCCCAACTCGGCCATCTTTATGGACGACACCGAGGTCGAGGTCAACGGCAAGATCAAGAAGGCCTACTGCCCGCCTTTGGTGGTGCAGGGGAACCCGTGCCTGGCGTACGCGCGGCACATCGTCATTCCCTGGCTCAAGCGCCTCGAGATCACGCGCCCCGCGGACTATGGCGGGGACAAGGCCTACGCGACGGCCGACGAGCTCGAGGCCGACTATGCGTCGGGGGCGCTGCACCCGGGCGACCTGAAGCCCGCGCTCGCCAAGGCCATCAACGCGATCCTGCAGCCCGTGCGCGACCACTTTGTGAGCGACAAGGACGCGGCGGCGCTGCTGAAGCAGGTCAAGGCGTTCAAGGTGACGCGGTGAATGGAAGGTTTGGGGAATTGGATGGTTTTTTGGGGGAGGGTTTTTTGGGATCGATCGTTGTAAAGAACGACGGCGAAGAGACCGGAGAGAGACGGGACCTTGAGGGGGGGACCAACCACCCCCGCGCGCGCGCGCGCGCCCACGTCGCCCCTCGTGTCATCGTCGTCCGCCCGCGATGTTGCCTCGGGCCGCCCCATCTCCGCGCGCGCCGGGGCAACGCCGGCCGCCACCGGTGGCAGCACGCGGGGGTCTTTTTTGGCCTGGGGGGCTCGGGAATCGGGGGGGGGATGCAAAAAGTTTGGTTGGAGGTTTCCTACTGGTTCGTGCCGCGGTTGGAGGTTCCCTCGTCCTCCTCCCGACCCGTTCGTCCTCCGGACGATCCCTCCGTCCTCCGGACGATCCCTCCGTCCTCCCCTCCGTCCTCCCCTCCGTCCTCCCTTCGTCCTCCGCCCGATTTTTTTTCGACCCCCCCCCCCTCTCCCCGCGGGTCGGAGGTTTGTTCGTGCACCGGGGCGTGCTGGATCGTCGTGCTACGCGCGCGCGAGTCGTACATCGCGAACCGAGGACCTTCCGCGCGCGTTGTCGTTTTTTCCTTGCGCGCCCCTCGATCTCCATCCTCGTCCTCGACCTCGACTGGCCGCACACGCGCGCCGCCGCCCGCCCCTAATCCCGACGGACGGACGGACGCAAAACCGATCGTTATTGGGCGCGCGCGTGCGCGCGAGGGGGGCCCGACATTTTGTTGGGGGCGGGAGGGCTGGATCGGCGGCAAGGTGGAGAGGGAGGACTGGAAACCTCATCAAATCGTCATCGTCCACTTGCCGCCCGTCTTGTCTCGTCGTCGTCGCGCGCGCTCGCACGCATGAGTGTGGGTTACAACACTCGCCAGGAGAAAACTCAAGTCTAAATCGTCGTAATCGATGTCGATCGATCGGTCGATCGATCGGTCGATCGATCCCCTCGATCGATCGACCAAGGAGAAAACAGGGCGCGCCTCATAAAAAGTCGATCGGTCGGCCGACCGACCCCTCAAACAAAAGCCGACTTGCCGATCGATCGATCGATCCATCGACTCTCCTACTCACACGAGCAGCGCCGACGCGAGCGCGAGGCGCCCCGGGTCCTCGATCTTGAGCTGGAGGGCGTAGTCGGCGGCGCCGTCGATGCGGTCGACGGCCTGGAACAGCGCCTTGCTCACTGCCCGGCGCATCCGCGCGGCGACGAGCTGGCCCCCGGGCACAGAGGCAGCAGCCGCCGCGCCTCCCAGCCCGCCACCGCCCGTCGCCAGCAGCTCGGCCAGCTCGAGCAGGGCCTGGTCGCGGCTGCTGCTGCTGCTGGCAGAGTCGCCACCGACAACAACAACAAAGGCCGCGCAGTAGGCCGCGTACAGCGCCCCGCCGCCGCTCCACGCCGCGATGGCCTGGCGCTGCTCGCCGAGGAGCTGGGCCGTCTGCGCGAGCGCGCGCAGCCGCAGGCCTCCAGGCGGGGCCGCCGCCGACGCCTCCTCCCCAACAACGACAGGCGCGCCGTCGGCCGTCGTCCCCGCCAGAAACAGCGGCGGGGCCACCTCGGCCACGAACACCTCGTGCGCGTCGACCCAGCGGCCCGCGGCCATCAGGTGCGCGAGCTGCGCGGCGTGCTGCCGCTGCGCGCCCTGCCACAGCGCCTGCGCCTCGAACAGCCACGCGCGCGGCACGCCCAGCGCGTCCGTAAAGTCGGTGAACTCGGCCCAGGCCCGGGCGTCCCGGCCCCAGTCCGGGGCCGACCGCGCCAGCACCTCCTTGACGGTGGCCTCGCGCAGGGCGGCCGAGGCCGCGGCCTGCTCGCTCTCGTTGCCGTTGTCGTCGTCGCTGTTGTCGCCGTCGCCGGCCTCTTCACCATCAGCACCACCGCCACCGACGATCGGGTGGAGCGCCACGTAGATCGACCAGCGCGCGCCGGCGAGCCCGCCCAGCAGGTGCAGCTGCAGCAGCAGGCCCGAGGACACGCGCGCGACCGCCTCGTCGACGTCGCCGGCGAGGTCCCGCGCGCTCACGGCCCCGCACGCGTGAAGGCCCGTCAGCAGCTGCCACGCGAACGAGTAGTCGAGCGGGTTGCGCCCGTACCCGGCCGCGCGCAGCAGGCGGCCCAGCGCATCCGGGTCGAGGCGGGCCGCGCCCGAGTGCAGGCGCAGCAGCTCAAACTGCACGTCGGTCGCGACCTCGCCGGCGAGGCCCGTGCGGTCCGAGGGGAGGGCGCACGCCGGGTCGCGCGCGTGCGGGGGCACGGGCCGCGGCATGGCGCCGACCGACCGATCGTCAGAGGACGTCGACAAAGTCGACAAAGCCGACTCGGCCGACTGCAAGATCGACCGATCGATCGACTCGGTCGGCCGATCGATCGACAGCGCGTCGACGTAGGCCGCCAGCGCCGCGTCGACCGGGGCCGTCGCGGGCGTCGCGTACCACAGGAAGAGCGCGAGCGCGCGGCGCCAGTCCAGCCCCAGCGCCGCGGCCGCGCCCACCACGCGCCCGCCGAGCACGCTCAGCAGCAGCTGCCGCTCGGGCGCCACGAACTTGGCCAGTCCCGCGCGCTGCCAGACCCCCAGCTGCTTGGCCACGTCCGCGGCCGCGGCCGCGCGCGTCCCCGCCGACGCCAGCAGCAGGGCCAGGCGTGCGTCGCCCAGGCCCGCGGCCACGCCCGCCGCGGCCGACAGCTGCCGCCCCGTCAGCAGGTGCGCGACAAACAGCAGCGGCTGCAGGCGGCCCGAGCGCGCGTCCTGCACGGCCATGCGCCTGAGGATGGGCGCGGCGTGCTCGCGCAGCCAGCCCGACAGGCGCGCGCGCCGCTGGTACCGCGCGAGCAGGGCGCGGCTCTGCGAGGGCGACTTCGGGCGGCGGCGGCGGTTGGGGTCGTCACCGTCACCATTGCCGCCGCCGCCGAACGCCTGCACGCTGCCGCCGCCGTCGCTCACCATGTCGTCGTCCTCATCGTCCTCCTCGTCCTCGTCGTCGTCCTCCTCCTCGCCGTCGATGTGCGCAAACAGCACCTCGACCAGCCGCCACGTCTGGCGCATGTGGCGCGCCGACTCGGACTCGTCGCCCTGCAGCGCCGACAGCTGCGCCTGCACGAGCGCGGCCACTCGCTTGCGGCTGCAGACGAGGCGCCACGAGGGCGGCTGCTGGCGGCGGCGCCATGAAGACGACGACGAGGGGCCGCCGCCGCCGTCCTCCTCCTCCAGGTGCTGCTGCTCCTGCTGCTGCTGCTGCTTGGGGCGGCTGGCCTGCAGGTGCGCCTCGAGCGCGGCGAGCGTGCGCCTGGTCAGCAACGCGACCGACTCGGCGCCGTCGCCGCCGCCAGCATTAGCCGCCGCCGCCACCCCCGCAGCAGACCCGACGACGCGCGCGCAGGGCGTCACGCGGCGCAGCCCCACCACGCCGGCGCCGGCGCCGCCTCCGCCCGCTCCCGGGGGCACGACCAGGGTGCCGCCCGGGCCCCAGCCGACGCGGAACGAGCACGACATGAGCAGCGAGGCGTCGACGATGGGCGCCTTGGGCTCGGCCATCTTGAAGACGTCGAGAGGGACCGCCGCGCCGCCGCCGCCGCCGCCGCCAACGGGCGACGGCGGCGCCGCGGCCACGGCGACCAGGGCGCCGCTGGCCGGCGGCGGCAGCGGAGACAAGGAAGAAGAGGGCCCCATCGTCATCGACAGCGGGGGGGCCCGCGCGCGCGCGCGCCGCTGCCAGTTGTGCTGCATGCGCGCGGGAGAGGGCGGGGTCGTCGGGGGCAGGACCGCCTGCTGCTGCTGCTGCTGCTGCTGCTGCGGGCGGCGCGAGGGGTGGTGGTGGTGATAGCTCTGCGCGGCGGCGGCGGCCGAGGTCAGAGCAGACACGCCGAGGGCGGCGCCACCGGCGCCCGCCGCCCTCGGCTCACCAAAAAAAAGCGACGCGCGCATGTCGAGCAGGTCGCCCGCGCGTAGGCCGAGGGCCGCCGGCAGCGCAACCTCGAGCGCGGGGCCCTCCTGCCCCGCGCCAGCGGCGGCGGTCGCCGCCGCGCGCACGGCAGCAGCGGCCTGGCGCCGCCCGCCGCGCGCCTCCTCCTCTTCATCCTCCTCCTCCTCGTCCGAGCCGGCGCCCGGGGCGATGAGGCGCCGGCCGCGGGAGGAGCCCGGCGGCGGGGCGGCAGCACCGGTGGTGGCGGCGGCCTTTTTCGCGGCGGCGGCGGCGGCACCAGCGGCACCAGCACCAGCAGCAGGCCGGTTCTCGTCGCTGCCGCGCCCAACCGCCGCGCCGCCGCCCGCGCCGCCGCCGCCGCCCTCGCCCTCGTCCATCCCGTCGCCGCCGTCCCCATCATCATCAGCATCATCGTCGTCGTCATCATCAGGCACGCCGTACCGGCTAAAGTGCTCGACCTCGAACTTCCAGACGCCGCCGTCGGGCTTGTACCAGATGAAGCGCGCGCCGTTGGCCGCGCAGTAGCGGCGCAGCTTGCGCTCGAAGGCCTGCACGGCGGCGGCCTCGGCCGCGGCGGCCTCGGCGCCCTGCTGCCGCCCCTCGGGCTCGCCCTTGCGCCGGCGCCGGTACACGCCCAGCAGCGTCACCTCGCAGGGGCTGTTGAGGCCCGTGCCGGGCGGGGGCTTGACCCCGGGGGCCGCGTCCGCGTACAGCGCCACCTCGCCGCGCGCGATGCGCGCGATCTGCGACAGGTCCCCCGCGCCGCGCACGTCCACCTCGCCCACCCAGCGCATCTGGCCATAGCCGCGGCGGCCCAGGGTGAAGCCCTCGACGGCCGAGAGGGCGCGCTCGGCGGCCGCGGGGCCCCCGGCACTCCTGCAGAGGGCGGCGAGCTGGCTGAGCGGGGGGTCGAGGTAGTAGCCCTCGGCGGCGAGCGCGCCGAGGCGCGGCAGCAGCTCGGCGGCGGCGGGGCCCGCGGCGGCGAGCGCGGCGGCCTCGGCGGCGGCCTCGCCGCCAGCAGCGGCGTCCTCCGCGTGCTGGTGGTGGTGCTTCTGCGCCGCCGCCGCGGCGCCGTTGCCGCGGTGGTGGAGCTCGGCCGAGGGGTAGTGGTCGGCGTGCGAGGGAGGGCGCTGCTCCTGCGGCGGCAGCTGCTCGTGCTGCTGCTGCGGCGGCGGGGCGGCCGCCGAGCCGGGCGACGGGCCAGCACCACCACCAGCACCAGCGCCGACGCCGCCCGACAGGCTCGTCGAGCGCGGGGTCTGCTGGGCAGGCGCCGCCGCCGCCGGGCCCGCGTGCGGGTAGTGCGCGGCAGGGGTGGCGCCGCCGCCGCCGCCAGCGGGGGACTTGCCCGCCGCCGCCGCCGCAGCTGCCGCCGCCGCCGCGCCGCGGCGGGCGTCAGGCTCGCGCCGCCGCCGCGGTCGCCGCGGTCGCCGCCGCCCCCCCCACCACCACCACCACCACCCGCGACGCCGTCGGCCGGCGGCGGGGGCGTGCGGATGAACAGGCGGTGCGGGTTGTCGCGCGCGGGCAGGAGGGCCGCGAGCATCGAGCCGGCGGAGCCGGGCGTCCCGAGCCCCGCGCCGCCGCTGGCAGGGGTGGCGCCCCCCGCCCCGAGCGCCGAGGCCGGCGACAGGCTGAGCGGGCTGGGCGCGACGGCGCCGCCGCTGGCTAGGCCCGCCATGCCGCCGCCGCCGCCGCCCGCGCCGCGCGAGCCCGAGCGCAGGCCCGCGGCGCCGGCCGAGGCGCCGCCGAAGCGGGGGGTGACGGACGCCGAGCGCAGCGTCAGCAGCGGGCTCGGGCGCTGGGCGGCGATGGCGCCGCCGCCAAAGAGGCCGGTCGCGCCGCCGCCGCCGCCGCCGCCCCCGCCGCCGCCGCCCCCGCGCACGGGGCGCGCGCTGATGCCCGAGCGCGACTCGGCCACGGTCGGCAGGGACGGCAGCGAGCCGTACGGCGACTGGGTGACGGCCAGCTGCTGCTGCTGCTGCTGCTGTTGCTGCTGCTGCTGTTGCTGCTGGAGCTGCTGCTGCTGCTGTTGCTGCTGCTGCTGCTGCTGTTGCTGGGCGGCGCCCCCGCCGCCAAACAGCGAGCCCCCGCCGCCGAGGGCGGAAGAGAACAGCCCCCCGCCGCCCGTGCCGGCGGGCGCGGCCGTGCCAAAGATGCTGCCGGTGACGGGTGCGGCGGTGGTCGAGCCAAAGAGGCCGCCCCCCGTGCCCGCCGAGCCAAACAGCCCGCCGCCGGTGCCCGAGGTGGTGCCGGTCGCGCCGCCGCCGGCCGCGCCGCCGCCGCCAGCCGGCGCACCAAAGAGGGACAGGCCGCCGCCCGTGCCCGCCGAGGCGGGCGCCGCGGCGCCAAAAAGGCCGCCGCCGGTCTGGCCCGGGGTCGCCGACGGCGCGGCCGCGGTCGAGCCAAAGAGGCCGCCGCCCGTGCCCGGGGCCGAGCCGGGCGCGGCCGTCGCACCGCCGCCAAACGAAAAGCCGCCGCCGGCGGTCGTGCCGCCGCCCGCCGCGCCGCCGCCGCCGCCCCCGCGCACGGGGCGCGCGCTGATGCCCGAGCGCGACTCGGCCACGGTCGGCAGGGACGGCAGCGAGCCGTACGGCGACTGGGTGACGGCCAGCTGCTGCTGCTGCTGCTGCTGTTGCTGCTGCTGCTGTTGCTGCTGGAGCTGCTGCTGCTGCTGTTGCTGCTGCTGCTGCTGCTGTTGCTGGGCGGCGCCCCCGCCGCCAAACAGCGAGCCCCCGCCGCCGAGGGCGGAAGAGAACAGCCCCCCGCCGCCCGTGCCGGCGGGCGCGGCCGTGCCAAAGATGCTGCCGGTGACGGGTGCGGCGGTGGTCGAGCCAAAGAGGCCGCCCCCCGTGCCCGCCGAGCCAAACAGCCCGCCGCCGGTGCCCGAGGTGGTGCCGGTCGCGCCGCCGCCGGCCGCGCCGCCGCCGCCAGCCGGCGCACCAAAGAGGGACAGGCCGCCGCCCGTGCCCGCCGAGGCGGGCGCCGCGGCGCCAAAAAGGCCGCCGCCGGTCTGGCCCGGGGTCGCCGACGGCGCGGCCGCGGTCGAGCCAAAGAGGCCGCCGCCCGTGCCCGGGGCCGAGCCGGGCGCGGCCGTCGCACCGCCGCCAAACGAAAAGCCGCCGCCGGCGGTCGTGCCGCCGCCCCGCCGCGCCGCCGCCGCCGCCCCCGCGCACGGGGCGCGCGCTGATGCCCGAGCGCGACTCGGCCACGGTCGGCAGGGACGGCAGCGAGCCGTACGGCGACTGGGTGACGGCCAGCTGCTGCTGCTGCTGCTGCTGTTGCTGCTGCTGCTGTTGCTGCTGGAGCTGCTGCTGCTGCTGTTGCTGCTGCTGCTGCTGCTGTTGCTGGGCGGCGCCCCCGCCGCCAAACAGCGAGCCCCCGCCGCCGAGGGCGGAAGAGAACAGCCCCCCGCCGCCCGTGCCGGCGGGCGCGGCCGTGCCAAAGATGCTGCCGGTGACGGGTGCGGCGGTGGTCGAGCCAAAGAGGCCGCCCCCCGTGCCCGCCGAGCCAAACAGCCCGCCGCCGGTGCCCGAGGTGGTGCCGGTCGCGCCGCCGCCGGCCGCGCCGCCGCCGCCAGCCGGCGCACCAAAGAGGGACAGGCCGCCGCCCGTGCCCGCCGAGGCGGGCGCCGCGGCGCCAAAAAGGCCGCCGCCGGTCTGGCCCGGGGTCGCCGACGGCGCGGCCGCGGTCGAGCCAAAGAGGCCGCCGCCCGTGCCCGGGGCCGAGCCGGGCGCGGCCGTCGCACCGCCGCCAAACGAAAAGCCGCCGCCGGCGGTCGTGCCGCCGCCCCGCCGCGCCGCCGGTCCCGGCGCCGCCGCCAAAGCTGAACCCGCCCGCGCCGGGGGTCGTGCCGGCCGCCGGGGCCGCGCCGAAGAGCCCGCCGCCCGCGGCCGGGGTGCTGCTGGCCGGGGCCGCGGCGGTGCCCGTGTTGAAGCCGCCAAAGAGGCCGCCGCCCGTCGCGCCTGTGGTGCCCGCCGCCCCGCCGCCGCCAAACGAGAAGCCGCCGCCGCCCGCGGACGGAGGTTTGGCCGGGGTGGCGCCAAAGGCGCCCGTGCCGAAGGCGCCGGTGCCGGTATTCGCGGCGCCGAACGCCGGGGCGGTCTGGCCAAAGAGCGACGACCCGGGGGTCCCCGCGGCCGGGGCACCAAAGAGCGAGCCAGGCTGCTGCTGCTGCTGCTGCTGCTGCTGCTGCTGTTGCTGCGGCTGCTGCTGCCCAAAGAGCCCGCCCCCGCTGGCCGGCGTCGTGCTGCCAAACAGCCCGCCCCCGCCCGCGCTGCCTGGGGTGGCGCCAAAGGCCGGGGTCGTGGCGGTGGTGCCGCCAAAGATGCCGCCGCCCGTGCCGGCAGAGCCAAACAGGCCGCCCGAGGCGGGCTGCTGCTGCTGCTGCTGCTGCTGGCCAAAGGTCGAGGCGCCGAATGCGCCGCCGCCCGCCGGGGTCGTGGCGCTGCTGCCAAACAGCCCGCCGCCGCCCGCCGTCGAGCCAAAGGCGCCGCCTCCGCCCGTGGTCGAGCCAAAGGCGCCGCCGCCCGCCGGCGCCGCGCCAAACGCCGGCTGCTGCTGCCCAAACGCGCCCGTGGTCGTCGAGCCGAAGGCGCCCGTGCCGGCGGTCGAGCCGAAGGCGCCCGTGCCGGCGGTCGAGCCGAAGGCGCCCGTCCCCGCGGCCGAGCCGAACGCGCCCGTGCCGGCCGGCGCCCCAAAGGCGCCGCCGCCGGCGGGCGACCCCGCCGTGCCGACGGCGCCGGCCTGCTTCACGCCCTGCTGGTAGTCCTCCCAGCGCAGCTCCTCGACCGACTTGGTCTGGTAGGCCGGGAGGGCCGAGATGGAGATGTAGAAGACGGGCGTGGCGACGCCGCTGGCCGACGACTGGTCCTTGTCCGGGTGTTTGTTGTAGGGGACGGCGCGCGTGCCGACGGCCGGCTGCTGCGGCTGCAGCGGCTGCTGCGGCTGCTGGCCAAAGATGCCCCCCCCGACGCCGGCGGACGCGGGCGCGAACGGGTTGCTGGGCGCGGCGGCGCCAAAGGGGTTGGACCCGGCCGCGCCGGCCGAGCCGAACGGCTGCGTGGCGGCGCTCGAGCCAAAGATGCCGCCGCCGCCGCCCGCGGCGCCAAATGCGGGCGCGGCGCCGGCGGCCGGGGCGCCAAACGCGCCGCCGCCGCCGCCGCCAAAGGCCGGGGCGGCGCTTCCGGCGGGCGCGCCAAAGCCGCCCGAGGCGCCAAAGGGCGCGGCTGCGCCGGGCGTCCCAGCGCTGCTGCCGAACGCAAAGCCGCCGGGCTTGGGCGCCGCGCCAAAGGCGGGCTGGCCTCCCGCGGGCGCGGCGGCCGCGCCAAAGGCGCCCGTGCCGCCGGCGCTGCCAAAGGGGGCGGGGGTGGTCTGTTGTGTTGTTGTTGTTGTTTGTTGGTGGGGGGTAGTTGTTGGTGTTGGTGGTGGGGGTGTTTTTATTGTTTTGGAGGGTCGTCGTGTGAAGTGTGTCGAGAGATGACGAGGCGACAAGAGAGGGGCAGCAACGCCGCCGCCCTGCCCCCTGAAGAGAAGAACGCGGCTCTTTCTTTTTCTCACCTGCGCGCCAAACCCGCCGCCAAACGGCGCGGGCGTCGCCGCCGGCGCCGCTCCAAAGGGCGAGGGCGTGGTCTGCTGCTGGCCAAAGCCTGTGTGTTGTTGTTCGATGGGGGCGGGGGCGGGCAGGGGAGCGCAGCCGTGAGAAGGTGTTGGCGCTCTGGCGGCGGTGTGTTTCAAACCGAGGACGAAAGCGTCGGCGGCGGCGGCACGACGGGTGCGCGCCTCTGTTACGCGCGCCCCTCTCTCTGTGTTGCGTCTCGGCGCGCTTGGGCACGCTGGCGCGCTCCACCGCGACATGTGGGAGCAATGCATGCATGGATGGGGCGCGGCGTTTGACATGCTCTTGCAGCGGGGGGCGGAAAGACGTCCCCCTCAACCTTCGATCAACTCCGCCTCTGCTGGCCGGGGGGAGAGAGGAGGAGCAAGCCCGCTCTTTGTCTGTTTGTCTTACCAAACGCGCCGCCGCCGCCCTGCCCAAACATCGCGTGGATGTAATAAGGGGGTCCTCCTCTGTCTCGCTGGCTTTGCGCTGAGCTCTAGTGCGCCGCGTGCGTCGTTGTTGATGGGGGGGTGGGTGTTGTGCTTTCGAAAACGCGTCCTCTCTCTGCAGAGAGAGTCTAAAAAACCGGGGTCGGTGCTCTGCTCGCTCTCTTTCGGAAGGGGCAAGAGAGGTTGGGTTGTGCGTTGTGGGGTGGGGTGGGCAGTCTGGGCGGCGACCGGCCCCTTTGTTGCGCCGACGCCCGAGGGTGCCCGACGCCCGACGCCGACGGCACGCCGCTTTGCCGACGCCAACCCCCTCTCTCTCTCTTTTGCCACCATTCATCCATCCATTGGATCTCTGTGTTCTTTGTCTTTACACCGACGCCAGCAACGGCCGACAACCGCCACCACCAACGCCACTGATAAGAGCTTCACCACCGCCATGTCCTTTTTTTCACACCGACGACGGCGGCGACAGCGGCGCCCCCGCCGACACCAGCAACGGCCGACGACCGCCACCGCCACCACCACCAGCCGCCATCGCCGCCTCTTTCTCTGCAAGCGCCGCCTCGCGCAGCGGCAGCCAAACCCCTACGGCCGACGCCACCCCGACCGCCGCGCACACGCACAGCGCGTACGCGAGGAGCGTCGCGTCGTGCGCGAGCGTGTAGGGAAAAAAGAGCACGCTCACCCCCCGGAGGGCCACCCCCAGGCACAGCAGCCCGGGCAGCACCAGCCCCAACCCTAGCGCGGCGCGCCGCCGCAGCCGCGCGTTTAGGGCCTCGCGCCCCAGGCGCCGCGCGGCCGAGACGAGCCAGAGCGAGTAGAGCAGCGCGAACAAGGCCGAGACGAGGGTGGAGAAGACGGGAAAGGCGCAGGCGGCGCAGTCGGCGGGGCTCACGCTGCCCATGCCCGACGAATCGCCCCCCCCACCCCCGCCCCCGTTCCCCCCGTCCAAGCCGCCTAGCTCGACGCCCGCGCACGCGGCCGACACCGGCACGGAAGCGGCGAAGAAGCGCGCCATGGCGCTCTCGCCGTAGCGCAGCTGCGTGATGACGCGCGAGAAGAGGGCGGCGACGGCCTGGGCGGCGGCCACGGGGAGCGTGAGGCCCGCGGCCAGCGACACGACGAGCACGTTGGGCCCGCTCAGCAGCGGCGCGAGCGGGGGGGGCTTGGCGGCGGCGGCGGCGGCGGCGACGCGAGGGTGGGGGTCGGGGCCGCCTCCTGGCACCGCTGATGCTGCCCCGTCCTTGCCGCCGCGCGGCGCCAGCGGCGAAGGAGAGTCGCCGGCGAGCTCGGCGTCAGTTGGTGGCGGCTGCGGCTGCGGCGCAAGAGGCGCCCGCTGTTGCTGCCGCCGCCGCCGCCGCTGCGCCCGCCGCCCCCCTGCGCCCGGCCCCGCGGGCTTGGGCGCGCCCCCCCCCAGCGCGGTGGGCGTCGGGGAGGGGGACAGGGCGGCCGGGGGGTTCTGGTGCGACGACACGTCCTCGGACAGCCGCTCGAGCTGGTTGTGGCGAGGGGCGCGGCGGCGCCGGCGGCCGGGGCGCGGGCCCACCGCTGCTGCTGCTGCTGTTGCGTCGCCGCCACCCCCCTCGTCGCCGCCGCCGGCTCTCCGCCGCGCACTCGCCACCGCGCCGCCGCCGCCAACCCTTCCCTCCTCCTCCTCGCCGCCGCCGCCGCCGCCGCCCGCCTCCAGGTCTCGCCGGGGTGGTAGCTGCTCGCCGGCAACCAGCAGGTGCGACCCTTCTTCTTCGTCGTCGGCGTCGTTGTCGTCCTCGCCGCCACCGATGCCCCCCTCCTCCTCCTCGCCGCCCCGCTCCCGCTGCTGCTCCTGTTGCGAGTACAAGAGCGCCGCCGCCTCTACGTCGTCCCCCTCGGCAAAGTCGTCGTAGCCGTCGTCGTCGTCGTCGTCGTCGTGGCCCTGGCGCTGGAGCTGTGAGTATTTGGCGTGTTTTTTTTCGAGGTGGAGAGGGGGGAGGCTTTGGTGTGAGCAAAGGAAGAAAAAGGCGAGGGGGCGGGGGAGGCGCGGAAAAGGAAGGAAACCCCCCCAAAAAAAACGCCCCAACCCACCGTGTACACGCAGGAGAACAAGATGACCAGGTAAAACGCCGGCTCTAGCACGCCGTACGACACCCCGAGCGACACGCGGCAGATGGTGTCGACGCTGGGGATGGGAAAGGTCGGTCGCGGCGGGCGTGCGGGGTTGGAGGCGCTTGCGGTCGCCTCTGCCGCCTCTGCCGCCACCCTCCCGCCGCCGCGGCCGCCGTAGCGCATCGGCGACGCGGGCGCCCACCAGATCTGCAGCGGCACGGTCAGCGAGAGCACGTAGAGCGCCCCGAGCAGCTGCATCGCCATGCGCGCGCCCCACAGCACGTTGAACTGCTGCCGCTGGGGCGGGGGCTGCTGCTGCTGTTGCTGCTGCTCGGCCGCTGCCGACTTGCCGCCCTTGCTGCGCGGCCAGCAGCAGCAGCAGGAACGCAGCGCCGCGGCCACGCGGCCCCACGGCACGGCGCACGCGGCCCCGGCCAGGCAAGCGGCGGCCATGGCGCAGGCCACGGCGACGATCGCCCACTCGAACGCGTGCGCCTGGGCGACGCCCAGCGGCGGCCACAGCGCGACAAAGCGTGCGCTCTCGCTCTCGCTCTCGCCAGCGTCGGGCGGCGGCGGCGGCGGCGGCGACGCGCCATTCGCTGCTGCTGGTGCTGCCATATTTCGTTGTCCGCGTGACGTCACGCGCGCGCGCCCGGTCCCCCTTTAGGAGGTCATGATGGTGGCCGAATGGATGGCGCGGCACACTGTGGCAAGAGAGGCGCGGGCGTGGGGTGGCGGTGGTGGTGGTGGTGGTGGGAAGAAGGAGCAAGGCTCTCTTCACTCGCCTTGGCCGCCGCTCTCGAGACCCCCACCCCAAAAAGAGCGTGCACGCGCTGTCGCAGCAGTGCTCGGTCGCGAGAGCGAGTGAGGGGGCGAAAGAGAGAGAGAGGGAGGGAGAAGCAACGGAAGCGCTCTCGTCTGGTCTCTCCCGACAGCGCACGCGAGACGAGGAATTGGGCCGTGGGAAACGAGGTCTTGGCAACGATTGAAAAATGCAAGAGGTTGTTGCTGTGATCGATTAGTGATGTGATGCGTGTGTGACAGAGAGAGGGGCGCGACGGTGCTCGGCTGGAAAAGCAGCGTCGACGCTCACGCCCGCCGCCGCTTGCCCTTCTTGGCGTCGCGCGCCGCCAGCACCTCCCTCAGCCGCTGCTGGTACTCGCGCTTCTCCTCCAGGCCCGAGTCCGAGGGCAGCAGCATCGTCGCGCGCAGGAGCTCCCCCCGCACGCGCGCCGCGAACCGCCGCGGGTCGCGCCGCTCCTCCTCGGTGGGGACGCACAGGGGAAGCTCGAGGCACGTGGCCGACTGCCAGGGGCTGGCGAGGACGAGCAGTACGTGCGTGGCGGCCGTGATCGACTCCCACGCGAGGGAGAGGCGGCCGCCGCCGCTGCCGCCGCCGCGGTCGCAGTAGCGCTCGACGAGCAGGTCAGGGGAGGAGGAGGACGACAGGCCGCCGCCGCCGCGGCCGCCGCCGCCCCCGCTGCTGCGTCGGCCGCTGCCGCCGCCGCCGCCGCCGTTGCTGCCGAGGCGGACGCCCCCGGGCCTGCGTCCGCCGGCCAGCCCGCCGCCGCACGACGAGTAGGACAGGACGACGGGCCGGACGGGCACGCCCGCGAGGAAGGCGCCCGTGCGGAAGGGCAGCAGGTACCGCCCGTTGCTGGTGGTGCCCTCGGGAAAGAGGAGCATCGGCCGCTCGGCGCCCGCGTCGCCGCCGGTGTCGTCCTCGCTCTGCAGGGCGGCGGCGGCGGCGGCGGCGCCCGGGGTGGTGGCGGGGGTCGTGGTCGCGCCCTCGGCGGCGAGCGCGTCCGATTCCATCATGGCCTCGAGCAGGCCCGTGCGTGCGGCCGCGCGACGCATGCGCGCGCGGACCGCGGCGCCCACGCTGCTGCCGTTGTTGTTGCCAGCGCCGCCGCTGCCGTTGCCAACGCCGCCGCCATTGCCCGCCGCCGCCTGCTGCTGCTGCTGCTGCTGCTGCCCCTCCACCGCTGCAGCCGCCTCAACCCCCTTGCCCTTCTTCTCCCGGTCCACGTACAGGCACTGCATCTGCCGGCTGATCAGCCCCACCAGGGGGAGGTCCTGCGTGCCCTCGCGCGCGACGAACGAGGGGAAGTAGCGCGCCATGACGAGGAGGATGTCGAGCCAGCTGAGGTGGTTGGCCACGACGCAGGGCGGGGGGACGGCCTCGAGGGACGACGGGAGGTAGCGGGGGCCGCGGCGGGGGGAGGAGGAGGAAGGCTTATTATCAACGGGCACCACCGCCAAGCGCTTGCGGCGCCAGGGCGGCCCCGCGGGGCGGCGCGTGCCGTCGCTCGCGACGCGCAGCCACCGCACGCGCCAGAACCCGAGCGCGAGCAGGCACGCGCGCGACCAGAACCGCCCGGCGCGCGCGAGGTGCGTGCGGCGCACGGCCTGCCCCAGGGCCGTGCGGGGCTTGGGGAGGGCGCTCGCCGCGCGGCAGGTGGCGTAGTAGCTGGCCACGCAGAGCAGGGCGACCAGCGCGCGCAGCGGCACGAGCAGCGCGCAGCACAGGAGCAGGCGCAGGCGCTCGCCCCACGTCCAGGGCCCGGCCCCGCCCTGGCCGTAGGCGTCCTGCCGCACAAAGGGCGCGAAGCGGGGCTCGTCGGCGAGGGCGAGCAGGCGGGCGTCGAAGTCGGAGTCTGTGTCCGTGTCCAAGTCGTCGGCGTTGGCGTCGGCGTCGGCGGCGCGCACGCCGAAGGGGGTCGGGGGCCGGTCCTCGGCCACGGGGGCGAGGCGGCCCGACTGCGAGCCGCCGGCCAGGCTGCCCATACTGCTGCTCCTGCTCGCGGCGGCCAGGCGCGCCTGCCGCGCGCGCTGCCGGCCCTCGGCCGCCGCCGCATCAGGGTCGGCAGCCGAGGAAGAGGAAGGGCCCGGCTCGCCGCCGCCGCCGCCGCCGCCGCCGGTGGCAGCGTCCGCCGCCGCCGCCGCGCCGCTCGCGCGGCCCTCCTTCTTCTCCTTCCACTCCCGGCGCAGCTTGGCGAGCATCGCGCCCCGCGCGCGCGCACTTGGGAGGAGGGCTTCGCCGTCGTCTGGTGCGGTTCTGGGGAAGAGGGGGGGGGGGCGTTGAGACGCGGAGAGAGAGCCCGAGCCCGTCAAAAGGATGAGGGGGGGGCGAGAGCGCGAGAGGGGTGGTTTGGTTGTTGTGCTAGAATGTTTCTCGGGAGGCGGAGGGGGAGGGGGGCGGGGGCGTTGAGGTGTGAGGTGTGGATTGGGGGTTGCCGGCGCGCGCAGAGAGAGGGAGGGAACAATGTTGTTACGCGTCCTGCCCGCTGGCGCGCTTGAACGCCGGGGGAGGAAGGCGACGACGAGGCGAAGCCGTGCCTGGGCAGCGACCGCCGATCGGTGGCGGCGCCTTTCTCTTTCTGTCCCGGCCCCCTCGGCGGCGTGCTGCCCAAGGCACTTTCGACTCTGCAAGTTGTCTTGCACGTCGCGATCATCGTCATTCGGACCCCAGAGAGGCGCGCGCCCCCATCCCTAAAAGCGAAAAGAGAGGCCCTCTACATCCCCTCTCCTCCCTCTCCTCCCTCTCTCCTCCCTCCACCCGCCTCGCCCTCCAAGTTTGCCGTGAATGGCCGCCGCGTCCTTCGCGCGGCGCGTCGGCCACAGCAGTACGGCGCCCTCGCGGCCGAGCCCCGCGGGGGGCTGCACCACCACCAAGCGGGCAGCAGCAGCAGCAGCAGCGCCGACGCCGCCATCTCTCCGCGCCGACAGCGCCGACGCCGCCGCCGCTTCGGCCGCCACAATGGCAGAACAAGAGGCACAGCAACAGGAGCAGCACGCCGCGCGCGTCGGCGCCCTCTGCGCCCTCCCCTTCCCGCCCCACCCCCCGCTCACCGCGGGCGAGGCCGGATCCTTCGCGGAGGACACCGTCACGCGCCGCCTGCCGCTGATCGTCGGCGGGGTGCTCTCCGACCTGCACGCCGAGCTGGCCGGGCCGCGCCGCGGGAGTGCGCCGGCCGGCGGGGCCGCCGCCGCCGCGGCCGAGGCCGCCGAGCGCGCCGTCGCGCGCCTGCGCGACGACATGGCCGCGGGCGCGCCCCTGGCCCCGGAGCACCACCCGCTGCGCATGCCGGGCGAGGCGGCCGTGCCGCCCACGCCCGGCGCCGCGGTGGCTCCTGCTTCTTCTTCTGCTGCTGCTGGCGCCGACGACGACGATGCGCGCTTCGCCATTGCGTGCCGCGCCGACGCGGCCGCGCTCGGCCTGGCCGGGGCGCGGGGGTCGCCGCGCGAGGCGCTCGCCTACTGCATCGAGTGGACCAACGCAGGGATCGACGCGGCCGCGCGCGTGGGCCGGCCGGGCGTGGCGGCGGCGGCGGCTGCGGCTGGGGCGGGGGCTGGTGGCGGCGGCGGCGGCGACGGCGGCGGCCCTCCCCTCCTCCCGCCGCCGACGTGGGTCGACATGCCGTGGCTGGCCGTCGAGTGCTACCTGTATGCGCGGCTGCTGGCGGGAGCCCTCTGGTCGGACGAGGCGGCGGCGGCCGGGCTCGCGGGCCCAGCGGCAGGGTCGGGGGCGGGAGCGGCGGCGGCGGCGGCGGCGGCGGCGCAGGCTGGGGGCAAGCAGCAGCAGCAGCAGCAGCACCCCCCCCCGCAGCAGCAGCCCTACTACGACCCCTTTGCGCGGCAAAAGGCCGCCGCCCTGGCCGGCAGCGCCCCGGCCGTCGAGGAGATCGGGCGCGGCACGCTCGAGCTGCTCGCGCGGCTCGAGCAGGGGGCGGCGCAGCGCAAGGGCGCCGCCGCATCCGACGCCCCGCCCCCGCCCCCCGCGCGCGGCGACGCCGCCGCGCGCGCCGCACTGCACGCGCTGTGCCAGTACGCCCTCTGGGGGAACAAGACCGACCTCTCCCTGTCGGCCGGGAGCGCCGCGGCCCTGTCCAAGGGCGGCTCGGCCGTGCTCGAGGCCGCGGCCGAGGCGGCGGCCGGGGCCGGGGGCGGGGCCGCCGCCTCCAGCAGCCCGCTGCTGTGCGACGATTTCGAGATGCTTTGGCGCGCGGTGGCCGCCGGCGACGGCGACGGTTCCGGCGCCGGCAACGACCCAGCCGCCCCCCCGAGGACCACCGTCCACCTCGTGCTTGACAACGCGGCGCTCGAGCTCTTCTCCGACCTGTGCCTGGCCGACGGCCTCCTGGCCTCCGGGTGCGCCTCGGTCGTCGTGCTGCACGGCAAGCCGCTGCCGTGGTTTGTGTCGGACGCGCTGGCCGGGGGCGACCTCGGCGCGCTGCTCTTCTCCGGCGGCGGCGGCGGCGACCAGGGATCATCATCCTCCCCCTCGGCCCGCGCCCTGGCCGCGCGCTGGCGCGACTACGCCGCGTCCGGGCGCCTGCTGTGGTCGGAGCATCCGTTCTGGACGACGCCCCTGCCGTTTTGGTGGATGCGCGCGGCCGCGCCCGTGCTCGAGCGCGCGCTGTTCGGGCTCGGGGGTGGCGGCGGCGGCGGGGACGCGGCCGCCCAGGCTGCTGCCGCTCCCGCCGCCGACGGCACCGCCGTGCCGCTCGCGTCGCTCCCCCCTCCCCGCGCCGTCATCTTCAAGGGCGACCTCAACTACCGCAAGCTCACGGCCGACTGCCGGTGGCCGTGGACGACGCCCTTTAGCCAGGCGCTCGGCCCGCTCGGGCGCGGCAGCAGCGGCGGCGCAGAATCGGCCGCCGCCGCCACGGCCGGCCGCCGGCCGGTCGCGCTCATCACGCTGCGCACGCTCAAGGCGGACGTGGTGGCGGGCCTCGCGCCCGGCGTCGGGGAGGCGGCGGCCGCGCGCGACGCCGACTGGCAGGTCAACGGGCGCTTTGGCGTCGCGCAGGCGGCCAGCCTCTGATGAGGGTTTTCATTGGTAGTCCCCGCCCCGCCCGTCGCGCGCGCAAAAGATAAAGAAGGGGCAAGAGACCATTTTTTTAAGGGGGGTTAAAGAAAAGCATCGTTCTCTACTCGCTTTCTTGCTTGGGTCAAAGAACCCATCAATTTGAGAGAAACCCGTAGGGAACAAAGGCGCCCCCAATATCAGGAAGAAGCGGGAAGAAGATCCCCTCGCCCTTTCAACAGGAAGAAAGACAACCCCCGCCCCCCAGGGGGCCCCCTCAAAAGGGAACTAGAGAAGCGGATCACGCGAGCGCGCGGCATTTAGGCCGAGCCCGTGAACTTGGCCTGGAGGGCCTCGGCGGTGCCGGCCGGCGCGCAGACCTTGAAGCAGGTCTTGGCGACGGCGGCGACGGCCACGGGGGCGGCGGCGCCAGCGTCGGCGGCCTTGCCCTTGAGCGCCATCTTGGCGTTCAGGAGCGACGAGACGGCGCCGGCCTTGGAGGCGAACACCGACTCGAGGCCGAAGAAGCGGAGCTTGCGGCCGGTCTTGGCGGCGACGACGGCGTTGACGGCGCCGGCCTTGGCGGCGACGGCCGAGTTGACGGCGCTCGTCTTGGCGGCGACGATCGAGTTGACGGCGGCCGACTTGGCGGCGAGGGCCTGGCCGACGGCGGCCTGCTTGGCGGCGAGGAGCGAGTTGAGGGCGTTGACCTTGACGGCGATGATGCCGGCCTTGCCGCCGGCGGCAGCGGCGACGGGCGCGGCGGCGGCGACGGCCTCGGCGACGGGGGCGGCGGCGACGGCCTCGGCCTCGGCAGCGCAGGCGGCGACCTCGCAGGTGAAGCCCTCGGCGGCCTTGCCGGCGACCATGACCATGCCGTCGGCGCAGGTGGCGAAGCCCGACGTGACGGTGGTGGAGACGGCGCAGGCGTCGACCTCGACCTCGGCCTCGACCTCGACTTCGGCCTCGACCTCGACGGGCGCGGGCGCCTCGACGGGGGCGGCGACCTCGCAGTCGTCAAAGCCCCAGCGGAACGAGAGGGCGGCGAGGGGCGAGCAGGCCTTGTCGTTGCCCGACGCGCCCTTGAAGGCGGCCAGGTAGCGGCCCTCCTTGGCGTCGAAGGTGGCGACCTTGGCGCCCGCGGCCGAGCCGGCGGTGACGTCGCGGCCCTTGTTGGTCTTGAACGACAGGTAGGTGATGCAGCCGTCCTTGGCGGCCCAGGCGACCTGGTTGATGGCCTCGCCCTGCGTCAGCGAGATCTTGCTCTCGGTGTACTCGGTCGAGCCGAACGTCACCAGGTTGGCGGGGTTGTCCCACCCGTGGCGCGCCTGCAGGCCCTTGACGCAGCCGAGCTCCTCGCTGTAGTAGAGGCGGACCTTGGAGATGATGTTGTGCTGGACGCGCGCGGCCGACCCGTCGATGGCCGAGACCTTGGCGCCCGTGCAGCCGCCAGTCCACGAGCCGACGTTCTCGTCGTCGAACGCGAACTTGCCGCACGCTGGTTTTTTGTTTTTTTTGGGGGGGGGGGGGGTCGCAAAATTCTTAACGCACAAGTTTTTTAGCGGGGGGGGGGGGGGGGGGGGGGCAGGGGGGGGGGGCAGGGGCGGGGGGGCGGGGGGGGGGAGCAGGGGGGGGGGCAGGGGGGGGGGGCAGGGGGGGGGGGGGGCACGCCTGCTCTCGGCTTCGCGAAGGCGGGCGCTCTCTCGGGGTGACACTCTCGTGCTCGGGTGACCCGCGCTCTCCCCCCCCCCAAATTTTCTCGCCGCGCCCGCCGCGCGCCTCCCGACCCCCGCGCGCCCCGCCTCATCCCAAGATGCGCGCCGGGGGCAGCGCGCGCGACGCATCCGCGGGCGCGGGGGGGCGCGGGCGCGCCGGGCGCGGCGGCGCGAACCGTTAGTTTTCCCACCCCGTTGTGTGGTGGCATTGCTGCACCACTGGGGGTGGGAAAAAAAGACATCAACGTCCCGCCGCGCCGGAGCGCCGCGGGCGCCGCGCGCCCGGGCCCGGCCGCACGTGTAATGAGGTCGCGCGCGCGCGTTCGTGCCAGTACTCCTCACCCGAGGCGCCGGCGATGCAGGCCGCGAAGGCCAGAGCGATGACCGCAACCTTCATTTTTTTTTTCTCTGATGCAGAGGGGAAGAGGAAGAAAAACACGCAAGTGGTGAGCTTGCGGTTGGGGAGCGACTCGCGTGAAGACGAGAGGCTTGCGATGTAAGTGAGTGTTGTTAACGAGGAAAATGTCGGGGGGGCTGAGAGCGGGGCGGGGCTTTGTAGGCGGGCAGGCGGGAAGGCGAGAGCCCCGGCTCGCTCTCGCTCTCTCTCCCCCCCTCTCCAGTCGTTTGCTCGTCGCCCAACCGACGGCCGAGCCGGGCGCGTTGGGGTCCCCGCACGAGCGACGCCGAGCCGCGAGAGACGCGGGACCTCTCAAGCATCTTTCGACGCGCGAACAATGGGCCTCGCACGCGCGGACGTTGAAATCGGGGGCGGGCGAGGAAAAAGGGGGGGGGCGTCGCGACGTCGTCGCTTCCCGTGGTGGGCGACGGCGTGCTGGTGCGAGGGTGGGGGAGAGGGAGAGAGATAGAGGCGCGGCCGTCTTTTGGCCTGCCCGCTGTCAGACCGGAGGCGGCGCGACCATTGACCCAGCCAGTCGTCCCTTGGCGCGAGCGCGCGCGCGCGCGCCGTCGCCGGTTGGCGGGCCAAAGCAAATTCGCCGCGCGGCCCTAGCCGCCGGGCGGTTGACCGCCCGCGGCCTCGTCTTCCTTTCTTTCCCCACGCAAAAGACTAATATAATAGCGCCGCCGCGCCCGCCCCGAGTGTAACCGATAAGCAACACGCGCGCTTCCGACTCCGGCGTCCCGTCGACTGGCCGCCCGCCGCGGCGGCGCCCGCCAATACGACCGAATGGCCGCGGCCGCGCGCGGGCTCCCAGCCGCCCGCCCGCCCGCCCGCCCGTGCCGCAGGTTGACCTGCTGCCCCTCCCGCGCGTCGCGGCTGCTGCCTGCGGGGGCGGGGGCTTGGTTTCGTCGCTGCTCTGCAGCGAGAGCAGCCCCAAAGGCCTGGCGGAAGCCGGCGGCGCGCCCGCACCCCACACGTTGGAGCAAGGAAGCGGCGGCGCGCGGGGGGGGGGGGGGGGGGCGCGGGGGGACGCTCGACGGCGAGTGCTTGGTGCGCGCGCGCGCGCCCCCACCCCACCCCCCCCGATCGCGGACGAGAAACACCAGGGCCCCAAGCAAGGCGTACTGGGGAAGAAGCGTCTTGCACTCCTTTTCCCAGGCGTGCCGAGGGGCTGAGAGGGCGCGACTGAGGGCCGCGAATGGAGGATCAAAACAGATGGGTGGCCTCTCAACCTCTTCCCCCCCTCCCTGCTTTTTGTCCAAGCAGCTGCCCCCCCCCGGAAGAGGGCGGGATCGGCGGCGCGCGGCAGTACTAGCGAGAGTTGGAGGAGGAGGAGGATGAGGAGGAGGAGGAGGAGGTGCGTCGTGCGCAGGACGTGCGGGAGGCAGACGGCTGTTCAAGGATGTGCGAGAGCGGCCACAGTTTCTCTCGATGCAGCGCGGCTCGCAGGCCGCGAAGGAAGGGCGCCGCGACTCAGGCGACGACGACGACGACGAAATTTGTTTTATTTGGGGGCCTGTGATTTGGTTACAAAGCAAGGGCTAGTAGCCCCGGGCCGCTTTGCGCCGCGCGCCCGCGCGCGCGTCACGAAAAGAGGAGAGAGAGAGAAGGAAGACACTAAACCCGGGAGGCCCACACGCAATGCGCTGTTGTGTGCATTGCGCGCGCGCTTAATAGAAAACCCCCGGCCGTGCGTCCCCCCCCGTCTTCCCCGTTCGCTCCGTGCCGCGCCCGAACAAACGCGTTCTCGGCGCTCCCTTTGTTCAAGGAAAAGAAAGCATCGCCCTACCCCAAAAGAGGAGGAGTCCGAAAGGTCAAAAAGAGTTTTCTCAAAACACAAAAACGCGAGTGAGCAAACGCTTACGCCTTGGTCAGGAGCGACGTCTTGAGCGCCTTGAGGTCCATGCCCTCCTTCTTGCAGACCGTGAAGCACTTGTCCTTGGCGGCCGCGAGCTGCGCCTTGGCGGCGGCGACGGCGGCGACCTTGGCGTTGAGCGCCTGCTCGGCGGCGGCAACCTTGGCGTTGGCGGCGGCGACCTTGGCGTTGACGGCCTGGCCGGCGGCGGAGACGGCCTGGTTGGCGGCGCCCGCGGCCATGCCCTTGAGCGCGGCCACCTTCTTCTGCGCGGCGTCGACGCCCGCCTGCAGCTTCTCGAGGCCAAAGTTCTGGAGGCGGCGGCTGCCGCCCTTCTTGGCGAGCTTGGCGGCGAACAGGCCCTGCTTGGCGGCGACGAGGGCGTCCAGGCCGCTGTTGTCCTTCTTGCCGATCACGCCCGAGAACGTCTTGACCGAGACCGGGGCGGGGGCGGGGGCGGCGGCGCAGGCGACCTCGGCGCACTTGTAGCCGGTGGGCTTGCTGATCGCGCCGAGGCCGATGACGACCTGGCCCTCGACGCAGGCGGCGGCGCCGCAGGGCAGGCCGCCAAAGCCGTTGCACGTGAACATGGCGTCGCAGGTGGCGGCGACGGGGGCGGCGGCGGGCGTCTCGACGGGCGCGTCGCAGTCGTCGTAGCCCCAGCGGAACGACAGGGCCGACATGGGCGCGCAGCCCTCGTCGGTGCTCGTCGCGCCGCTGAAGGCGGCCAGGTACTGCCCGTCCTTGGCGGTGAAGGTGGCGGCGTCGGCGGCGGCCTCGCCGGCGGCGGCGACCTGGCCCTTGTTGGTCTTGAGCGCGAGGTAGCTCATGCACCCGCCCGTGGCGGCCCACGACACGGACGTGATGTACTCGCCCTGCGTCAGCTGCAGCTTGGCGACCTCGGGGTAGGCGGTCGAGCCCACCGTCACGAGGTTGGCCGGGTTGTCCCACCCGTGGCGCGCGACCACGCCCTTGACGCAGCCGTTGTCGGCCGAGTAGTGCAGGCGCACCTTGGAGATGATGTTGTGGGCGTCGCGCGCGGCGGTGCCGTCGACGGCCGTGATCTTGGCGCCCGTGCACCCGCCGGACCACGAGCCGACGCCCTCGTCGTTGTAGGCGTGCTTGCCGCAGGCTGTTGTTTTTTTTGGGTGAAGGGGGGGGGGGGGGGGGGGGGAGGTGGCGGTGAGCGGGCGGTTTTTTTTTTCCGGTGGCGGGCGGTGGGGCGGCTCGCAACTGCCTTTGCCCTCCTCTCTCGCGCGGTGTGTCTCGCGCGCGCCGTGGCGTTTTCCGCCCCGCCCGCCCCCGCCTCAGGTGCGCGCGGCGTGGAGGAGCGTCCCCGCGTGGCCGCTGTGGGCGGCGCGCGGGCGGGAGAGCGGAGGGGGGAGGCGGCGCGGGCGGGGGGGGAGAAGAGGAGGAGAGAGGAGGACAAAACCGCGGATGCGGAGAAGGCTCTTCGGTCTTTTCTCTCCGTCCGCCCTCCCCCCCCCGCCCGCGCGCCGCCCCCGCGCGCGCGCGCGGGCGATCGCGCGAGGGGAGCCTTTGCGCGCCGCAGTACCCGGCGCGCGCCGCGCGCGCGGGCGCGCGGGGGGGGGGGGGCCCGCGCGCGACAGGGAGAGAGGAGGTCGGCATCCGGAGGAGGAGGAGAGGAGGCTCCCACCGGGGAAAAAAAAACCTGGTCTGCTGTGTCGGGCCCCGCGCGCGGGCGACGCGCGCAGCGCCCGCCGCGCGCGCGCGCGCGCGCTGGTCGCGGCGAGCGCGCGCGCTTCAGGCCCTTGCCCGGGTGGGGGCGGGGGGCCGGGGCACGGGCGGGGGCGGAAGGCGGGCGGAGCCGCATCCGCAGCAAAAAAGAAGAGGAGGGTGCGCACGAAAATCGCAAAAGACGGAAACTCACCAGACGCGCCGGAAACCAGGAGCGCCCCGAGGGCGACGTACATGAGGACCTTCATGTTTGTGTGTTGTTTGATTTTATTTGTGTGTGTGTGTGTGTGTGTGAAAACCTGAGAGCGTGGTGTGGGAATGAGAGGACGAAGGAGGAGGGGGCGGGTTTTGTAGTCGGGGAGAGAGGAGGAGGGAGGAGAGAGGCGGATGAGCGGAGGGGCTGGGGGCCTCTCTCTTTGCGTGCCGTCGTTTCTCCCCCCCGCAACCGCGCCTTGGGATCCCCTGCCCCCCCCCGCGCGCGCGCACAGGGCGAGCAAAGGTGCCCAGACGTGCCTCCGTTCGCCTCTCGCCCCGCCGCCCGCGCGCCGTCGGGGGAAAGAGACCGACGGGCTGAGAGAGACCTGCCGGCCTCTCTTCCCCCTCCTCCTCGTTTCGTCCTCCTCCTCAGCAGCAGCAGCAAGGGTTTTTTTTTGCTGGCGCGCCCAGCGACATACACACACACGCACGCGCGCGTGCACGGGCCCGCTCGACCCCTACGCCCCGAAGCCGCCCCAGCCCCTCCCCTTCCGCCCAAACGCCCCACGATCCCCGTCGTCCTTTCGCCGCCGCCGCCACCGACGGCGCGCGCGCCCCCGCGCCGCCCGACTCCCGCGCCACCCCACCCGCCTTGGCGAAAAATCGGTCGGGTTTACACTACCACACAGAGGCCAAGGGGAAAAAGGGGGGCAGTCGCGTCTCGCAGCGCCTGTCTCTTCTTCCCCCCGCCCAGAGGACAAGAAACACTACGGCTAGGTGGGGTCTGCTACGACTATCTACTCCTATTGTTTTGTTTTTTGTTTTTTGCTCGCGACGCGGACGAGACGCCGACGCCGACGCCGACGCCGACGACCACCACCACCACCCAGCGCGCTCGCCAGGCTTTTTTTGTGGTTGTTTTTTGTTGGCCCACTCTACTCACTCGCCCCCAGCGCTGCGGCCTTCAAGAGGCGCTGCGAAATCACGTGGGAGAGTGGTAGTTGGGACCCCCGCAACAAAAGAAAAAAAGGCCCGGCCGCGCAGCGCGGGGGGGGGGCGCGCCCGTCCGTCCAGAGGGCCGCCGTTGACGTTGCCGCTCGCCTCGCTCCCTCCAAAATCCATCCATCCCATCCATCCATCCACCCATCCTCCAAAAATCCGGAATCACGCCTTGACGCCCACGGCCGCCATCGCCCCGCCCGGCTGCTGCAGGTCGGTGCCCAGCAGCTGCTGCCCGAGCTGCAGCATCTGGGGCGCCGCCGCCGCCTTTTGGCGCAGCGCGCCGAAGAACGACTTTTTCGCCACCACCACGTCGGTGTCGACCTCCTCCTTGGCCTCCTCGATCGTCACGCCCGCGGGGATCTCCGGGTCGGCCTCGGTCTCGACCGCGCCGCAGACGGACCACTTGCACTGGGCGAGGTCGGCCACGTCGAGCACGTCGACCAGCTTGACCGAGAAGGCCTTGCTCTTGTGGAGGTTGGCGGGAAGCGTCACCTCGGGCACGGCCGTGCGCTTGAGCTCGGCGAGCAGGGCTTTGTCGGCCTTGGCGACCTGCTGGGCGGCGGCGGAGATCGTCTCCACGGCCGGGCCGACGGCGGCGGCCTTGGCGGCGGCCGCCTGCAGGTGCTTGGCGACGCCCATGAGGCGGCGGCCGGGGGCGGCGGGCGCGGCCACGGCGGCGCCGCCGGAACCGGCAGCGCGCGCCTGGGCGGCCGACGCCTGGAAGGCCGTCGCGAGCGCCTGGGGGAACCCGCGCAGGACCGTGCCGAACAGGCGCGGCTCCGCCTGCGCGCGGGCCAGGAGGTCGTACTGCGACTCGAGCGTCACGAGGCCGCCGGGCGCGCCCGTGTTGGTGATGACGTTGACGGGCACCGTCTCGGGGGGCTGGCCGAAGAGCTTGATCAGGAGGGGCTCGGCGGCGTTGACCTTCTTGGACAGGGTCTGGGCGATCTTGGGCCCCGCGGACTCGAGGACGTCGGCGAGCTTGTCCATGGCGGCGTCCTGGAGCTTGTTGGGCGCGGGGGTCACGGGCACGGAGGGGAGGCCCGTGGCGGCGGCGGCGAGCGCGGCGGCGTCGCCCTTGGCGGCCTGCGCGTCGCGCGCCTTGTTGGGGAACGACACGTCGAGCACGGGGACCTGCACCGTCTTGGCCTTGAGGGCTCCCGGGGTGACCGTGGGGAACGACATGACGGGGACCTTGAGGACCTTGTCGGCGCCCTGCTCGATCGTGGGGACCTTGCTCGCCAGGAGCGTGGCCTTGGCGACCAGCTTGGCGAGCTTCTTGTGGCCGAGGCCGAGGCCGTCCTGCATGAGCGCCGGCTTGGGCGCCGCGAGCTTGAAGGTCGGCAGCGTGACGTCGGCGGTCGTGATGGCGGGCTTGCCGGAGATGGTGGGCTTGTCCATCACGGGGATCTCGACGGGCACGAGCTTCAAGCCAACGGAGGGCTTGGCGCCTTTAGCCGCGGCGACGGCGTCCTTCACGGCCTGCTTCTTGGCCTGGGCCTCGGCGACCTTGGCCGCGAAGAGGTTGTCGCCCATGCCCGAGGGGCACGACGCCTTGCCCTCGTCCTCGCAGGCGCGGCCGATGAAGGGGTGCAAGGCGCACAGCTTGCTGCGGCACACGACCGTGTTGGTCTTGGTGTCGCAGGCGAGGCCCGCGCACTTGAGGCTGCCGCCGTTGTTGCCAAAGCACGTGAACGCCTTGCGGCAGGGCGGGGGCGGGGGGGCCTCGACGGATACGAGCTCCTCCTCGACCTCGGCCTCGGCCTCGGCCTCGGCGGCGGCGGGGGCCTCGACGGGCGCGGCGGGCGCGTCGCAGTCGTCGTAGCCCCAGCGGAACGAGAGCGCCGAGAGCGGCGCGCAGCCCGCGTCAGTGCTGCTGGCGCCCTTGAAGGCCGCGAGGTACTCGCCCTCCTTGGCCGTGAAGGTGGCCACGTCGGCCGCGCCGGCGACGCCGGCCGTCACGTCCTTGCCCTTGTTGGTGCGCAGGGACAGGTACGAGATGCACCCGCCCGTGGCGGCCCACGAGACGGACGTGATGCGCTCGCCGGCGGAGATGGAGAGCGCGCCGGCCTCGGGGAAGGCATCCGAGCCGATCAGCACCAGGTTGGGGGGGTTGTCCCACCCGTGGCGCGTCTTGACCCCCTTCACGCACCCGTTGTCGGGCGAGTAGTAGAGGCGCACGCGCGAGATGATGTTGTGCTCGTCGCGGGCGGACGTGCCGTCGACGGGCGTGATCTTGGCGCCCGTGCAGCCGCCCGACCACGCGCCGACGCCCTCGTCGCTGTAGCCCCACTTGCCGCAGGCTTTGTTTTGTTTTTTGGTTGAGAGGGAAGGGGATGTGGGGGGAGGGGGGTTGTTTGAGCGCGTTGTTGTTGTTTTTTTGTTTTTGGGGGGCGATTTTTGTTTGCGGCGCGGGAGCGGGGGACGAGAGGGGGAGGGGGGCCGGCGACGCCTCGCGGGGCCGGGGGCGGCGGCGGCGGCGGCGGCGCTCGTCTCTCGTCGTCGGGCCTCTTCTCCCACCCGCGTGGCTCCTTCCCCCCGAGGGCGCGCGCGCGCGCCGCGCCGGCCGCGGGCCCACTCACCGTCCGCCGAGCCCGAGAGGGCCAGCAGCGCCACCGCGGCCACGAAGAGCTTCATGGCTGGGGGGTCTCTTTGCTCGCTGTGTGTGAGTGTTGTTTTCGGGGGAGCCTGTTGTTGTCGTTGGTTGAGGGAGAGGGGAGAGGCGTTAGTCCTGGCGCGCGCCGGGCGTCGTAGGGGCGGGAATGAATGGCGCGCGGGCGCGGAGGGTGCGGGCAAGGGCCCAGTCTCTTTAGTTCCGCGGCGCTTGGGTGCGGGGGGAGAGGGAGGCGCGACGCAAGAGGCGGGTCGCGGAGAGGACACGGCGAGGGGCTCCCTCCACCCCTCTCGCCTCCCGTGTGCTGTCTCTCCCCGCTCTCCCCCCTCGCGACCCCAAATCCCCCGCCCGGGCGCGCGCGGGGTAGGAGCAGCCCCGACTCGCGCAGCGGCGCGCGGCCGGCCCGGTTTCACGGCGGGAGGAGCGGCGAGGGGCGCGCCGAGATAAATTCGGAAAGGACAGAGAGCAAACGAGCGCCTCTCTCGCCTCTCTTCGTGTCCTTCTTCTTTTTTGTTTCCGCGCGCGCGCCCGTTTTTTGCTCTGCAAAAGCTGCTTACCTCTTTCTCTCTCTCTCTCTCTTTTTTGGTCTGGTGATAAAAAGGGGGGCGGGGGAACGGGTGGGAAAGCTGTGGCGGGGGGCGCGGCGGGGGGGTCTCTTGAGGCGGCGGCGCCCTCGAGGCCCGGCCGGGAGTTGCAGCGGCGGCAAGACGACCCGCTCGGCGGCTGGCGAGGCTCCTCTTCCTCTCTCAGTCCACCAAAAGTATTACACACACGCGCTGTCTCTCCCTCCCTCTCTCAGCACTGGCTCGTGCACACGGCGAACTGACCCGACACGTACTCGCCTCCCGCCCCTTGCTCCTCCTCCCCCCCCGCTTCCGCGCCGACGTCGACGCACGCGCGCCCGGCCAACTCGGCCTCTGCGGCGGCCGCAGCAGAGGCCGCGCCGTCGTCCTTCTGCTCCTCCTGCCCTCCTCCTCCCTTGTCCTTCTTGGCCGCCGCCTCGTCCGCCGCCGCCACCACGACCGTGCCGAGGCACGCGCCGCGCGAGCCGTCGCCCGTCTTACAGCCGGGCGCCGCGAGGCGGCACCGCAGCGACGCCGGGCACGACGACGACGACGAGGCGTTGCCGCCGCCGCCGTTGCCGCCGCCGCCGCCGCACAGCCGCCGCATCGGCCCCAGGCCCGCCGACGCACAGCTGCCCGCGCCGCGCGCGCACCTGCCCCGGCCCGCGGGCCCGGGAGCAAACAGGCGGAACGCCGGGGTGGCGGAGGACGAGGACCGCTCGAGCGGGTCGGACAGGCAGCACGCGCCCGCGCAGCGCCCCCCGCACTCGGCGGCGCAGCGGGCGTCGACGGGGCAGGTCAGGCCGCCCTGCTGCTCCTCCCCGGGGCTGAGCGGCTGCAGCTCCTGCTCCTGCTGCGCCTGCTGCTGCGCCCTTAGGGCGGCAACCAGGTCGCCGGCCGACGCCTGCTGCAGCGCGAGGCCCTGCATGATGTCGGCGGACGGGGAGGAGGAGGAGGACGACGACGGCGAGAGCGGCAGAGGCTGCGCCGCCGTCGTCCCCCCCATGAGCCCTCCTCCTCCGGGTCCCGAGACGGTCGAGGTGACGCGCGCGCTGGGCGGCGACAGCACCAGCGTACCACCACCACCACCACCACCACCACCACCAGCCGCCGGCAGCAGCCCCGCCGCCCTGGACGCGGCCAGCAGCCCGGGTGCCAGAGCCTCGGCCGAGGGCAGCATCGGCTCCCCCCGACGCGTGTCGTCGCGGTCGCCGGCTCCCCTGCCGCCCGAGGCGACGCGCTCGCGCACAAAGGGACCGCCGCCGCCGCTTGGGATTCCGCCCCCCAGGCCAAACCACCCGCCACTGCTGCTGCTGCTGCTGCTGCTGTTTTTGCCGCTGCCGCTGCCGCCGCTGCCGCTGCCGCCGCCGCTCCTGCCGTTTTTGCTCACCCACAGGTCTGGCAGCGCCGGGAGTGCCGCCTGCCCGCGCGACAGCACCGAGGACAGGCCGCAGAAGACGCCCGTGGGCGTCTTGCCGTCGGGCCCGCGCGTGCACAGCAGGCCCGGCTTCTTCTGCTGCTGCCCGTCCTTGGTGTCGGCGTCGGCCGCCTCGTCGGCTGCGGCCGCGGCGCTCACGCGCGCGAGGGCGGCGGCCGCCGAGCCGGGCGTGCCCGCGTCGCCAAAGACGCGCGAAAAGGGGAAGGAGCTGCTGCTGCTTTTGTGGTCGTCGGAGGAGCGGGCGCCACCGCTTCCACCACCCCCACCCGCGGCGCAGTCGCACGGCGCCCACAGGCGCGCGATAAAGAGGCCCGCGGCCGCCGACGGCTTGCCCGCGGCCGTGAGCGGCGCGGCGCCGGGCCCGGCCTCGAGGCAGGGTAGGCCGAGCATGGCCTTGGCCGCGGGCGAGAGATTTGGCTGCTGCTGCTGTTGCTGACGAGCGCGGCCGCCAAAGATCGGGCTGAGGCCGCTCGTGTCACCGAAAGCGGCGGCGCCGAACCGAAAGTCGTCCTCTGGCAAAGAAGAGGCCGCCGTCGCCGCCGCCGGCCCCGCCGACAGCAGCGCCGGCGCCGGTACCACCACGCCCACGCACGCGCCGCCGGCGTCGCTGGCGGCCACGGACGCGCAGCCGGGCACAAGCAGGCGGCAGGCCAGGCCCGCGCACGGCCCGGAGCCCGAGGCCGTGCCGGGAGCGCCGAGGCCCCAGCAAAAGGCGTTGCTGCTGCTGCTCCCGCTGCCGGCGCTGTCGCCGGCGCTCGCGGCAAAGCGCGCCTCGGCGCCCAGCCCCGCGGCCGCGCACACGCCGCTCGCGCACTTGCCAGTCGCACTCACGCAGCACCCGCCCACGCAGGTCGGCTGGGACGCAAACGGGCTCCCCGGGGGGCCCGCGGCGCAGGTCTGCTGTTGTTGCCGTTGCGGGCCGTCGCCCCCCGCCGCCACGGAGGAGGCAGCGGCGGCAGCGGCGGCCGCCACCATCGCTGGCGTCGAGCACATGGACGGCTGCTGCACGCCGCAGCGGGGCAGCAGGAGAGGCGTGGCGGTAGAGTTCGCGCTCGCCTTGGCCCCCGAGGAAGAAGAAGAGGAAGGAGAGGCCAAGGTGGGGGCTGGTGCTGCTGCCGCCGCTCCCGCCGCCGCCTCGCCGCCGCCGTTCGCCCCGTCGAGCGCCGCCGCCAGCGCCGCCGCCGCCGCCCCGCCGCCCCCGTCCGCCCGCGCCGCCAGCATCTGCAGCTCCTGCAGCTGCGAGCTCGACGACGCGGTGCTCGAGCGGCTGCTGATACGCGTGCACGAGGCGCGCGCCCAAAGCAGCTGCAGGCCCGCGATGGTGGTTTGGGGGTTGTTGTTGTTGTCGCTGGCGGGCGGCCCCGCCGTCGCGACGGCCAGCGCCGCGAGCACGGGCGGCGGGAGGGCGGTCGCGGGACTGTCGGCGCTGTCGGCGAAAGCGCCGGCCGCGGGCGTCGACGGCGGCGCCAGCACCTGCTCCCGGGCCGGGGACGCGGCCCATCCGGCCTCGAGCGCGCGGCCCTCGCTCGTCTCGAAGCGCAGGTACTGCAGGCAGGGCTGCTGTTGCTGTTGCTGCTGCTGCTGCGCGCGGGTGTTGGCGGCGGGAGCCGCGGCGGCGGCAGTCGGGGCGGGCGCTATCGGCTCCTGCGGCTGCGTCGGCTGCTGCTCCGTGCCCTTGCGCCTGCTGCCGCTGCTGCGGCCGATGGGGTTGGGCCGGCGCTTGCTGCCGCTGCTGGTTCTGCTGCTGGTGCCGCTGGTGCTGCTGCTCAAGTCGCCGGCGGCGGTCTCGCGCCGGCCCGACTCTTGCCGCTGCCGCTCCTGCTTGCTCGCGCCTCCCGCGGCGGCGACCTTGGCCGCCACGCGCACGACCGTCTCCCCGGGGCGCAGCTCCATCACGCTGGCGGCGCCCACGCTCGCGCCCGCCGCGCGCCGCGCGGTCGGCACTGTGGCGGTTGCGGTTGCGGCCGCCGACGCCCCATCCTCGCCGTCGCCGCTACCGGCGTACGTCGCCTCGAGCCCGGCCAGGCACCGCCGGCCGCCCCCATCGTCTTCAAACGCCAGCGCCAGGCGCCGCAGCGGTCCCGCCGACAGGAACGCGTCGAGCTGCGAGGTTGTGGTTGTGGTTGTTGTCTGGTTGCGGCCGCCGCCGCCACCGCCGCTCGCGCCGCCGCCGCCGAGCGCCGCTGTCTTGCCGGAGGTGGCGTCGCCGCCGTCGGCGCCGAGCCACGGCGACGCGCCCGTGAGGATGTACGGGCAGCGCATGTCGTGGGCGGTGACGGTGGCTAGGGGGGCCGCCGCCGCCGCCACCGTTGTCCCTAGGAGGAGGGCCGCTGACACTAGAGCCGCCGCCACGGGCCGGGCCCTCGTCCTCCACCACGGCTGCTGCCGGCGCCGCTGCCCCATTTTCGCTCCGGCGGGGGGGGGGGGGTGCCGCGCGCGGCTGCCGCAAAGAAACAGCGAGCGCTCGAGCTCGACGCGCGCGCGCGCGCTTCTTTGGGGGGGAAGACGGCGCGGCGCGCGCGGGGGGGAGATGCGTGCGCGCGCGCGTCCTCCGCTTGGTTGACCCGGGGGGGAGGAGTGCCGCAAGGGCCCGCGCGCGTGTGTGTGTTCGAGCGGGCTTTTGGGTGAGGGGGGCGCGACCTGGCGGGGGGGGGCAGCTTCTCTCTCCTTTTGTGTCTCTCCGCGCGGCAGGGGGCGTGGCGGTGTGCGAAAAGAGTCGAGGGTGTGTGTGTTGGTGGTGGCGGTGGCGATGCTAAAGTTGCACTCTGTGGGGACGGGACGGGAGAGAGAGGACGGAGCGACAAAAATCCCTTTGGCCTGCCTCTGCCCTCTGCGCCCGCGCGCCGACGGGGCGCGTCGGCGGCGGCGTCCGTTCGCGCTCGTTCTTCGGGCCAACTTTGCGCCCTGGGAGGGGTCCGATGGCGCCCAAGGTGGTCGTGCGGGTGGCTGGGGCCTAGGGCTTGGATTTGACGAGGTGGGTGGGGGCGCGGGCGGGGCGCCATTCGCGGAGGGAAGAGGCGGGGGAGGGAGGGAGGAGGAGGAGGAGGGAGGGAGGGGGGCGAAGCCTTTATATCCTCGCCCTCCACCACCTTTCGCCCCCCGCACAAAACGCTCAAACCCTCCCAGCTCTCTGTTCTGTTCGCCCGGCGGACCAAACACTAAGCGACTCCAGCCCCTCGCACACCCCTGCGCGCGACCCCTGCCATTCGGCAAAGCCCTGCCTCGCGACACACGCAGGCGGAAGAAGAGACTCCGAAAAAGAGCGCCCTCAGCCCGCTCCGCCCCAAACCAAAGCGCCCACTTTCTAAAGCCCCCGCCGACCCCAATCCCGCGTCCAGGTGAGTACCCCGGGCCCTCTGCCGCGAAGCTCCTGCCCGGGCGCGCGCCACAGGCGCGGAGCACCGGCCCGCGGGGGCGCCCTTCCTCGCCAAAAAGCGGCGACGCGTCTCTCTCTCTTTTTCTTCGCCGCGCACGCTCACGCGCCGCCGCTCCCTCCCACCCACACACCCCGCACAAACAGCCATGGCGACGGCCGGCGTGCAGCTACCGCTGCCCGACGTGCGCAGCGCGCAGGGCAGCGAGATCCCGCTCAAGACGGCGCGGTGAGTTTTCGGTTGACCCTTCTTCGAAAAAAAACCGACAATGAGGGGGCAGCTCTCTCGCCGCCGCGAAAAAAACGGCGCGCCGCGGGCCGCCCGCGCGGGTCGGTCCCTCGCTCGCTCGCTCTCACACTTTAAACCCAAAAAAACAACCCAAAAAAACAGGCAAGGCGCCCTCGAGCCTTTCAACCTGGTCGAGGGCCCCTCCGCGTGGAAGGCCGACGATTTCTCCTCCCCGGAAGACTACACTACGCGCCTCACGCCCGAGGACGTGCGCGAGCTCGACGCGGCCGTCAAGGTCGCGGCGGCGGCGGCGTGGCCGGCCGGCGGCGACGCCGACGGCACCGCCACTGCCACCAACACCGCCAACAGCACCAGCAACACGTCCTCCCTGCTCCACAAGCTCTACACCTCCCCGGACCAGGCGCGCGCCTTGCTCCCCACCCTGGCGCCCAAACTGGAGAAGATGCGCGACGACGCCGTCTCCGGGCGCGGGTTCGCGCTGCTCAGCGGGTTTCCCGTGGACCGCTACTCGCGCCGCGAGACGCTCGCGGGGTACTGGCTCTTCGGCCTGCTCTGGGGAAAAGCCTGCTCCAACAACAAAAAGGGCCACCTCATCGGGCACATCAAGGACATCGGCCACGACCCGTCGCACCCGGACACGCGCCTCTACGCCACGGCCGCCGCGCAGCCGTGGCACAACGACGCGGCCGACCTCGTCTCCTTGCTGTGCCTGCACAACGCAAAGGAGGGCGGCCTCTCGTCCTGGGCTTCCTCGGTCAGCGTCTACAACGCCGTGCTCAAGTCGCACCCGCACCTCGCGCGCGTCCTGGCCGGGCCCTGGTTCATGGACCGCAAGGGCGAGGTGCCCCCCGGGAAAAAGCCCTTTTTCGAGATCCCCGTCTTCAACTTCCACAAGGGTTTTTTGTCGGTCAACATCAGCGAAAACTACTTTTTGCTCTCGCAGCGCCACGCCGAGGTCCCCCGCCTCACGCCCGACCACTACGAGGCGCTTCGTGTGTTCAACGCGTACGCGCAAAGCGACGAGCTGCGCATCTCGGCCATGCTGCAGCCGGGGGAGATCCAGCTGCTCAGCAACCACACGTGCCTGCACCACCGCGGGGCGTTTGTCGACTGGGCAGAGCAGAACAAGCGGCGCCACCTGCTGCGCCTGTGGGTGGCCCCTTCCGACGCCCCCCCGCTCCCCGAGGTGTACGACGAGATCTACGGCGGCAATGGGCTGGCGGTGGGGAACAGGGGCGGGATCCACGTGGCCGACACGGTCGAGTGCGTGCCGGAGGAGGCGGAGTAGAGGAGAGGCGAGGAGAGAGAGGGTGGTGCTTCAAGAAGAGAGCCAAGTGCAGTTTTTTTGCGAGTCTCGGTCGGTCCGCCGCGCCCCCCCCCCCCCCCCCCACCCCGACAACAGCAGCAACAGCCCCCTTTGCGCCCATCTTGGTGTTTTTTTCGCTTAGGTAGATTAGAGCAGTGACAGACAGACAAACAGACACAGGCTCACAACACGCGCCCGTGTGTAAAGCGACCAGCAGCAGCAGCGATGTTTTTTTTTTTTTTTTTTTTTTTTTTTTTTTTTTCGTTGTGTCTTTTTAGGCGGGCGGGGCGCCTCCGCTCGCTTCAACAGGGGGGCGGAAAACTTGTCTTGCTGGCAGAACGGAGGAACCGTCCAAAAGGGGGTGCTGTGTGTATGTATGGTGCTGATGATGCATGCTTGGTGTGTTGTGTTTTGATTCCCTCTGAAAAGAAAACCCGCTGACTCGCCGGCAGAGGGCGGCGGTGGCTGCTTGGTGTCATGGTGTTGCTGTTGTTGTTGCTGCTGCTGTTGTATTTCCGGCTCTCAAGATTCTCTCGCTCTCTTTCAAAAACTCCAACTCAGAACCCACCGCCCGTGCCCGGGCGGCGCGTGCGGCGGTGCGCGCCCTCGCCCGCCCAGCCCGCGCCCGTGGTCGGGGCGCCGCTGCCGCCGTCCATCCCAGCCTGGCCGGCAAAGACGCGCCCCAGGCCGCCGGAGAGGTAGTCCCCCACGCCGCCGCCGCCGCCGTGCTCGTCCTCGTCGTCGACCGACGACATCGAGGCCGCCGCCGAGGCGCCCGCGACGACGGACGACTGCCTGAAGACGCCCGCGTCGCCGCCAAAGGGGCGGCGCGCGGCGCCGTGGCGCGCGCGTGCGGGGAGGCGGCCGGTGAAGCCGGAAGACCCGGCGCTGACGTTGGCGTTGTCGCGCGAAGTCGGCGAGAAGAGGACGCGTGTGAGGGCGGCGCCGACGGCGTCCATCATGGACGACATGGGCAGGGCGCGGGGCGGGGCGGGGCTGCGGCGCGAGGTGGAGGTGGCCAGAGAGCCGGCAGAGGGGCGGGTGAGGGAGGCCATTTTTTTCACGAGACCTTTTGTGGTTTTTGGTTGGTTGCGCGCGCGCGGTGGCGGCGATGAAGCGCGTGTGTGACTGTGAGAGAGAAAAGGAGAGAGCGTGTGTGTGAGAGAGTGGTGTGTGGGGCGGAGGGGGGGAGAGAGCGCGCGCGCGTTTTGGAGGAGGGAAGGAGGACGAAAAGAGGTCTCTCGACAAAAGCGCAAGAAGCGCACGCGCGCGCGCGCCTCTCGTTCCAACCGCGCCCTCCTCTGGCCGACAGCAGAACTGATGAGAGCCCTGGCCCTTGCGCTCGCGTCGGGCCGCCGCCTGCTGCGCCCGGCCCCATCCCCTTGAAAAAAAGCCTGACGCACGACCGCGAGGCAAAGTGACGACGACGACGAGGCGCGAGCTCGCGCGCGGTGACGGGGCGAGGGCGACGCTCTCCCTCCCTCCCTCTCCCCCCCCTCCTCCACCCCCCAAAACCCCATCTCCCGCCTCTCTCTCACCACTCTCCTGTCCCTATCCCCCAATCACCCGCAGAGTCACCCACACCTAGGCGCTTCCGCGTCCAATCCTTCGATCCCCCACCAGCCCCGGATCGACGGGCGCCGCGAAAAGGGCCGCCGAGCCCCGCGCGCGCAAAGCGAGGAGAGGAGAGCCTCTCTCTCAAGCCACAAAACACAGAGGTCCCCCCTCCGCGCTCGCGATTCTCCGATGATCAGGCAGCAGCTGGCGGCGCGGCCGCAGCAGCGCTGCGCTGCACCAGGCGGCCAGGCGGCAGCAGCAGCAGCAGCTCCACGCGCAGCGCTGCGTTGCCCTAGGTTTGAGCGGCGGCGGCGGGCGGCGGCGGTCGAGCGGGCGGCGGCGCTCGCCGTCGGCCGCGCAGCACCAGCACCAGCAGCAACCAAGCAGCAGCAGCCCGCAGAAGCAGCAGCACCAGCAGCAACAGCAGCACCAGCACCAGCAACAGCGATGACGACGGCGACAACCACGGCCGCCGCCACCGCCGCCGCCCTCTCCTTCTTCTTCCTCCTCCCGAGCGCGGGCGCCCTCGCCGCCGCCGTGCCCGCAGAGGCCGCCGTCGCCGCCGAGGCCGCCGCCGCCGCCGCGCTGCGCATCCCGGGCCTCGTCGGCGACTCGCAGTTTGTCGAGGGCTTTGTGCAAGGGCTTTTGCTGATCTTTTTCAGCGAGATCGGCGACAAGACCTTCTTCATCGCGCTGCTCTTGGCGCTCAAGCGGCCAAAGGGCGCCGTCTTCGCGGGAACGTTTGGCGCTTTAGCGGCCATGACGGCCATCTCCGTGCTGCTCGGCCGCGCCGTCCACGCCCTCGACGCGCTTGGCGGCGGGGTGCTCGAGCTCAAAGTGAGCGAGAGCCTCACTATCCCCCTGGATGACGCTTTGGCCGTGCTGCTGCTGGTCTACTTTGGGGTCTCCACCTTGAAGGGCGCGGCGGGCGCGGACGCGCGCGCGGAGGAGGAGCGCGAGGAGGCGGACGAGGCGGTGGAGGGGCTGCTGCTCGGCGGGGGTGGGGGACGGTCGTCGTCTTCCTCCTCCGACGCCGCCGCCGCCGCCGCCGCCGCCAGCGCCGCCAACTGGGCCCTCATCGCCTCGACCTTTGGCCTCGTGTTCGCGGCCGAGTGGGGCGACAAGTCGTTCCTCGCGACCATCGCGCTGGCAGCGGCGGGCGACCCGCTCGGCGTCACCGCTGGGGCCGTGGCGGGGCACGGGGTGGCGACAGGGATCGCCGTGGCGGGCGGGTCGGCCCTGCGCGGGGTGGTGTCGGAGCGCACGGCCGGGTACGTGGGCGGGTCGCTCTTCCTGGTGTTTGCGGCGGCCACGGCGTTTGATGTGCTCACGGGGGCGCATTGATTTATGTTTTTTTCGTCTTCGGCGTCGGCGGCGGCGCTCCTCCTTTTCTTCCTCCTCCCCTCTCCCGAGAGGGGTGTGTGTAAAGTCGAACGCTTTCCCCCAAAAAGAACGTCAGCAGGGCGTCGCAAAACGCGCGCGCGCGTGAGCAAAACGAGGGATTTTCGTCGAACGCCGCGCCTCTTCTCCCCGCCGCCGCCGCCGCGCTCGCCCGACCCTCGCACCGCCGCCCGACTGCGGAAAAACCTCCGGTTACAAAAATCCTACCAACAATGCTGTGCGCCGTCGTCGGAAACCAAGCACGCCCGCAGGCGAAAAAGACGAGGCGGCGGGGCCTCTCCGAACCGGGCGCAGGGAACTGAACGAAACGCGGGAGCACGGCACCGGCACGCGGTCGCCTCGCCCCTCGCGCGCGCCCCTGGCCCCCGCTCTCTCGCGCGCGCCGCCCGCGCCGAATCGAGAGACCCGCCGCCGCCGCCGCCCCCTTTTCCCGCCTTTTTGTAGGCCCGTTTTTGCGCGATCTAGTACGCGGCACCCTTGGTTTTTTTCTCTCCGCCGAGCTCAAAGTGCTTGCAGCGCTTGATCGCCTTCATGCAGCTCTGCTTGCATTCGCCACATTGCATCCGGAGCACGATTTTCTGTGGGTGGTGTTTTTTTGGGGGGGTCGGGGGGCGGGGGCGGCGTTAGCGGGGGCGCGCGGGCGTGGGGGGCTCTCCTTCAGGCCAGGGGCGGCGCGTCGACGCCAAGGGGCGCCGCCTGGACGCGCCGGGCGCTATGTGTTTTGATGCGCGCGCGCGCTCTTGGTCGCCGCCCTTGATTGGGGCGGTGCGGGGGCGCAAGGGGAAGAAGGGGGGGCTGGCTCTCTCTCCCTCTCTCGACGTCCCCCGCCGACGGCGCGCGCGGCGCCTCCTCCGCGTCCTTCTTTCTTCCCCCCGCCCCCGCAAAGGCGGAAAGAGGCCGCATTTTTTCCCCCAGGGGGAGCGGGCCCACGAGTCCACAACGACAGCGCCCACAACCAACAAAAACAAAAGAAACGCACCTTGGTCGTCTTGGCCTTCTTGTGGAACACGGGCTTGGTCTGCCCGCCAAAGCCCGCCTGCTTCCTGTCGTAGCGGCGCTTGCCCTGCGCGAACAGCGACGCCTTGCCCGTCTTGTACTGCGTCACCTTCATGTTCTGGTGCTTCTTGCAGCCCTTGCAGAAGGCCTTCTTGGCCTTGGGGATGTTGACCTGTGTGGGTGTAGGAGGGGGGGGGGTCGGCGAAAAAAGCAAGAGGGGGCGACGTGAGCGCGGCGGCGGCGGCGGCGCGGGGGGAGGGAGAGAGGAGAGGGGGGAGAGAGAGGAGGCGATCGACCCTCCCTCTGTCGCCCGCGCAAGGAAAGCGGTCTCCCATCTCCTCCGCGCGCCATTCCAGCGCATCGAGCCCGTGGATAAGGAGCACGCGCGCGGGAGTGTGCGGCGAACCGATGAGGGCGCCCCGGCCGCGGCGGCCGATCAAGGGGCGAGAGCGAGAGAGAGAGGGGGGGGTCTCTCTCCCTCCTCCTCCCCTGCCGCCGCAGCAGCAAGAGGACGCTCTCGCTCCCCGCGAGCTCGGCCGCGCGCGCGCGGGCCCGCTGACGCGCCAAAGAGGCGCGATCACACGTTGGGCGCCGGATTACCGCGCGCGCGCCCCTCGGCGGGCGCGCGCTCGGCCCCCTATCGGGCGGGCGGAGAGAGGAGAGAGGCAGCAGCAGCAGCAGCCAAAAAAACCGAGGTCGCCGATCGTCCGCACCATGGTTGCTCTGTCGGTTGTGTGTCAAGGCCCCGTCAAAGGCGGCGTTGAGACACTCTGCTTCTTCTCCGGATGGGGAAAGAAACAGGCGGGTTTGGGAAAATAGAGGCAGAGGCGAGGGAGTGGCGGCGGTGTGCGGTTTTGGGGGCGAGCGGCAAAGCGGCGGCGAGGCGAGGCGGCGGGCGAGGCGAGGAGGAGGAGGCGTGCGCTCCCTCCCTCTCTCTCCTCTCCCGACCGCGCGCCACACACACAGACACAGACACACACTCCTCGACAGCGCCGAGCCCCCCTCTCGCCCTTCCCCCCCCCGCACAGACGGGGGGGGGGGGGGGGAGCTGCCGCGAGGGGGGGGGGGGAGAAGAACGCGGGGGGGGGGGCGGACGAGGCGCCGCGCGCGCCGTCGGCGGAGGGCGTCGAGAGTGGGAGAGAGATCCAGCCCCCCCTTCTTCCCCTTGAGCCCCCCGGGGCCCCCGATCCAGAACGACCAGAGCGCGCGCGCGCGCATCAGCGCATCAGAACACATAGCGCCCGGCGCGTTCAGGCAGCCCCCCGTTGGCGTCGACGCGCCGCCCCTTGGCCTGAAGGAGAGAGCCCGCGCCCGCTAACGCCGCCCCCGCCCCCCAACCCCCCAAAAAACACCACCCACAGAAAATCGTGCTCCGGATGCAATGCGGCGAATGCAAGCAGAGCTGCATGAAGGCGATCAAGCGCTGCAAGTACTTTGAGCTCGGGGAGAGAAAAAAACCAAGGGTGCCGCGTACTAGATCGCGCAAAAACGGGCCTCAGGAAGGCAAGAAAAGGGGGCGGCAACGGCGGGTCTCTCGATTCGGCGCGGGCGCGCGCGGGAGGAGGGGGGCGAGGCGCGGCGGCGGTGGTGTTATTACACGAGTGCGCGCGCGCGAGTACGCCTGTTTGTGCCTGCTCGTTCCTACTATCTATTATCCTATATACGCCTGCCTGCCCTGCCTGCCTGGCTGCTGCTGCCACCGTCGCTGCCTCCTAGTCGAAGAAGAAAACTCGAGATCACTTGGCCGCCGCGCCCGGCTTGAAAAACACCTTGCTGAGCCACTTGCCGCTCTCCTTGACCGTGCGCGTGAGCTCGGGCGACTTGAAGTCGACGTGCGTGATGCCGAACTTGGTGATGTACCCCTCCTTCCATTCGAAGTTGTCCATGAAGCTCCTGTTTTGGGGGTTTGGTGGTTTGGTTGGTGGCGGGGCGAGCGAGAGTGAGCGCGCGGGAGCGCCCTCGGACGCGAAGAAGAAAAAAAAAACCGCGCAAAAAACCAAATCAAACTCCTCTCCTCACCAGGCAAAGTACGTCGACACGTTGACGCCCTCGGAGATGGCCTTGCACATCTCGTTCAGGTAGCCCTTGTAGTAGTCGATGCGGAAGGGGTCGTTGAGCGACGCTGTTTTTTGGTTTGTTTTTGTTTTTGTTGTGGTTTGTTTTTTGGGGGGCGGGGGTGGGAGCGTTTTCCAGCGTCGTGAGCGTGTCGCGCCGTGGTTGTGGTCGGGACTTCGCGGACATGCGGCCAAAAAACGACTCACCCTCCTTGCTCAGGTCGTTCTCCTTGGGCACCGAAACCCCGTTCTCCGTGATGAAGATCTCGGGACCGTCGTAGCGCTCGTGCACGTACTTCAGCAGCTTGCGGAACGACCAGGGCACCACGCGCAGCCAGAACGACTCGGCCGCGGGGCCGATGTATTTTTTCCCGCCCGGCTCGCCCGGGGCCGGGAGCACGTCGGTGATGTTGTACCCCAGCGCGGTGCCGTTGGCGACGACCCACTTGCCCGTGTAGTAGTTGATGCCGAGGAAGTCGAGGCTGCCCTGGATGCGCTTCTTGTCCTCCGCGGTGAAAGTGGGCAGGTCGGCGCCGATGGTTTTTTTGACGGTGTCGGGGTAGTCGCCCAAAAACAGGGGGTCGGCGAACCACCCGAGGTCCATGTCCATCTTGCGCTGGGCGGCGGCCTTGTCTGTGTTGTGTTTGGTGGGTGGGAGGGAGGAAGGAGAGAGAGAGGGGGAGGATGTGCGTGTGAGAGAGAGAGAGTGCGAGAGAGCGGGTTTCGCGCGGAGAACGGCCCCCCCCCCCCCCAAAAAAAACCCCCAAAACGCCTCACCAGCCTCCGAGTCCGACCCGGGCTCGCCCCACTCGATGTTGAGCGCGATGCCCAGCCTCCCCTTCTGCACGGGCTGGTACACCTCGCGGTACAGCTGCGCCGCCTTGCCGTGCGCCACGAGCAGGTTGTGCCCGCACGCGTACTGCCCCTTGACGCCATTGTCGATGCCGGGGGCGAACACCCCCTGCCCCCACTGCAGCACGCACGTCACCCACGGCTCGTTGAACGTCATCCAGTCTTTCACGCGGTCGCCGTAGTAGGCGAAGAGGGCGTTGGCGTAGTAGACAAAGTCTTCGGCGACCTCTGCGCCGAGCATCCCCCCGTAGCTGTCCTGCAGAGCCTGCGGCAAGTCCCAGTGGAAGAGCGTCGCGTAGGGCGTGATGCCGTTGGCGAGCATGGCGTCGATCAGGTCGTTGTAGAACCTTGTTTTTTGTTGTTTGGTTGGGTTGGTGGGTGGGTCGTGTGTGCGTGGGTGCATGTGCGCGGGTGTGTGTGTGTGAGCGAGAGAAAGGAAGAAGACGAGAGAACCGAGCACCCCCAAAACCAAACGAAAAAACAACGACGAGGGACAAAAAAAGAACGTGCCGCCTCCAAACCAAAAAGCCCAAAGACTCACTTGACCCCCTCCGGGTTGATCGGCGACCCGGCCCTCCCCTGCGGGAAGATGCGGTTCCAGCTGAACGAGAAGCGGTAGTGCTTGATCCCCATCGACTTCATCAGCTTGAAGTCCTGCGCGTACTTGTGGTAGTGGTCGCAAGCCACGTCACCCGTCTGGTTCAGGTCGACGCGCCCGGCGTGCGAAAACGTGTCCCACACGCTGGGCGTCCGCCCTCCTTTGTTCCACGCGCCCTCGACCTGGTACGCGGCGGTGGCCACGCCCCAGCGCCTCTGCGCGATCACGTCGGGCGTGCACTGGGGCGGGGGGGCGGTCGTGGCGGAGAGCGGGGCGGCGGCGGGGGCGGCGGGCGACGAGGCCGAGGCGGCGGCGTTCTTGGCGCCGTGGAAGGGCGCGTGCGAGGCCGAGGCCTGTTTTTTTGTTGTTGTTTGGGTTGAGCAGGGGTGGTTGAGAGAGAGGCAAGGACGGGGTTGAGGTGATGGCGGGCAGAGAGCAGGAGGGAGGGTGCAGGATAGAAAAGAGAGAAGAGAGCGCGCGGCCGCCGCTGCCCGACGCGCTCGCAGCTGCCCGCCGCGCGCCAAATTTAGGCAGGGCGGTCCCTCTTTTCGGGCGGGCGCTTCTCTTGGCGCGCCCTGGCGCGCGCGCGAGGGTCCCCAGCGCGCGTACTGGGCGCTAGCACGAGGGCCGACGGGGGCCACAGGGGGGGGGGTCGGGCGGACTGGGGCGGGGGGGGGCTTTGGGGCGCGGGCGCGGGCGCGGAGAGAGAGACACATAACCTCCTCCTCGTCGGTGGTTGGGTCGCCCCCTCCTTGCGCGCGCGCCTCCTCCTTCCTTCCTCGCTCTCACCTGCATGGCCAGCAGCGCGCCGGCCCCGACGATCACGGCCGTGGCCACGGTGGCGCGGCGGCGGGCCATGGCGCGCGCTTGGTCGTCGTCCTCTGCGGCGCGGGTTTGCGAACAAGAAGGGGCAGCAGGCTCGCGCACGAGGGCCTGGCTGCTGTCGCCCCTGCGGCGGCGGGGCGGAATCGGGGGATCGTCGCCGGTACTGTCGGTGGGCAGGAGCGGCTCCGTCGTTGCTGCTGGGTCTCTGGTATGGTGTGTGTGTGTGGGGAGGTCGCGAACGTGTGTGTTTGAGGGCCCGCCGCCGCCGCCGCCGGCCTTTGCGCGCCCAGTCGCCGCTTCCCTCCCCCCCCCTCACAAGCCGCGATTTTCCGATGCCTCTCTTCTCGAGCGGCGTCCGACGACCCCGATACAACAAGCCCCGCGCGCTGGTGCCGGTGGTCGCTAAAAAATCGCGCGCGCGCGCGGGCGTCCACCATTGACCCCCTTGCCGAAAGCAGGAGGGGGGGGGAGAGAGGAAGGGGGAGGAGGGAGGGAGACAGGCGAGCCCACCAGATTTGCCTCGTCCTCGAGGACCGCCTCGCCCCCTTCATCCGTCCCCACCCCGACCGAACGCAAAGCCTCGCCCACGAGAGAGTCGACACACACACGCAGCTAGTCAGCCTTTTGCTTCTTCCAGCGCAAGAAGAGCCTTCCCCCCCCTCGTCCTCGAGAGACGCGCGCTTGCTCCCCCTTCCTTCCCCCAAAACCAAAGCACACGCAATGGCTCTCTGCAGCAAGCAGGCGCTCGCCGCCAAGGCGGTGACCCGCTCGGTGGTGGCCGTCCCGGCCCTCCGCCCGGCCCGCAAGTCGGCGGTCCGCGTCTCGGCGCAGGTCGGTTCGCGTTTTCCCTCGCGTCGTTTTTGGGGGAGAGGCAGAGGGTGCCCCTCTCTCTCTCTGCTGAGAGCGCGCCCCTCCCTCCCCCGTCGCCCCTGCGCGGCCCGCCGCGCCCCCCGGGCGCCGCCAAGAGATGGATTGGCACGATCGCCGTGCGGATCTCGCGCCGGGTCCGGATCGAGCGCCCTCGCGAGCGCGCCGCGACGGGGCGATCGTCCTCGAGAGGGCGTTTTTTTGGGGGGGAGGGGGTGGGAGAGAGAGCGAGCCTTCTCGACGCGCCCGTCGTCCCTCTTCTCTCCGCCCCCCCCCGCCCTCCGAGGGATCGCCCCCGCCCTCGAATCGGCCCGCTCCCGGCCGGGACCTCGTCGCCGCGCGCCCGCATTGGCCCTCGGCGCCCGCCCCCGCCCGCGCGCCCAGATCTCTCTCTGGATTCTCGCCGCGCCGCCCGCCGCCGCTCGCCGCCGCCGCTCACCCGACTCGCGCGCCACCCGCCTCTCCTCCCCCCCCCCCCACAAACCAAACAGGCCAAGCCCGTCGCCGCCGCCGCCGCCTCGGCCCTGGCCACGCTCACGGCCGCCGCCGGCGCCGCCCACGCCGCCGCCCCCGTCGAGATCGCGCAGCTCGCCGCCTCGGACAACCGCCTCAGCACCATCGCGCTGCTGTTTGGTGCGTCGCCTCCTTTCTTTTTTTGTTCGGCGGCGGTTTTCCCCCCCTCGCCGCCGTCTTCTTTGCGCCCCCAAATCTACCAATCGCTCACCAAACCTCCTCCCTCTTCCCCTCAAAACCTCTCTGCTGCCGCCCTTTCTCGTCGCCACAGTCCCGTAAGTCTTTTGCCTTGGCCGCCACTCCTTGCGCCGCCTCCTCCGGCCCCCGCCCCGCCCCGCCCCTCCCCCCCGCCGACGCCTCTCGGCTCGCACCCCCTCCCCCTCTCTCAACCCCCCAAAACAACCCAAAACCAAACAGCGCCGTCGGGTGGGTCGCGTTCAACATCCTCGGCCCCCTCACCAACCAGCTCGGCCGCATGGGCGAGCTCAAGGACGACGCCTCGGAGCCGACGGGCAAGGGCAAGCGCCGCGCTGTCGTCGGCCCCGCCGCGCTCGGCGGCGCCGCGCTGCTCGCGGCGATGACGCCCGAGCAGGCCAACGCCGCGGTCGAGGTCGCGCAGATGGCGGCGTCGGACAACCGCGTGGGCGCCATCGCCCTGCTGTTCGGTGCGTTCTTGGGTCTGTTTGCCTTTTGTGTAGTGTTGGCTTGCGCCGGTCGCCGCCTGCCGCCTGCCGCCCCCCGCTCACCCCCCCGTTGCTCTCCCCTCGCCCCCCCGCCCCCCCGAAAACAACAACAACAACACCAACAGCGCCCGCCATCCTGTGGGTCGGCTTCAACATCCTCGGCCCCCTCACCAACCAGCTTGGCCGCATGGGCGAGATGAAGGACGACGCCGAGCTGACGACGGGCCGCAAGCGCCGCTAAAAGCTCGTTTTTTTCCCCTCGGGGGGGCGGCGGCGTCGCCGGACGGAGGACGGGGGAGAGCCCCCCCCCCCCCGAGAGATCAATTTTTCCACCCCCCACTTTATAAAAAAGCAACCGCGGTCTGGGCGTGTGACCCTGTCCTGGCGGGAGAGGGGCCCGCCCCGGCCGCAAAAAAACTGTGTTAGCCCTTGCCCTATTTTTTCGTTTGTTGTCGGCCGTCTCGCGCTCGCTCGCGCTCGCCGCTCGCCGCCTCGTTTTCTCGCTCCCGATCCAAAGGACAAGGGCCCCGCGCGCGGCCTTCTCCTCCTCCTCCTCTCCGCCCCGACAACAACTGGACACGCGCTCGCTCTCATCACCTCGCGACGCCTCCCCTTGAGAGAGAGAACTCTTTTGACAACACGCGCGCGCGCGCGCGAAACGAACAGCTCCCTGGTTTGAACGAGCCCCCCAAAGCGTCTCTTTCCTCCTTCTCCCGCCCGCCGCTGCTGCGCCCCCTTCCCCGGTTCTTGGGGTGTCTTTGGATCGACTGATCGACGACGGGGCGCGCGCTCTTGCTTTCCCGGCGGGGCCAGTGGGGCGGGCGGCACGAAAGCGAGAGAGCGAGACGAGAGAAGTTGCAACTTCCAAAGTTCGCCCCGTCCTCCTCCTCTCCGCCACCCCACCCGCTTACTGGTGGGCAACTCGTCTGTTGTCTGTCCGACAGCGAGCCAACCCCTTGGTTACCCTCGAGCAGAGTTTGCCCTTCCCATGGCGAACGGGCCGCGGTCTCTGCGCCTGCCGCCGATCGCCGGCGCCGCCGACGATGGGCCGGGCGTCCCCGCAGCGGCCGCGGCCGCGGCCGCGGCCAGCAGCGACGACGGCAGCGGCGACGGTAGCGACCCGCGCGACGGCTGGGACAGCGAGCTGGACGACATCGGCCTGATCGACGAGGGCAGCAGCGGCAGCGGCGCCGGGTGCGAGGACGGGCCCGAGCAGGAAGAGGAGGAGCAGGAGGAGGAGGGCGGCGAGGCCGCCGCTGGCGATGGCGAGGAGGAGGAGGCTGAGCCCGCAGCAGCACCACCCCCAGCCGCGGCCGAAGACAACGAAGCAAAAGAAGCGTGCACGCCCCGCGGTCCGCCGCGGCAGGCCCAACTCGGCCCGGCCCTCGCGCCCGGCGGCCGGCGGTGGGACTGGAGCGACGACGATGGCGGCGGCGGCGGCGGCGGAAGCGGCGACGGCGACGCAAACGGCGGCGACAGCGACGGCAAGAGCGGCAGCGCCCGGCAGCGGCGGCGGCAGCTGCAGCAGCGGCGGCGAGGCGGCGTCGTCGGCGGCGGCGGCGGCGGCTGGAGCGGCAGCGACGGGGAGGGAGGGCTGGGCCTCGCCGGCAGCGACGAGAGCAGCCAGGACGAGGCCTCGTCGCCCCCGGTCGGCGGCGGCGGCGGCGGCATCGGCTCCCCCTTTGTGCCGGCGATGCCGTCGCCGCCCCGCAGCGGCGACAGCAGCGGCGGCGGCGGCGGCGGCGGCGGCGGCGAGAGCGCCGGCTCCTCCCCTTCCCCCGCGCCGTCGAGCCGGCGGCGCGGCCCGCCCCCTCCGAGGCCAAGCTTCCCGGCCGTCCCGGCCCTGGCCACGGGCGTGGCCGCGTGCGCGGCGGCCGAGGCTCTGGCCGCGGCCGACCGCAGCGCGGCGGAGCAGAAGCAGCAGCGGTCGCGGGCCTCCTCCTCTGCTGGTGGGGGTGTTGGCGTCGGCATCGGCGGCGGCGCGTCCGTGGGCGCGCCGTTCCAGCCGCCGCCCCTGATCCCGCCGCGCGGGAAGCAGCAAGGCAAAGAGGGCGAGGGCGAGGGCGAGGGCGGCGGCGGGCAGCCGCCCAAGCCGCCGCCGCCGCCGCTGCAGCAGCAGCAGCAACAACCAGCAGCAGCAGCGGCCCCAGCAGCAGCAGCAGCGCCGCTGTCACCCGCCGCCGCGCCCTCGGCAGCAGCAGCAGTGGGGGGCGCTCCTCCTCCTCCCCCCCGCCCCCCGCCCCTGGCCCTCGTCGCCACCGCCGGCTCGACGCCCGGCGGCAGCCCCGACCCGTCGCGGCGCGGCGCCGGCGCCAACGCGGCGTCCCCCGCGCCACCCGGCCGACAGCACGGGCGGCGCGGCGGGCGGAGGCGGGGGCCAGCTGTCGCTGTTTGGCCGGCTGTCGGCGGTGACTGGAAGCAGCGGCGCGCCGACGCCCGCGCTGTTCGTGCCGCGGCTGCAGCTGGGCACGAGCGCCGGGGGGGCGGTTGGAGGAGGAGGAGGGGGCGAGGGCGAGGGCGTGGCGGCAGCTGAGCGGCCGCCGCGGCCGTCGCAGCCGCAGCACGAGGAGCAGCAGCAGGAGGAGGAGGAGCACCTCGTGCACCTGCTCGTCCCGGCCTTCCGCGCCGTCCTGCCGCGCGCCTTGCCCTCCTCCGCGGCGTCGGCGGCGGTGCCCAAGCAGGAGGCGACAGGAGCAGGAGGAGCAGCAGCAGCAGCAGCAGCAGCGGGCTCGGAGGGCGGCAACGGCGGCGGCAACAGCAACGGCAACGCCAACGGCGGCACCAGCCGCAGCCGCCGCAACAACCGGCGCCGCCGCCACCGCTCCTCCTCCTCCAACGCCGAGGCCGCTCCTCATCCTCCCCCGCCGCTCGCTGGCGGCGTCTGCGACGAGGGGGCGCGCGACGCCGCCCTGCGCGCGGCCGTGGCCGCGGCCCTCGGCGTCGACCCCCCTGCCATGCGGCCGCTGGCTGCTGCTGCCGCGAGCGCTGCGCCGGTCGCCGCCGGCCCCCCCGACCGCCCCTCCGCCGGTCGCCGCCTTTGCGCTGGCCCCCGGCGCCTCGGCCTTTGAGCTCGCCGACGTCGAGCGCCTGCTGCGCTGCTCGCGACGCGGAGGCCGCCGCCCGCCGCGCGGTGCCCGATGCGCTCACGCTCCGGGCTTCTCCATCTTCGGCCGCCTGTGGCTGGCTCGTCTACGTCCGGCGATCTTCAGCGGCGGGACGGCGGCGGCGGCCGCCGCGCACGACGCGCGGCGCGCGAGGGGCGCCTTGGAGCGCGAGCGCGAGCGGCAGGCCGCCCTGGCGTCCGAGCTGGCGCAGCTGCGCGTCGAGTTCCGCGCGGTCGTCGGGGCCAGGGGGGCGGGAGGAGGAGCTTCGGCGGCGGCGGCGGCGGCGGCGAGGAGGGTGGCGGCATCGGCGGCGGCGACGGCGGTCGACACAGGCGGCATCCTCTCCGCCGGCGGGCCGCACTCGCCGCACCGCCGCGGCGTGCCCCCTTCCTCGTCATCGCTCTCGTCGTCGTCGCCGCTGCTGCTGCCGCCGCTGGACGTCGCCGCCGCTGCTGCTGCCGCGAGCAGCCCCTCGAGGATGGCGGCGGCCGCTGCTGCTGTCGCCGCAACTGCCAGCGGCGCCCCCTCCTCGCTCGACTCGCCCCCGCCGCCGGCCGGCGCCGATGCCGCCGCCGAGCTCCGGACGATGCTGGCGCGCCTCACCCCGCGGACGCTGCGCAAGATGGTCGCGCTGGCCGAGTACCTGGAGCGCGCGCCCGACCCGGGGCGGCAACACGCGATGGCGGCGGCGGCCGTGGCGGCGGCGGCGGCGGAGCGGGGTCGGGGAGCAGCGGGGGGGCGGCGTCGGCGTCGGCGTCGGCGCCCGGGGCCCTTGTCGCGCCGCCGCCGGCGCGACCCCTGCCGCGGGGCAGCTGCCTCCGGCGCCCGCTGGCGCCGCCGCCGCCGCCACGGCCTGGGCGCTGTCGCACCGCGTCGCTGCAGGACCGCTGAAGCAGCTGGCGACGCCCCGCGGCGTGGTGGTGGTGGGGGGCGAGCCAGGGCGGCGGTGGTGGGGGTGGCGGCCTCGGCGTCGGCGCCGGCGCGGGCAGCGTCGGCGGCGCGGCGCGGCTGATGCAGTGACTTGGGCCGTCGCGCGCACGCGGCGCGGCACACGCATATGTGATTGCGATCTCGATCCACCCTCCCCCTCTCTTTCTCTCGCCTGTTTAGACCTCTAGAACGATTTAATCGCGGCAGAACCAAAAGCATCAGGGCTGAGCAAGAGGGGCCCTCCTGCTCGGATTGGTCGACGACGACACCCGTCGTCGACGGCCCCCTCCTCGTCCGCGCGTCGCTCCAGGCGAGGCCCCAGCCCGCACTGGCACACATGCCGCCCGCCGGCAACGAACAAAAAGAGGAAGAGGGGCAAGGGCAAGGGGGCAGGAGCTACTTCCGCCCCGAAGTCGCCGCCGCCCAGCGGGAGGCCGTCCCGCTCGACCCGCGCCGGACGGCCGTGCTCTTCGTCGATGTTCAGCGATACAACCTCCACCGAGAGGGCGCCGTGTGGCGGGACCGGCGGCGCCGCGCCGCCGCCGAGGACGAAAGCGCCGTCGAAGCAAACGCGGCCGCCGAGGACGAGTTCTTTGCGCGCGTCGACGCCTGCGTCCCGCGCTGGCGCCTCCTCCTGTCGGCCGCGCGCCGCTCGGGGGCCGAGCCCCTGTTCACGGTCATCCAGTCGCTCACGCGCGACGGCCGCGACCGCGGGCTCGACTACAAGCTCAGCGGCATGCACGTGGCCCCCGGCTCACCCGACGCCCGCGTGCTCGACGAGGTGTTGTGTGGTGTGTCGAGCGGCGGCAGCGGCGGCGAGAGCCAAGACGCCGCCGAAGACGCCGCCGACCTGATCGTTCTGCCCAAGTCGTCGAGCTCCCCCTTTGCCTCCACCTCATTGGAGTACCTCCTGCGCTCGCTGGGGCGCGACCAGCTCCTCGTCTGTGGGGCCCTCACCGACCAGTGCGTGAGCTCGACCGTGCGCGAGGCGTGCGATCGGGGGCTGCGCACGACGCTTGCCTATGACGCCTCCGTGGGGTCGAGCGCTGAGGCGCACGCGGCCGCCATCGAGCACATCCGGGGGTACTGCCGCGTGCGCGCGAGCGCCGAGTGCGCGGCGGAGCTGATGAGTGGTGTGGAGGGAGGGTTGGAGGAGGAGGAGGGACGAGGCGGGGGCGGCGGCGGGGGCGCGGAGCGATGATTTTTTTAAACGAAGAAACTCATTCGTTTGTTTGGTTCGTTTGTTTCAAGCCAGTAATCGATCAATCGACACCACCACCACCACTATTACGGCAGCGCGCTGCCCAGGCCGATGCCGCCGGAGGAGCGGCTCACGCGCCGCCCGCGGCCGACGAGCAGCGCGGCCGGCAAGCCTCCGCCGCCGCCGCCGCCTGAGCCCCCTCCCCCTTCCACCTCGAGCGCCCCGCCGACGGCGCCCAAGGTGGATGGCGGGATGCCGACCGCCACGCTGCCTCCTCCACCACCACCAACACCGCTCCCGGCCTCGCCTCCTTCGCCGCCGCCGAAAAACCCGCCGCCGCCGCCGCCAAAACCCCCGCCCTCCATCGTCGTCCCTCCGTCAAAGGGGCCCTCCCCGCCCTCGCCGCCCTCGCCGTCCATCCCTCCCCCCCCGCCCCCGCCAAAGTCGTCCAGGTCCTCGAGCACCAGGTCGCCGCTCGCCACGAGCGCCTTGGCGCGCGCCGACTCGGCCGACCAGTCGAACGTGAAGACCGTCAGGGTCATCAGCAGAGCCTGGACCGAGGCGGTGCAGGCCAGACCAGTCCACAGGCCCAAGGCCCCCAGACCACCTTTGAACGCGAGCAGGCACGACAGGGGGAGGCCCACGGCCCAGTAGGTGAGCAGGTTGACGGCCGCGCCGATGCGCTGGCGCCCGCACCCGCGCATCACGCCGCTCAGCACCGTGTTGGCCCCTTCGCCCACCAGCGACGCCGCCAGGGGGGGGACCGCGGTGGCCGTGAGGGCGATCACCGCGGCATCCGAGGAGAACACGCGGCCCAGGTGCCGCCTCCCGGCCATCAGCAGCACGGCCGCGACGGCCATGGCCACCGTGCCCATGAGTACGGCCGCCTGCACGGTGAGCCACGCGCGGCGCGGGCGCGAGGCGCCCAGGTCGTTGCCCACCCGCGCAGAGGCGGCGCCGCTGAGGCCGTGCGCGGCGAAGAAGCAGAGCGCGTGGATGTTGAAGGTTATGCCCATCATCGACATGGTGGTCTCTGTTTTTGATTGATTTGTTGGTTGGTTGTTGGTTGCGGGTTGGGGGGAGGTTTTGGAGGGTGAGTTGTCGAGCCGTTGCCGCAGCGGGCTTGAGCGCGCGAGAGCGAGGGCGAGAGAGCGGCTGGGGGCGCCCCCCGTTTCGCAGCAATCGTCGACAACCCACCCGGATTCGGCAGCAGGCCGGAGAGCATCACGATGATCTCGAACGTCCACCAGTCCAGGCAGATCATCACGACCGAGGGCGCCGCCATGCGAAGGTACTCCCCCCAGCCCCCCGTCGCCTCCTGCAGCGACCACCCCGCCCACGGCTTGCGCGACGCGGGTTGCGCCTTGACGTGCGCGCGCGCGACGCCCACCACCAGCACCAGCGAGGTGAAAGCGGTGGCGTTCCACGCGGCGGCGGCGCCCATGAGGCCCCAGGGCAGGAGGCGCACGAAGACGAACAAATAGAGGGGGCAGGCGGCCGTGGCGGCGACCGTCACCACCATCAGCGGCCTCGCCACGCCCTGGGCCGCCAGAAACCGGCGCACGCACTGGTCCCCGGCGTCCATCGCCAGGGCGGGGGAAAGCGCCGCCGTGAACCGCCCGGCGGCGTAGGCGATGCCCGGGTCCTGCCCGGTGGCCGCCAGCAGAGCCCCGCCGCGCGACCACAGGGCGGCGGCCCCCGCCGACACGAGCAGGCTCAGCGCCAGGGCGCGCTGCAGGGTGGCGCCCAGGAGGGCGAAGCGCCGCGCGCCGTAGGCCTGGCCGCAGTAGGTCTCCATGGCGGTCACCACGCCCAACATGGGGGCGTTGCCCGTGACGTTGTAGAGGGTCTGGCCCAAAACGAGGGCGGCGAGGGGCCCCGCCCCCAGCCACCGCCCCACGCAGGCTGTCACGATCAGCTCCTTTGCAAACGTCAGCACCTCCGTCCAGCACAGGGGCCACGCGAGGACCCAGAGGCGCCGGGCGGCGGCGGTCCAGCCCGAGGGGGAGGAGGCGGACAGGTGGGGCGGGAGGAGCGGGGAGGCCGGGGAGAGGCGTGCGGCGGGATTCGCGTTGGGGAGGTGGAGGTGGAGGAGCGCGGCGGTGGCAGCGGCCGAGGGCGGGGCCGGCGCCGGCGCGGCGGCGTTGTTGGCGAGCGAGGGCGGGGGCGAGGGGGTCGGCGAGGACGGCAGGGCGGCGCGCGCCTTGCCTCCCCCTCCGACGACCTTGGCGCCGCCGTTGCCGTTGCTGCCGTTGCCGCCGCCGCCGTCGTCCTCTTCGTCCTCGCGCCCCCACAGCTCGCCCCACGACGACGACGAGGCGCGCGCGGTGGCCGTCGCCGCCGTCGCGCCGCCGCCTATTCCTATTCCCGCGTCGGGCTGCTGCTGCTGCCGCGCGCCCAGCCCTGGTCGCCGCTTGGCCACGGGGGTGGCAGTGGTGTTGGTCGTGGTGGTGGTTGCGCCGATGCCGCCACCGTCAGCGGACGCCATCGTCGGCGCGTCGTTTTCGTCGCGCCTGCGCGTGAACAAGCTGTGCGTGCGCGCGCCTTTGGGTTTTTATGTCCGATCCGGTCTGCCGGAAGGCGCAGGCCGCGGTCCGGGCCCCTTTCGGCGGGCGCGGCGCGCGCGCGCGCGTTGCTGCGGCGGGGGGCCGCGGGTCCGAGCTGTTTTTTGCGGGGGGGGGGCCAAGCCTTTGGGTTTACCTCTCTCTCTCTGTGCGCCCAAGGGCAGCACTGCGCGCGCGCGTCTCGCCGCAGAGAGGGCACGGCGCTTCACACGGGGATGCGCTTATTCATGGCGTGTGTCGTTCGCGAATGGGGGGAGAGAAGAGAGAGAGAGAGCGAAGGGCGAAAAGAGCAACAAAAGGATTGATTTGGGTGTGTCTCGTGTGCGCGCGCGCCCGCCGTGTGCGCGCGTTTGCGTTTTGTTGTCGGTGTCACGTCACGTCGATGGCGGAGATGCACGAGAGAGAGAGAGGGGTTTGGTCGGCTTTTGCGCGGGTCGATCGACGGGCGAGAGTCTTGTTCTCGGCGGCGCGCGGCGGTTGGCACGACGAGCGGCGAGCGGGCGACCGGCACTCGCGAGAAGAGACAAGGGGGGGGGCAATCCTTACACCTTTGTCGCGAGAAAATAAGTCTCCGGGGGGTCTCGTCGTCGTCGTAGTTGTTGTTATCGAGGTCGTATAAAAAGAAAAAAAAGTCAGCGTAGCGCAGCACAAATAAAAATCACAAAAAAATCACTGGTGCAGCAGCGTCGCGCCGTCCGCGGCCGCCGTCAGCGCGCCCCCGGGCCCCAGCGTCGGGTGCGGCCTCAGCGCCGACTCGAGGTCCCCCTGCCAGTACTCCTCGATCCCCTCGGTGTTGAGGTACCAGTCGATCGTCTTCTTGAGGCCCTCCTCCCACGTGCACTCCTCCTTCCACCCCAGCGCCGCGAGCTTGTCGCTCCCGATGTAGTAGCGCCGGTCGTTAAAGGCGCGGTCGCGGACGTGGGAGATTCCCGGGGCGGGGTTCGCCCCCGCCTTGTTGTTGTTGTTGACCTGGGGCTCGACGGCCTTGAGGATGTCCTTGGCGACGTCCAAGACGGTGCGCTCGCGGTCGGTGCCGATGTTGTACGTCTCGCCCGTGGTGCCCCGGTGGAGGACGGCGTCAAAGGCGGCGGCGACGTCCGACACGTACAGGTAGGAGCGGACGGCCTGTTTTGTTTGTTGTTTGTTTTTGTTTTGGTGATTGGTTGTTGTTGCTTGTTTTGTGTGTGCGTGTGTGAGAGAGAGAGGGGGGTGGGGAAGAGAGGCAGCCCCACAAAAATACCGTGACCAAAAAACAACAAAAGAACGCCGCCGCCGTCGGAAAAAAAAGACGAGACACTCACCAGCCCGTCGCCGTGGATCGGCAGGTCCTTGCCCCGCGCGGCCAGCAGCGTGAACTTGGGGATCATCTTCTCCGGGAACTGGTGGGGCCCGTAGACGTTGTTCCCGCGCGTGACGATCACGGGCAGCTTGTAGGAGGTGAGGTACGCCTTGCACAGCATCTCGGCGCCCGCCTTCGCCGCGGAATAGGGGTTGGTCGGCTCGAGCACACTGTGCTCCCTTAATCCTTCTTCTTTCCCCAGGCTCGTCTCGCCGTACACCTCGTCCGTGCTGACGTTAACGAAGCGGCGCACGGCCGGGGGAGCGGCGGCGCCGTTGGCGCCGTTGCCCCCGCCCGCGCCGCTGTGGTTGTTGGACGCGGCCTTGCCCGCGCAGCGCGCCGCCTCGAGGAGCACGTGCGTGCCATAGGTGTTGTTCATCTTTTTTTTGTTGTGTTTTTGGTGTTGTTTGGGAGGTTGGGGGGTTAGGGAGAGGGGGGTGGTGCGTGTTGGTCCCTTGCATATTGGCGGGGTTTGGGGCTCTCTCTCTTGTCTCTTGCGCGCGCGCAAAAAAAAAGAAGGCGCCGCCGCTGCTACGGCCTTCGCAGAGATCAACGCACCGTGAACGCCAGCGAGTTGCCAAACGAGTTGTCGACGTGCGTCTGGGCCGCAAAGTGCATGATGGTGTCGACGCGCTCGGTCTCGATGATGAACTTGAGCAGGTCCATCGACTGGATGTCGCCCTTGACGAACTGTGTGTGCGTGTGTTGGGTTGGGGGTTGGGTTAGGGGGGGGGGACGTCAGAGCGGCAGGCATCGGCGACCGCGGCGGCGCGAGAGGGGCGCGCCGCGCGCTCGGCATCAACGCACTATTGTTTGACGCTCACCTTGACGTTGGGGTTCTTGAGGGCCGGGGCGATGTTCTTCAGGCTCGCGCAGTAGTCCATCTTGTCCAGCACAACGATCTGTTGCGTGTTTTTTTTTGGGGGGGGGGGGGGGGGGGGGGGGTGGACGGCGGCGGCGGTTGGCCGGCGGGCGGTGAGAACGACGAGCGGCTGCGGGCGTCGGCGCGCGCGCGCGGTCGTCGCGCCTTGCTCTCTCTCTCTCTGAGCGTCATCCGGCGCGCGCGCGCGCGCGAGCCGACGGCGGGCACGCGCGCGCCTCCCCGTCTCTCCTTGCGCCGCTGCGAGAGAGAGACGGGACAGGCGCGCGCGCCAACCCCCCCGAAACGAAAACAAACTGTGCTGTCTCTTCCCCCCCTCCCTCTCCTCTCCCTTCGCGCCTCCTCCCTCACCTTGTAGTGCGGGTAGCGCTCGCTCAGGCGGTTGACGACGTGGCTGGCGATGAAGCCGCACCCGCCCGTGATGAGGATCGACTCGGGCACGTACTCCTCCATGGCTGCTGCTTTGGGGGCGAAAGAGGTGGGAGGCGCGGTCTCGAAGAAGCGAGGGAGTCCTTTTGTTTTCCGTGCGCGCGCGCGACTGTGGTTGTTCTTCGGGGACGGGGGGCGTCCGACAGAGGAGCAAGAGAGAAAGAGAGAGCCTTTGTTCGCGCGCGCGTGTGTGTGCGCTGCAACGAGAATCGCTTTTGGGTGTGGGTGCGATGGGCTGAGCGCGCGCGCCTCCCTTTTCTTCGCGCCCCCGTCAACGGGCGGCGCCGACGAGCGAGCGCGAGCGAAAGAGAGAGCTTGGTCGGGGGTCGGGAGAATAACACGGAGATATCTGACAGGGGTAGAGGGGTGTGAATACGAAAAAAGGGGGGGCGGGGGCGCTCTTCCTAGGAGGAGGGGGAGGGAGGAGAGGGAGGGAGGCCGAAAGGGCGGGGACCGAAAGCACGATCGAGCGGCGAGAGAAGAAAACGCCGCCGCCGCCCGAAGCCGCCCCCCAACTCCAAACCGCCCCCCTCCGCGAAGAAAAGCAAAAGCCCCACCACAATCCATCTCTCTCTCACAAAAAAAACCAATCACATCCAGAAAAAAAACAAGAATCCATCACTCCTTCACACAGCGACAGATCACAGCATCATGCGCTTGCGCTTGGCCGCGCACGTCTCCAGCCCCTTGGCGGCGCACTTGAGCGCCATGCCCGCGCACTGCGCGACGACGGGCACCTCGTCGCCCTTGGGGTGGAGCGACAGGGAGCCCGCCTTCATGCAGAAGGCGTTGGGCGGGAGACCCCCGCAGGGGAGGTAGCCCGCGGGGCAGTCGGCGAGCTTGTGCCCGCCGCACTTGCACTTCTTGGTCAGGAGGTCGACGCTGCACCCCTCGGGGCAGAAGGGGAGGGCCGGGGTCTTGAAGGGCACGCGCACGGCGGGGAGGCACGCGACCTTGGCGTCCTTGTCGCAGCACTTGAACGCGCACTGCTGCTCCAGCTCAAACGCAGGGATGGTCAGGTTGAGGTTGCCGGCCTTTTTGTTCTTGAGCCAGTCCATCTTGCCCGTCTTGGCGTTGAGCGACTTGGTGTCGAGGCCGTACTGCTTGGCGACGGCCGCGGAGCACGCGTTGGCGCCGCCCTTGCAGCGCGTGGCGACGAGGCGCCCGGTCTCGCCGTGCTTGCCCTTGGGCAGATCAAACGAGATTTGCTGCTTGGTGGGCTCGACGGACGCAAAGTCGTCGGGGAGCTCGACGACCGTGATCTTGAGGTCGCCCTCCTTGCCGCCGTGGCCGACGGTCTTGTCGGCGGGGCGCTCGTACGTGGGCGCCTCCAGGGCAAAGAGCCAGCTGTGCTTGTCGCCGTTCTTGGCGTGCAAGTTTTGGAGCGCGGTCGTGTTGAGCGCGACGACGACGATCTCCGGGTCGTAGCCCTGCGTCTCAAACACCAGCGTGCTCTTCTCGGGCAAGGTGAACTCGAAGCCGCGCTGCGCGTGCGGGATCTCGAACAGCAGGGTGCTGTTGGCCTTCTTGACGTGGGGCCGGGGCTCGGGCAGCTTGCCGCCGGCGGCAAAGTCGATGAGCACCGCCTTGGAGGGGGCGGCGCCGTGCTCGACGGTAACGAGGGTGTCCTTCGGCACCTTGGTGACGGTCAGCTGCTTCCAGTCCTTGACGTGCTCGATCTCGGGCACGACGACGACCGTGCGGCTGACGTCGCCGGGCTTGCCCGAAACGGTGATCTTCTCGGGCAGGAGCTTGGCGAGGCCGTGCGTGCCGTCGATGACGATGGTGTTGGCCTCGGGCTTCTTCTCGAGCGGGGGGACGCCCTCGATTTTCACGCTCTCCTTGTGGTGCGCGCCCGTGAGGTTGAACAGCACGCCGACGGGCTCGACGCCCGTGTAGACGTCGGGGAGCGCGAAATGGCCGTTGGAGACGGCGTCGATCATGGCCGCGACAAAGTTGGGCGAGGTCGGGCCGGGGAGGTCGGCGTACGACTGCGGGGGGATCTTGACCCACTCGGGCAGCGTCACCACGTACTGGTCGCCGAACGACACCTTACTGAGGTCGATGACCGTGCGCGAGGGCCTCGCCGCGTGCACCTGGGCCTTCTGGGCCAGGGGCTGGCCGTAGAAGTTCCAGAGCTGCTCGAAAAAGACGGGCGACGTCGGGTCGGGCAGGGGGATGGGGACGCCTGGGTTTTTCTCAAACTGGAACACGACCTGCTTCTTGGGGGAGAGGCCCGTGAGGTTGAGGACGACGCCCTGGCGCTCGGTGACGATGAGGGGCTTCTGGACGTAGTGGGTCAGGTCGGGCGCGTCCATCCACAGGTGGGGCTGCGGCAGGATCACCCCGACCTTGGGGGAATGCGAGGGCGCCAGCGGCAGGTCGGGCGTCTTGGGCGCGAGGGTGTTGACGTTGAAGCGCCACTTGGGGGTGGGGAGGACGATGCCCAGCTTGGGCTGCGCGCTGTGGAGCTGCAGGTTGGGCGGGGGCACCTCGGGCGGGGGGATGATCGCCGAGAGCTTGGGCTCGGGGAGCTGGTTTTTTTTTTGGGGGGGGGGGGGGGGGGCGCGGGGAGAGCGGGGGGCGGAGGGGGAGGGCGTGAGCGTGCATTGGCGGGTTGGTTTGTGCGAGAGGGCGCGCGCGCTCAAAGAGGGGGAGCGCGGAAGGGGGCGCGGCGCCGCCAGATGCAGGAGGGGGAGAGCGAGAGGAGGAGAAGAGGAGGAAGGGCGCGGCCTCTCTTTCCTACTTCTTCTCTCGCGCCGTCGTCTCCCGCCCGGCGCGTCGGCGTCGCTCGTGGAAAAAAAAAAGAACGCCTCCCAACCCAACCACCCCAAAACGACCAAAAAAACTCACGATCACGACCGGGTCCATCTTCTTCACCACGATGAGCGGGTTGACCACCTGCTCGTTCGTCACGTGGTGGTACGCCAGCGCCTCGCTAGCGGGCCACCCGAGCTCGTCCGTCGTCAGCAGCGAGGGAAGCAGGCGCTGGTTCTGCGCGCCCTTGGCCACCCCCTTGGCGATGCTGATGGCGTTTGCCGCGACGTTCTCGAACAGGAACTTGACGCCGCTCGGGTGGCACACCTTCTGGGCGTACTGCTTCTCGGCGCACGCGCGCGTCTGGAGGCTGCACGACGACGTGGGGACCGACGCGCAGCACTGGCCGTTGACGGACGAGAGGGGGGCGTCGCACGACTTCGTGATGGTCCCCGAGCACGTCTTGCCGTCCTTCTGGAGGGTCAGCCCCTCGGGGCAGCGCCACACGAGGTCCTTGTAGACGGGAGGGGCGGCCTTGGCGATGCAGGCTGTAGGTTTTTTTGGTTGGTGGGGTTTTTCCAGGGCCATCATTTTTGGGGTGGGGGAGCGGCGGCGGCGGGGTTTTTTTGTTAGCGTTAGAGCGAGGGCGGGGCGGGCGGCGCGGCCTTCCCGTTTGTCGGGAGGGGGCGAAGAGGGGAAGGGGGCGGGTTGCTCGCGCGAAAACCCGCAGAGCGAGGGCGGCCGCGGCGGAGGAGAGATGATCCTCCGCGCGCCGCCCCCAGGCGCGAAAAGCGACTGCCGCCGCCCCGCAGAGAGAGAGCGGCGCTGCGCTGCGCGGCGGCGGCGGCACCCCCCCCCCCCCGCGCGAAAGCGGTTGGCGGCGGCGCTTTGCTTGCTCGAGAGAGAGAGCGAGAGCGAAGAGAGCGAGCTGGCCGCCTTTTCTCTCTCGAATCCACGCGCTCGCTCGGCCCGGCGCCGAGCGCGGGAAGACCGCGATCGCGGGCGGGCGGGCGCAGACAGGTGCCACCCACAGCGCCTGCCGACAGCCCCGCACTGTTCAAACGCGCGGCGGCGGCGGCGAAAGCATCGGCGGCGTCAGGGGCTGCGCGCCCGGAGCGAAAAAAAGCCTTTTGCGCCCCCGTCGCCCTCTGCCTCACCGTCGCACTCCTTGACCATCTCGACGATGCCCGTAATGTTCTTCTTGAAGATGCTGCCGGCGGTGGCCACCTGGGGGGATTCGCGGGGGGGGTTGGGGGGGCGAGAGAAGAAGGAGGGGGGGGGTGAGGTCCGGGCGCAAACGGCAGGCAGAGCGAGAGAGAGCCCACGAGGGAGAGAGCCCCCCTCGTGCTCGCACGCCCCCCCCCCCCCCACAAAACCATCCGTCGCCGATCCAATCGCGCCCTCCGCGCGACGCACCTGGGCGCACACCGCCACGAGCGCGACCGCGAGCGCGACGCGGCGCAGCATCATGGCTGCTCGGCGTCTGCTTTCTCTCGACGAGGGGGGGAGGAAGGAAGAGACCCTCTCTCGCTGCTTTTGCTTTTGCGCCCCTCTGGTGGTTGAACCCAAAAAAAGGGGGGGGGATCGGAGCCTGCGGCTCTTTCGTCGCGGGTGTTGGGGATGCCCAGGACAGGTTTGAGAGAGAGGCGCTTCGTGTTCGAAGTCTTCTCCACTCGGGGGATTAATGCGTGTGTGTGAGAGGGCAAGGCGGGAGCGAGAGCTGCTACTTGTCTCTCTCTCTCTCTCGCCCCCCCCACTCAAAAAAAATCGACAGCCGTCTGTCGCCCCCCCCCGGCCGCGCGCCGCCCCAGCCCCTTGCCGCCCGCCGAGGCTCAGAAAGAGAGGCCTTTGGAGCCGATGCTCCATCCCCTCTGCTCTCCGACGCGGAAAGGGGGCGCGGCGGAGGGGAGGGACGGGTGCGGGGGGAAAGGGGGCGTCGCGTCGCCGAGGGTCGGTCGGCGGCGGTGGCGGCATCGCGGGGGCCTCGCCATCGTCCTCTCTCTCTCTCTGCCGCCCCCCGCCCCCCCAATCCACCGCCGCCCCGCGACGACGAGGGCCAGGAAGTAGGGGGGCGGGGCAGCTCTGTGCTGATTATTGGCGGGGCGCGCGAGCACCCCAGTTTGTTGCCCACGCACCCACCACTCCCTCCAGCGTCCGCTCCCGCCGCCGCCGCCCGCCCGCCCGCCACCCCGAGAGCGCCGTCGCTCTTCTCTCGCAACCCCCCGTGGCAGATGTGCCCGCACGCGCGCGGATATTTGCTGATTTCCCCGAGGACGCCCCGAGAGCCTCTGTCACTGATCACACCCATTCGCGCGGGACCTTTGGGACCGCCCGTCGATCCTTCGCCGGCTTTTTTAGCAACCGCGCGCGGGGGCCCTTGGACGCGCCCGCGATCGGCGGCGGCGCGAACAGTCCTCGTCCTCCTCGTCCCATCACACACGCGCGCGCGCGCTGGCCCTCTTGCCCTACACCCGCGTCACAAACTTTTACTGCTTGCACGTACTTGCAAGTCTCGCAAGTACTCCTCCGTCCGTCGTTGGCCCAGGCCGGGCGTCGCCTCCCCAAAACCAACTCAAGCAAAAGTCTTCTTCCTTGCCCTCCTTCTTGTGCCCTCCCTCTCTCCGCCCGCCCCCCGTCCCGTCCCCCCAAGCGCACGGGAGAAAGAGCCTCGCCCTTACACTCGAGAGCAACCGTCTTCCCCGATGGGCAACGCCCTCTGCAAAAACGCGTCGGCCGCGGCCGCGGCCGACCCGGCGTTCGACGCCCCGACCGCGCGGCCCTCGGACGCCGGCGACGACAGCGACGCCGGCGGTGGCGGCGGCGGCGGCGGCGGCAACAACGCCGGCGCCGACGACGCCCGCTCCGTCGTGGGGCGCGAGACGCGCGACCCGACGCGCGACGCCGAGCAGACGGCGGCCGCCGCGGCCGCCAGCGCCGCCAGCGCCGCGCTCGACGCCAAGCTGGCGGCCGCGCTCGTCGCCGCCAAGCAGCGGCGGCAGCAGGAGCGCGCGCGCCGCGCCGCCGCCGCCAACGCCTCCTCGTCGGCGGCAGCGGCGGCGCCCTCTTCGCCCCCCCCTTCTTCCCCGACAGCCGCCGCCGCCGCCCCCGAGTACTCGTTCAACGAGCTCCTCCTCAAGTTCCCGCGCCTGGCCGTGGGCTTCCGCCGCTGTCGCCAGGTCTTCGACGCCATCGCAGACGCCGAGGAGCGCGAGCAGCAGGACGCGGCGCGCCTGGCCGCCGCCGCGATCGCCGGCGCGGCCGCGGCGGGCGGCGGCCGCGTCGGCGCGCTCAAGCGCGGCGGCGCGGGCAGCGGCGGCGCGCCGTCGCCTGCTCCTCCCCCTGCTGCCGATGCCGCCGCCAATGCCGCTCCGCCTCCGGCCGCCGCCCCCTCCTCGCGCGCCGACCGCGGACTCTCCGGCACGCGCTCCATCGACCTGCGCACCTTCCTCGAGAAGGCGCCCGCCGCCCTCGGCATCGAGCCCTCTGCCTTTGCGGGCGGCGGCGAGAACGACGGCGACGACGGCAACGCCAACGCCAACGCCAACGCCGCCAACAAAAAGAAAACCCACCACGCCCCGAAATCCTCCGCGAAAACCCACAACCACAATCACCAATCCGCCGCCGTCGTCCCGCGCGCCCTCACGGGCGACGCCGAGGTCGACGCCCCCTTGCTGTCGGCCGAGGAGCTCGCCGACATCTTCACGGCCGCCGACATCGACGGCTCCACGCGCCTCGACGCCTACGAGTTTGTCTTGGTCTTTGTCGTCATCCACCTGCTGCACCCGCGCCGCGCCTCCGCCAAGGCCCTGCCGCGCGAGGTGCTCGACGCCCTCTCGATCGTCGAGGAGGCCTTCTGCTGCTTCCTGGACGCCAGCTCGGACGGCCACCTAGGTCGGGCGGACGTGGCGCGCGCGCTGTGCCGCAGCAACACGCCGGGCAGGGCCACGGCGCGGCTCGGGGAGAGGCTGTTTGCTTCGCTCGACCTGGACGGCAACGCGCAGCTGTCGTTCAAGGAGTTTCTGGTGGGGCTGGAGCGCATGGTGATGGAGGAGTACGACGAGGAGGACGAGGAGGAGGAGGAGGAGGACGGGGAGGGAGAGGGGGCCGGGGAGAGGGAGGCGAGCGGAGGAGCAGGAGGCGGCGGCGACGGCAAGGGGGCGGCGGGCCAGGGCGGCGGCGTCGGCAACGACTCGGCCGTGTTCGACGGCCCCGTGCGGGCGACGCGCGCGACCGTCACCGCGGCCGTGGCCGTCGCACCACGCGACGAGGACTGAGAGAGAAGAGAGAGAGATCAAGGGCTAGTATGAGGGTCGACAGCAAACAGCGGCAGCAGCTCCCTCTTGAGGGGGGCGGCGCCGAAACCGGCGACGGCGACGACGACGGCGGCAGAAGCGACAAAACAAAGGGGAGAAAAAACCAATCCTTATTGTTTTTACACGACGACCTGCTGCTTCTGTTGCTGCTTCTCCTCTCCGACGGGTCCCCCCTCCGTCGCCTTGAGCGCGGGCCCGTCGCCCGCTGCCGCCGCCGCGAGCCGCATCGCCCGCGCCTCCTCCACGGCCGACAGCGGCTGCAGCCCCCTTCCGCCCCCCGTACCGCCGCTGCGCCACCGCTCCCGCGCCGCGTCGAGCGACTCGGACGCGAGCGCGTGAAGCCGCGTGTCCATTCCGTTCTGCTCGGCCAGCCAGGCGAGGAGCTCGGGAGGGACGAGCGCGCCGCGGGCCGCCGACGTCGCGGCGGCCGGGGCGGGGGCGGCGGCGGCGCCGCCGCTGTTGCCGCCAAAGGCGCGCATCGGCGGCGCGCCGGGCGGCACGGGCACGCTCTCGGCTGCCACGCGCCCGGCGCGCTTGTCGGCCTCGCGGTACCGCGCAGCGCAGCGCAGGAAGGCCTGGCCGAGGGGCAGCGGCTGCACCTGCCCCACCACGGCGCCCGGCCTTGGGGTTTTTTGTCGCCTCGCCGCCGGCGCTGTTGCCGCCGCCGCCGCCGCCGCCCGCCGCCTTGCCTCCTCCTCCTCCACCGCCCGCGCCAGCCCCTCCGCGCCTCCCTGTTCCAATCCCAATCCTTCCTCCTCCTCTTCATCGTCATCTTCGTCGTCATAGTCCAGCGCGTTTCCCTGCCGCCCGTACGCGGGACCCTTTGCCAGGTCCATCCCCAGCGCCGCCGCCGCGCTCTCGGCGCTCTCCCTCACGCGCTCGCTCACGCCCACGTGCGCAAACGCGCTAAGGCGCGCCAGGGCGATGGACAGCAGGGCGTCGCGCACGGGCCAGGATGAGGCAGTGGCGTTGGCGGTGGCGGCGGTGGAGGTGGAGGAGAAGGAGGGGGCAGAGAAGGGGCCGGAGGCGGCGGTGCCCTCTTCCGATTGGTGTTGCTGCTGCTGCTGCTCTGTCGTCGGCGGCGGCCGCAGCGCGCACGCCCTCAGCGCGTCGGCCCCCGGCTGCCAGCGCGAGTTGGCGGTCAGGCCGAGCACCTGCATCGCCTGCCCCTCGAAGAGGAGGTCGCGCGCGAGGGGGAGGCGCAGGAACTCGGCCAGCGGCATCGCCACGTCGGGCGAGTCGTACGGGTTGCGCTGAGGAAAAGAGCGGGGGGGAGCGGCGCCGCGCTCGCCTCCGCCGCCGTCGCCCCCCGGCGACGGCCCCTGCTGCCCTTCCTGCTGCCCGCCCCCCGCGCCCGCCCCCAGCTGCTGCCCCGCCTGCCCGAGCAGGCCCAGGCGCGCCTGCCGCTCCCTCACGTCCCTCACCACAACGGGAATCAGCTCCGACCAAGGCCACACGCGCGTGACAAAGGTGTCTAATCTGCCCTGCTCTGCCCCCAAAGCGTCGAGCTGCCTCTCCTCCTCCTCGCTCAGCTTTGCCAGGTTCAAGGCGTGCGTGACCACGAACTCGTACGCGGAGAGGACGCGCTGCACGGGGTCGCGCAGCTGCGTGACGGCGGCGACGCCCGAGGAGTAGAGGGAGTCGGAGGAGGAGTCATTTGCGAGGGCCTGCGCGAGGCTAAAGTCGTCGTGCGACGAGAGCAGGTGGCAGCGGCGCGCGGACGCGGCGAGCGGCGGCGGCGGCGGCGGCGCGCTGGCGGCGTCGGCGTCTTGGTTGCTGCCGCTGCCGCCTTGCCCAAGGCTCACGCCGGCGTAGGCGCGCGGGCAGCGCCAGCGGGGGTGGGTGCCCTGCACGAGCAGGCAGTAGTGGACGGTCCTGCCGGCCGTGCGCGGGATGTGCAGGAAGAAGAGGCGCGGCGCGGGCGTCGTCGCCGTTGTTGCTGCCGCTCCCGTCGTCGCCCCCGCCGCCGCCGCCTCGCCGTCTGGCCGGCGGTAGGGCACGGGCACCGCCGGGTGGTCCTCGACGTACCGCCGCAGCAGCTCCTGGCACTCGGGCTCGGACGGGCGCGGGGGCAGCGGCCTGCCGACCGACAGGAGGGGCAGGTCCGGGCGGAAGGGCGCGAGGGGGAGTGGTGGTGCGGCCGAGGCGGCGGCGGCGGGGCCGCGGCGGCGCGACGCGACGGCGACGAGCGCGGTCGCGGCGGCGGCGGCGCAGACCAGGAGCACGGTGCGCCACGACGACCGGGCGGTCGCGCGCGTCGCCGCCGCTCTCGAGCCCGCCCGCCGCGCCATGGGTTTGAGTTTCGTGTGAGAGAGGGAGAGGGGCGCGGGCGCGGGAGGATGGGAGGCGAGCCCTGTTGTTCCTTTGTTTTGCGCGCGGTCGGCCCGCGGCGACAGGAGTGTTTATCGATCGCTCGTGATGAGATCGTCGCGCGCAGAAGAGGAGGCGGGGCTTGATGCGTTCGTGTGGTCGGGACTGAGGGAGAGGAGGCACACACAGAGCGCGCGGATAGAAGCAGGGGGACCACCCGCCCTCTGTCGGCTTTCGGTTGCGGGCCTGGACCTCGCGCCGCCGACGGCCTGCCACCGCCTTCACCACTTGCCCCTGCCCTCTCTCTCTCTCCGCGACCACGCTCACCCCACAGCAGCAGCAGAGCAGGCACTGCATTCTCCACTATCCCACCAGCATACAATATTCGACGGTCCTTAAAAGGACCACGCGCGCCTTGTCTCTTGTCTCGCCCCCCCCCCCCCGACCCACGCCCCTCTCCGTGTTGTCCTTTCTGTTTTCCGGGGCGAAGCAAGCGCGCGCGCGCGCGACCAAAAGTCGCGAGCCCCGAGATAAAGGAGCAATCCCCAGTCGCTCTCCGCACCACAACACCAGAGGGCACAGACGCGGCCTCGAGCGAGAGACAGGGCGAGACAATGGCGGCCGAGGCCCCGGACGACGAGCGGCGGCGGCGTCGGCGGCGGCCGCGGCAGCAGCTGCTGCCCGGCGGCCGCCGCCGCCCCCTGCTGGCTCAGCTCCTGGCGTCGTCCGCGCTCGCGGCGTCGCTGCTCGCGCCCCGGGCGTCGGCCTCGCGCAACCCACCCGACGCCCTCGAGCTGCTGCTGCGGCCCGGGCTGAGCGTGGCGGCGGCGGCGGGCGCGGCCGAGCCGCCGCCGCCGCCCCCCCTGCTGCCGCTCGAGACCACTTTTTTCTTCGCGATGGCGCAGCAGGACCAACAGGAGCAGCCGCAGGCCTTTGCCACGGCGGTTGCCGCAAGCGCAGCTTCAATCCAGCAGCAGCATCGCGGTCGCGCGCTGCTTGAGGACAAGCCTGCCGCCACCGCCGCCGCCGCCCCCGCCCCCGCCGCCCCCGCCGCCGCCGCCACCGAAGCGCCCGCTGCCGCCGCCGCCGGCGACGACCTCCAGGCCATGCTCGACCGCATCGAGGCCGAGGAGCAGGCCAAGAAGCAGCAAGCCAACGAGGCGGCGGCCGCCAGCAACACCAACAGCAACGGCAGCAGCAAGCCCGACGACGAAAACCAAACAAACGCAAAAACCAAACCGCCGATCCCGCTCCCGCCGTGGGCCGAGCGGCTGCGCGCGCAAATCCCCAAACGTGCCGACGTGAAGAACGCCCTCAACGCCGCCCTGAGCGCGGTGCCCGGCCTGCGCTCGGCCGCGGACCAGATCCACGCGGCCGCGGGCGAGGCCAAGAAGACCGGGTCGATCTCGGTCAACTACGGCGTGGCCAAGTCCCCCCAGGACACGACGGCGCAGACGACGAGCGGCAGCGTGTCGTTTGTGCCCGGCTCGCCCGCGGGTGCCTCGGCCACGGCCCTGGCGCAGTCCTCCTTGGGCGGGAGCGGGTACGGCCGGGCCAACTCGAGCACGGGCGCCGTCGTGCTCTCTTCGTTTGGGGACGCGCGCGGGCAGGGCGACTCCGTGGCGCTGGGGGGACCTCTGGCGGTCTCTCACACGGACGCCCTGGTGGTGACGTCGGCCGCGCGCAAGGCCGAGGGCGTCGGCCGGGGGTTCGCCCTGGCCGCGGGGAACGCCACGGCGCGCTCGCAGGCCAACACCCTCACGCTCGCGAGCGGCAAGTGGGTCGGCGGGCGGCCCTTTGCGGGGGCGCTGGGGGGCAACCGGGCCGAGGCCGACGGGCGCGCGGCCACGGGCACCATGCTGGGCAACGCGGTTTCGGGCCCCCGCGCCGTCGCCGTCTCGCCCTTTGGCGACGCCTCGGCCAACGCCGACACCCTGGCCGCCACGGGCGCGGGCTACCTGGGCTCCCTCGGGGACGGTCTGGCGCTGGCGTTCGGGCAGCGCGGGGCCGAGGCGAGGGGGAGCACAAAAGCGGTGGCCGGGTTGGTCGGGGGGTCGGCGGCCGCGGGCGTGAGCGGCGCGTTGGGCGGGGACACGGCGTCGGCGACGGACGAGGCGACGGCGACGACCCTGGGGGGAAGCGCGGGGGGCGCCAACGCGGCGAGGGCCGGGGCGCTGAGCGTGGCGCTGGGCGTGGGGGCGCGCGACCGCGCGACGGCCAGCGCCACGGCCGTGTCCCAGCGCGAGGAGGTTGGTGGTCGGGGGGGAGCAGGAGGAGGAGGAGGAGGGGGCGGCGATGGGGGCGACGGCGGCGGCGGCAACAACAGCGGCAACAGCGGCAACGACAGCGGCGTCCCGACGACGGGCGAGGTGCTGCTCCAGGCGGCCGGGGCGCGCCTGGCGCGCGCGGCCCTCACGACGCTCGCGCCCGAGGTGGCGCGCAAGCTGGGAGGGACCCTCGCGGGAGAGCGCATGGCGCGCGGGGAGGGCGCGGCGGCGCAGGTGGCGGAGGCTCTGCTGTTTAGCGGCGGGGGCGGCAGCGGGGGCGGCGGGGGGGCTGGGTCGGCGACGCAACAGCAGCAGCAGCAGCCGCCGCTGTCGCTGCCTGCGGGCGCGGCCGTGGCGGTCGGGTACGCCCAGGGCACGCGCGCAGACGCGAGCAGCGACGCGGTCGCGACGTCGGCCGTCGGGGGGAGCGTGGGCAGCAGCGGCAGCGACGAGCGGCAGCACGACGAATCGCCGCCGCCGCCCTCCTCCTCGTCGTCCTCCTCCTCCTCTCTAACCCTGCGCCTGTCCAAGGCGCTGCTCGAGCCGCTGCTCGACGCCACCCCGGAGGCCGACGGCGCGGGACCCGAGGAGCGCGCCACCCTCCTCCAGGCCGCGCGCGCCGCCGTCTCCTCCTTTGCCGAGGGCGCGCGCGACGAGGAGGCGGCGGCGCGGCGGCGGCGGCAGGCGGCCGCCGCGGCGGCCGGCGACCCTTCCGGCGACCCGCTCCTCGCCGCCTCCGCGTCCCGGTCCGTCGGGGCCGTGTCCGCCTCGGCGCGCACGGGCTCGGCGTCGAGCGGCCGCGGCGGCTCGGCCGCGGCCGTCAGCTCGGGCAGGGCCGAGGCGAGGGGGGCGGGCGCGGCTCCCTCGCTGGCGCTGCCCGCGGCGCGCCTCTCGGTCAGGGCGCGGCCGCCGCCGCCGTCGCCGCCGCCGCTGGGCCGCCTGCGCGTGCAGGACCTGCTCAAGATCGACGACGGCAGCAACCGCGTCAACGAGATGTCGATGGGTCAGCTCGGGCAGGTGACGCAGCAAGACCGCAAGGCGGCGTCCGAAGCGGCGGCCGGGCAGGCGGCCGACGAGGCGAGGGGGCAGCAGCAGGCGCCTGCGCCTGAGGTGGCGGCGCCCGCGCCTCCGCCAGCGCCGCCGGCGCCGGTGGCGGCGGCGGAACAGCAGCCGCTTCCTGCCGCTGCTGCTGCTGCTGCTGCTCCTTCGCCCGCTTCCCCCGCCGAGCCCCCCCCCCAGGAGAAGGACGAGTTCTTGAGCATCCTGGGGTGGAGGTAGCTAGTCGCGATTTAGATTATTTGTGTGTTTTTTTTCCTTTTGGTTTTTCGGGGTGGCGGGACGGCGCCGCCTCGAGGGCCTTGCCGCCCCCTCTCGCCCTCTGTCTCTCTCTTCTCGCGACGCCCCTTCCTCCCCGCCTCAACCAGCCCCACCACACAGACAGAACACACACACACAGACCGCTCTGCACACACTCTCCGCGACCCTCCCCGGAACCGCCTTTTTGCGAAAGAGAGAGAGAGAACCCAAGAGCGGTCTCCAAAAAAAGAAGGCAAGCCCCCTCGCCCTCGTTCCCTCCTCCGCCCCGAAGCCGGAAGCGAGAGACGCGCTCGCACTTTTGGAAGGTGAGGAGGTGCCGACTCGAGAGGGGCGGCGCGACCCTGGCGCGCTGCTTTCCGGCGTGCGGGCGCGCGCCTCGCAACGAAAGACGGAACGAAAGCAGCAGCGCCCCACCTTCCCCGCAGGTCGCCCCCCCCCTCTCGTCTCTCCTTCTCTCTCTTTTCTCACGCGCCTCCCTCCTCTTCAACCCCCCATAAAACAGGCAGGCAGAACCCTCTGAAGCAGTTCAAGATGGGCCGTCGCCGCACCGCCACGTTCGTCACGCTGCTGGCGCTCTCGGGGGGTGAGTTTTCAAGCGAGAGGGAGGGAGGCAAAAGGGGGAGAGGTGCCGCCGCCGCCACGCCCCCCCCGCTCCCCGCTCGCGGCGCCGCGCCCTGCGCGGCACGCGGCCCGCCATTCTTCTTCTTCTTCCTTTTCCCCAACCAGGACGAGGGCCGCCTGCCCTATCCCGCGCCCCGCCCTGACCGCACGTATCCCTCTCGCTCACACACGCCCCAAAACCGACCCCCCCCTCAAAAAAAACACACAAATAAAAAAACAGCCGCCGTCGCCACGGCCGCCGCGCCCTCGTACCGCCCGACGGACGACGGCCACGCCGCCGCCGCCGCCCAGCTCAACCTCCTCGCCTCCGAGGCCCAGGAGCAGCAGATGCTCGAGTCGGGAGGCCACGGCGGCCGCTCCCTCAAGGCCGTCACCGCCCTGCCCGTCCCGGCCATGCCCAAAATCGACTACGCCTCCTTCCTGAAAGGCTGGTCCTCCTCCGCCGACTGGAAGGCCCTCGGCATGCCGTCCATCGGCGACGTCGTCACCCTCCTCGGCTGGGACAAGCTCGACTGGAACCAGATCCTGGGGGACGTGGCCGCGGCGGCGCCCGAGCAGGCCGACCTCATCGGCGGGTCGCTCGAGAAGTTCCTCGCGTTCTGGGGCGTCAACGCCGAGCTGCCCGCGGGCCCCCAGCTCCCCCGCTGGACCGACGCGTTCAAGGTCAACCCGGCGACGGGCAAGCCCGCGGTCGACCTCAACAAGATCGTCGCGGGCCTGGCGGCCAAGAAGAACGGCACCATGGGCGTCAACGGCACGGTCGAGGCCGGCAAGCTCTCGCTGGGGGGACTGTTCGACGCGGCCGTCAACGCCACGCAGGGGCGCTCCGCCACGCTCGAAATCCCGACCTTCAAGGAGCTCGTCGCGGCCCTGCCCAAGGGCAACGGCAACGGCACGCTTGCTGGTGGTAAGGAAGGTGTCAACGGCACCGCCGCCGCGGGCCTCGCCGCCGCGCTGCAGGGGGCCGCGGGCCAGATGCCGCCGCTGTCGCAGGTGGTGGCCGACCTGAAAAAGACCGCGGGGGCCCTTGGGAAAGTGACGTCCGCCCTGGGGGTGGAGCCCGTGAAGGTGGAGGGGCTGCCGTCGATGGCGCAGGTGATCAACGGCCTGGACACGCTGGACAAGGTGCTGAAGAAGGTGCCGAAGAAGGACGAGCTCAAGGCGGCGCTGCAGGGCTGAGGAGAGCGGAGGAGGGGCGACGAGGGGAGAGGCGAGGGCGAGCGGGCGGCGGCGGCGAGGGAGAGCGCGCGCGGCGGCGGGGCGGCTTTGTTTGCCCGCCCGTCTCGGCCCGCGTCGTCCTACGTTGATCAAGCCCTCCAGGTCCTGGACCCTCCCCCGCGATCAGACCAGATTTTTTTAGGATTTGTGTTAGACAGAAAGTGAGAGAGAGCGCGATTTTTTTTGCGTCCCGGGGGCGCGGCCTTCGGCGCGTTTCGGTTGGGGCGCAGTTTCTCGTCGCGCGACGGTCGCGCGCCGTCGCCGCCCCCGCCATGCGGCGGCGGAAGAAGCAGAGCGCCCCCCGCTCTGTCCGCCTCACTCACACACACACGCAATCCCCCTCTCCGCGAAGAAAACCACTGACCCGCAACACGCGTGCCCTCTGCGCGCGCGCGCGCGACCGACCGACCGACCGACCGACCGACAGACACACAAGCGGGGGCGCGAACGACGAAAGAGGCAAGCCCGTCGCCCCTCGCCTCGCCCTCCCCCATTTCCACGCCCCGCCCGGCATACAACACACAGACGCGCGCCCACCAGCGCAGCCGCCCCACCAATCCAGGCGCTCGTCGCCCGTCCCTTCGACCCCGCCTGGGTGCGCTCCGACCCTCGTCGGACCGCGCCCAGCCGGCGGGCGCAGAAGGAAAAAGAGAGAGAGACGCCCCGCGCGCGCGACGCGCAGCGACGCGCGCCCGGCCCCCGCTGAAACAATGCGGCCCGGCGGCGACGGCGCCAACCACGGCAACGGGGGCGGCGGCGCCAACAACGGAGGCATCCCCCTGAGCATGCACGACGACGGCGGCGGCGGCGGCAACGGCCACGGCGGCCTGGGCGGCGGGCACTTCACGGCCGACCTGAGCGGCAAGATAGCGCGGCGCGGCGCGGCGGCCGGCAAGGGCGGCGCCGCCAACGGCCGCAGCGGCGCCAACGGCAACGGCAACGGCGGCGGCGGCATCGGCAATGGCAACGGCGGCGGCGGCCCCGACACGCCCCGCCGGCACGGCGGCGGGTGGGCGCGCGCCGCGGCCGCGGCCGCGCGCCGCCGCTGGCCGCTCGTGCTGCTCGCGGCGCTCGCGGCGGCGGCGGCCGGCGCGGGCTTTTCGCGCCACGATCTCCTGCAGGGGGCGGCGGTGGCGCCGGCGGCGACGACGGCGGCGGGGGCGGGGACGCAGCAGCCGAGCCTCCTCCTCCAGGAGCAGCCGCAGCTGAAGCAGCAGCAGCACCAGGCCAAGGGGACGGCGGCAACGCCCGCCATCACGGCCGCCACCCCGGCCGCAACGGCCACCGCGCCGACGACGGGCGTGGCCACCACCGAGACGACGACGCAGCGCACGGGCCTCCCCGCCCCGGGCGACCCGCGCCGCCTGCTGCTGGCGACGCACAACCGCCTCATGTGGTACTACCCGCTCAACGACACGTACCACGTAAGTCGTGCTGGACCTTCCTTCCGGGGGAGGGTCCAGGAGTGACCTTCCCCCCCCCCCCCCCAAAAGAAACAACCCGGAAAAAAAGCGCTCGCACCAACTTACGCCCCCCCCCCCCCCCCCCCCCAACAAAAATAAAAACACCTCACCTCAACAAACCCAAAAAAACAGATCCTGTCCCAGGGCGGCGGCATGGTCCGCTACGGCATGTTCCCGGGCGAGCCCCGCTCGGCCCAGCACCCCCAGGGCACCCTCTGGACGGCCCTGCGGCCGCACAACTGGCGCCCCACCAAGGCGCAAGAGTGGTTGATCGAGCTGGACGCGGCCACGGGCGCCGAGGTGCGGCGCGCGGCGGTGCCCGCGCGCTTCACGCACGACGTCGTGCGGGCGGGCGACAAGGTGTACCTGTGCGACACGGGTCACGGGCACGTGCTGGAGCTCGAGTACGGGTCGATGAGGCTGGTGAGCGCGGAATCTTGGTTTTTTGGGGGGGGTCGCGCGCGCTCGCGCTCGTTCTCTCCCCCCCCACCCCCGCAACGGCCTCCCGCGCTCACGCCCCCCCCCCCCCCCGAAAAAAAATCCCCAACCCCCCCCACAAAAAAACCAACCAACAACCAGCTCCGCCGCATGGAGCTCTTCTCCCTCAAGGACCACCCCAACACACTGGCCCCCCTTGTGCCAGGAAAAGAGCTGTGGGTCGTCCTCCACAACCTGGGATCCTCGGACGCCGTGCGCGTCGACTTGGCCGCGCCCGCCCCGTTGGCGACGACCGCGGGCGCGCGCGAGGACGGGCGCATCCAGGGCGTGGGCACGAAGGCGCACGGGCTGGTCGAGTGGTTTGCGCCTCTCAGGGACGACGAGCAGGGGCTGCAGCAAGACGGCGGGGACGCGGCGGCGGCGGCGGCCGCGGCAACACCCGACGCCAACAGCAACAACAACGCCAGCCGCCGCCGCTTCGTGATGCTCGACTCGGAGCGCGGCGCCCTCACCCTGCTCGACCCAGTCACGGGCATCATCGACACCCTGTGGGTGGCCCCCGAGGGCAACCGCTTCCTGAAAGGACTCTCCGTTGTCGACGACGTCGCGTTTTTTGGCGTGAGCGTGTGGGCCGAGCGCGAGGTGCGCGATGGGGTGGAGCGCCACGGGGAGCTGGCGGCCTACGACTTGAACGGACGGCAGCTCATGTGGCGCCGCACGGTCCCCACCGCGGGGTTGCTCAACATCGTGGGGGCCCCGCAATTGGGGGAGGCGTCCACGTACCGCGCGGCCTACACGCCCACGCCCGCGGCCCCCCGGCACACCTTGCCCAGCAGCGACGCCACCGTCGCCGCCGTCTCTGCCGCTCTGTCGACCACAGGTTTCCCCGCGCGCGTCGCCGGGTTTTGGTCCTCGGGCCTCCCTTACATCGACGTCGCGGTCAAAGCCGGGGACAGGCCGTGGGAGGCGGGGTTTCAGCTCCCGCTCGCGTCGGTTGATATTTCGCGCCCCCTGGCCGCCCTGAAGGCGATGCCCGAGCGCCTCTGGCACTATGAGAGCCAGTCGCAAGAGAACGCCGTGATGAGCGGGCGGGAGGACAACATGAACCGCTTCAAACCGGGCGTTGACGGGCTGGTGCTGCTGTTCTCCTCCAACGACGCGGCTGGCGACCCGGGGGCGACGGTGTTTGAGTTTCCGCTGTGGCGCGCGCAGTGGCAGGCGGTTTTGGAGCCGCTGCTGGCCGAGCTCCTCGGGCCCCTGGACCTGGCCAACATCGTGCGCCTGCAGCTCGCGCGCATGCGCCCCGGCGTTTCGGACATCAAGCGCCACGTCGACAGCGGCGGGTACGCCAAGCACGCGCACCGCATCCACGTCGTGCTCACGACGAACTCGGGCGTGGCCTTCGAGACGTGCGGCGAGAAGCCGCCGGCGGCGGCGAGCAGTGGCGAGGGCGCGGGCGGCGGGGGCGGCAAGAGCGGCGGCGGCCCCGCCGAGGTGTGCTACATCCTCCCGACGCAGGCCGGCCTCGTCTTCGAGCTCAACAACCGCTGCGGCCACAACGTGGCCAACCGGGGCGACACGGAGCGCGTCCATTTGGTGGTCGACGTGGACGAGCTGCCCCACCCGAGGCAGGCGCTGGCCCCCGGGACGAAATGCCACTACGACACGCGCCTCAAGCTGCTGTGCCCGCTGCCCGGACAACAGGTGGTTGGGGGCGGGATGATGGGCGGTGGTAACGGCCGGGGGTTCTTGGAGGCGGGGGCGGTGGCGGCCGAGGCGGCGCGGGCGGCCAAGCTGCGGGCCAAGGCGCAGGCGCAGCAGGCGGCGGCGGCGCGGGCGGCGGGCGCGGCGTGAAGTCTGAAGGCGTCTTTTCGATCGAGCAGCGGCAGTCGATGCTCCCAAACCCCCTTTTTTTCGTTCGTGATTTTAACGTCCCCTCGAGACCCCTTTCATTCTTCGCCTCTCGCCTCCTCGGAAAACACACACACACACACGGGCGCGGCGCGCGCGCGCGCATTCACCAGAAAGCGACGGAGGGAGCCCTCTGCTCTCCTCCTCTTCGTCGATCGATCCACGCGCTCTCTTCTGGAGAGGCAGGTCGCCCCAATTGGGGTCGCTCGAGAGACCTCGATCACCCCTCGCCAATCAAAGGGCGGGGCGGCGCGGGTTGAGAGAGAGAAGAGCGAGTCGCCTGCTTGGCTCCTCCTCCTCCTCCTCGACCTTCCAGCCCAACCGCCCCCCCCAAATCAATCGATCAATCGATCAAGTCAATGGACGACTACCACCGCCCGGCCCGGCGGGAGCGGCCGTCGCTGGAGGGCGGGCGCGGGTGGAGCAGCAGCGGCAGCAGCGGCGGCGGAGGAGGAGGGGGCGGCGCGGCGGCCGGGGCGGGGCCAGGCAGCGGCAGCGGAGGCGGCGGCGGCGGCAGCGTCGTCGGCGGCGGGAGCGGCGGCGGCGGCGGCGGCAACGGCGGCGGCACGCGGCACCGCGCGGCGTCGGGCCGCCACAGCAGCGGCGGTGGGCGGCACCAGCACCCCCACGGGCACCCGCGCCCGCACAGCGAGGGCCTGCTGCGGAGCGTGCTGCGCCGCCTGGGCAGCGCGAGCGGGGGCTCTGGCGGCGGCGGCGGCGGCGGCGGCTACGGCCCGCCGTCGCCGTCGTCGCCGTCGGCCGCCGCGGCCGCCGCCGCGTCGGCAAGGGAGCGCCGCCGCCGCGCGGCCGCGGCCGCCTGCGCGACGCTCGGCCTCTTCTTGCTCATGGCCGCGGCCCTCTACTCCGTCACGGGGGGATCCTCGTACGCTGCCACCGCGGGACCCGCCCTGGCCGCGCGCCTGTTTGGCCTGCAGCCGCGCACCGAGCACGCGCGGCGCATCGCGGCGGCGCAGGCGGCGGCGCGCGCGGCCGCCGCGACTGGCGCCCCGCCTCCGCCCGGCTTTTGCATCCCCCCCGAGCGCGAGACGCCCGTCCTGGCGCCCAGCGCCAGCCGGGAGGCCCTGGGGGCCTACAGCGAGGTCGTCGCGGCCTCGGGCGGGGCGCTCGGGGCCGACCCGAGCGTGATGGCGGCGCCGCTGCTGCCGCCGGGCCCCCGGGGGGCGCCGGGGGCGGCGGCGAGCGAGTCCGGGGGGCGCAGGCGGCGGCGGCGGCTGGCGGCGCCGGCGAGCAGCAACGCAAACGACAACCCAGACCTCCCGGGCCCCGCGTCGCTCGACGACGTGCAGGTCGCGCTCGTCAACGACGTCGCGTTCCACCACGAGGTCACGCTGGGCCTGGCCGCCGCCCTCGCCCCGCGCCACGCGTCCCGCCTCACCGTCTACGTGCACGCGCGCCTGTTTGCGCGGGACGAGGAGGAGGAGCAAGGCGGGGGGCAGGAGGGGGCGCCGGCGGCGGCCGCGGGCGGCGCGAACGCCGCCACCGCCGCCGCCGCCGCCAACGGCGACCCCTCCTCGACCTCCTCCGCCTCCGCCGCCGCAGCCGCCGCCGCCCTCCGCGCCGGCCGCCGCCGCCCTTCGTCCACCAGCGGCAACCTGGGCTTCCTGAGCTACGCCCAGAGGCAGCTTCCCGGAGTGACTTGGCAAAACGCGTACCACAAGCCCGGGATCAGGCCTTGCGACGTGGCGATCTTCGTGTCGCCGGAATTCAACATCGACTACACGCGCGAGTTTATCTCGCTCGCGCGCCCGCGGATGTCGATCATGTTCTTCCACGAGCCGCGCATGGAGCTGAGGTGAGAGAGAGACCGACTGACGATGACGAGGGATAAAAAAAGAGACGAGGCCACTAACTAGAGTCGCTTTTCGTCGTCTTGACCGCTCGCCGCCCCCCGCCCCCCGCTCTCGCAAAACACCCCCCCCCCCCCCCAAACAACCCCCCCCCCCAAAAAACCAACCAGGCGCCTGCGCTACATGCTGGGCCTGCACCCCTTCACGGGCGTGGCGGCCCTGGCCCCGCACGTCGCGCGCGCCCTCCACGAGCACTACCCGGGGGGCGCGCTCGACGTGCACTGGATGTACCCCACGCTGGCCGCGCCCTGCAGCGTGGGCGGCGGCGGCAGCAGCGGCGCGGCGGAAAAAGAAGCGGGGGCGACGACGACGAAAAGCAGCGACAACGGCGACGATGACGACCGGGGTGTGCCCTGCCGCGAAGGCTTCGCGGTGCAGGGCAAGTTTGACGCGCGGCGGCGCAACTACAAGGGCCTGTGGAAGGCGCTCGGGCGGTACAGCACGGACCTGCCCGCGCCGATGAAGAGGAGGCGGCGGCCGACGGCGGACGAAAGCGACGCCGGCGAGGCGGCCGCGCGCGCGGCGGCGGCGGCGGCGGCGGCCGTGGAGGCCGGGCTCGACCCGGGCGCGGCCGTGGCCGCGGCCGCGTCCGAGCAAGAGGAGGAGGAGCGACTCGCCTTGGCGTCCAACAGGCCGCTTTTTGTCAACGTCGTCGGCTCCGGGCGCCTGTCGGACCTCGGCCTGCCGCCGGGCCTGGCCGCCGCGCCCCCGCTCGACACCGGCAGCTTGTCGTCGACCTCGGCCGCCGCCGCCGCCGCCGCCGCCTCGGCCTCGCCCGCCGCGCGCGCCTTTGGCGGCGTGCGCGTCTACCGCGACCTCCCCTACGCCGAGTACTACGACACCCTCTGCCGCTCCGAGGCCCTCCTCCCGCTCTTCTCGCGCGAGGGCGGCTACCTCGCGCACAAGATCAGCAGCAGCGTGGGCGCCTCGCTGTCGGCGGCGGTCCCCATGCTTGTGCCCGGGGGAAGGCCCGGGGCGCGCAGCGGCGGCCCCGTTTCCTCTTCTTCCTCTTCCTCTTCCTCTTCTTCGTCCGCCGCCTCCCTCCTGCCCTCGTTCCTGTCGATCTACTCCCACTTCACGCCCGAGGCGGTCGTGGAGCTGCGCGAGGGGGAGACCGAGGTGCAGGCGGCCGCGCGGCTGCTGGCCGGGGGCGGGGGCGGCGGGAGGGAGCTCAAAGCCAAACGCGAGGCGCTGCGCGCGCTGCGGGGCGTCTTGAACCGGCAGGCGGCGAGCAAGCTGGACGGCCTGATGTCGGCGAGCCTGGGGAAGCCGCGGTCGAGCGGGTCGCAGCCGGCGCCGGTCAAGGCGGCGGGAGGTTGAGACGAGAGGTTGAGAGGTTTTGGAGAGAGGCGGGTGTTTTTGAGAGAGAGGCGGAAGCGGGCGGCAGCAGTCGGGTGTGTGTTAAAGAAAAAGAACGCACGCTCCTTTTGCGTCTCCAAACGCAGAACAAGTTTTCCCCGCGTCCTCCTCACTCCACCACCGAACAAACGAACGCGAAACACCCAAGCGCCCGCCGCGAGCGCACATCTCCTCGCTGCTTTCCGACTTCTTTTGCCGCGCGCGCGTCTCGATTCGAGAGGAGGGAGAGAGGAGAGAGGGAGAGGCGCGCGCGCGCGCGCGCGTCCCCCGGCACCGCAACGATCGTCCCCAAACATGGCGGCGCGACCACCACCACCAGCAGCAGCAGCACCGACCGGGCGGCGGCGAGAGGGGAGCCCGTGGCGGCGGCGGCGGCGGCGGCGCGCGCCGTCGCCGTTGCCGCTCCTCGGCCTCGCCCTCCTCGCCCTCCTCGCCGCCCCACCCCTGTTCGCCTCTGCCTCCACCTCCGCCACCGCCGCCGCCGCCTCGGCCGCCCTCGCGTCCATGGCCGCCAAGGAGGGCGCGGCCTCAGGTCCCGACCGCCTCCCGCAGGGTCTCAGCGGCCGCCTCCCCGGCTGGACGCCCCAGGAGCGCCTCCTGCTCGCGCGCCTGCTCGGGCAACCGCCCCACCCCGAGGCCGGCGGCCCGGGCTCGGCCGCCGCCGCGGCCGCCGCCGCCGCCTCGGCCGCCGCCGCCTCGGCCGACGACGCCGACACGGACAACCCACCTCAAATCCCCGGCCGCGCCTACTGGGACTCCCTCGACGAGGCCGCGCGTCGCAGCACGCCCGTGAAGCAGATGTTCGAGACGGCGTGGTACCGCTGCCAGAAGCTCAATTCGCGCCTCTCCGACTTGATCGACCCCTCCTTAGCTGGCCCCCTCGCCCTAAACCCGGGGGCCCTGTTTGACGCCGAGGCCGTCCCCCAGATGCTCGCCTGGCTCGGGATCGACGACTCGCTGCTGCCGCCGCCGGGGGCCAAACAGCAGGCGACGTATCGGGACCTGGAGCGCGTGCTCGAGGCCGTGGGAAAAGCGGCCGCGGCGAAGAAGCAAGGCGGGGCCGGGGCCGGGATCGGCGGGATCGGCGCCAGCAACAGCAGCGCCACTCCCCCCACCGTGGCCCGCCTCGTGCCCGACCCCGTGCCCTTTTTGCGCTCCGCCGCCCCCGCCTCTTTGCCTGTCGACCGCAACGGCGTGCCCATGCTCGTGCACGTCACGCTGAAAGACAAGAACGCGCTGCAGAGGCACCAGCTGCTCTCGCTCGCGTCGTGGGCGGTGCAAAACCCCGGGTATTCGCTTTTGCTCTACGACGACAGCGATTTGCGCGCCTACATCCTGTCGGACGACGACTGGTTCAGCCGTATCGGGGCGCCGCAGTCGCAGGAGAAAGAGGAGGAGGAAAAGGAGGAAAATGAGGAGGAGCGGCGGGCGGGGGCTCTGGCCGGGGGGCGGCGGCGGCGCGGCTTGAGCGAGGGGGAGGGGGCGGGCGGCGAGAAGAAGAAGAAGAAAAAGGCGGCGTCGGCGGCCGAGGTGTACGCGCGGCTGCGCACGCCCGTGGAGCGCGCGGACCTGTGGCGGTACATGGTCATGTGCCGGCACGGGGGGATCTACGCCGACAGCGACACGCTGGTGGGTTTTTTGCGTTCAATCCGTCTCAATCGGCGCGCCGCCGAGAGACGAGAACGAGAACGCTCACCCCGCAACAAAAAAACAACCCACCCCAAAAACAACAACCAAACCAAACCCAAACCAACCAAAAACAACAACAGTGCGTCCGCCCCGCCCAGGAGTGGAACCGCGAGAACGAGCACGACGCCGAGGTCCTCTTGGGGGTCGAGGACGTCTTCCGCCGCGACCCGCTGTCCCCGCCTAGTGGGTGGGGCGTGAGGAGGGGCCGGTGGGGGGTGCAGTTCGAGCAGTGGGCGTTGGCGGCCGCCGCGCGGCAGCCCGTCTTCTGCGGGATGCTCGACCTGATCCGCGCGCGCCTGGACGACGAGGCGGCGGGCGGGGGTGGAGGGGCTGGTGGTGGTGGTGGTGGGTCGTCGTCCTCTTCTGCCTCGTCTTCCTTGTCGAGCGGCGTCGGCGAGGCGGCGGCCGCGTTTGGCGTCGGCGGCGCGAGCGTCGGCGGCGGCGGCGGGAGCGTCGGCGGGAGTGGCAACGGCGGCAAGGCCGGCAAGGGCGCCGAGCACGCGCAGGACTGGGGCGTGCTGCACCGCACGGGGCCACACGTGTGGACCGACTCGGTGCTGCGGTGGATGAATCTGCGCGGCGTCGGGTTCCACGAGGCGCTGCTGCCGGGCGGGGCGCTCGTGAGGGACAGGCAGCAGGGGGCGAGCGGGGGCGGGGGCGGGGGCGGCGGCGGCGCTGGCGGCGTTGGCGCCGGCGGCGGCTCGTCGGCCCTCAGCGCGCGCGTGATGCCGCCCGAGGCGTTCGGGTGCGCCGCGCACTTTTTCGCCGCCGACACCAACCTCGAGGACGTGCACGTGATGCACATGTTCCGCGGCGTGTGGCGCGCGCGCGCCAGCGACGACGAGGACGAGGGCGGCGGCGGCGGCGCTGCTGTCGCCGCGTCCGCGTCGGCCGGCGTTGGCGGCGTTGGCGGGTGAGCCTCTCACTCTCTCTCTGTGTGCGAGACTGACTGTTTCTCTCTCTCTTGCTCCTCCCTCTGTGTAATAATGGCCTTGAGGCGTGCGCGCGCGCGCGTCAGAAGAAGAGGAAGAAGACTCGTTCAAATGGGGGTTGATTTTTTTTTTCACGGCCCCCAAAAGACGGCCGAGGCCGCAAACCGACAAAAACAAGAGAAAACGAATCACAGCTCCTCCTTCTTCGCCTTCTCCTCCTCCTCCTCCTCCTCCTCGTCCTGGTCGTTCTCCTCGCGCGCGTCGTCAAACTTGTCCTCCTTGCCATCCTCGTCGTCGTCCTCCGGGATGGGCGGCGGCGCGGCGGGCGGGGCCGCCCCCGCCCCCTTGGCGGCGCCGCCCTTGCCGGCCCCGGCCCCGGCCGCCGCCGCCCCAGCCCCCTTGCCGCCCATCGCCGCCGCGCCAGAGTCGTCCGTGCCGTTGTGCAGCCGCTTGGTCGCCCCGCCCGCCATCGTCTCCATGTAGGCCAGCAGCGCGTCGTTGGCCTCCCCGGCCGCCTTGCGCAGCTCCCCGCCCGAGGGGCCGTGCCGCGACAGCAGCGCCCCCACCCCCAGCACAAGCGCCCCCGCCCCGACGCGCGCCGCCACGCGGAGCGCGCGCTTGCGCGAGTCGGTCGCGGGCTTTGGCGCCGTCATCGACACGAGCGGCTTCAGGACCTGCGACAGGGGCACCTCCTCCGAGAGGAGATTGGGCAGGAGCCAGAGCGAGCGGCCCGTGAGGATCCAGACGGCGGCGAAGACCACCCCCCGGATCGCCACGGTGCCGACGATGGCCGACAGCAGGGCCAAGAGCAAGTAGAGCACCGCCAGGCGCACCGGGTGGGGCGCGAGCGGGTACAGGGGGACCGCCGCGCACCCCAGCAGCAGGGCGCCGGCCCCGGCGTAGAAGAGCCACGAGGTCGGGCGGTCGTAGGCCCACACGTAAAAGGTGTCGGCGTCGGCGTCGGGCTCGGGTTGCTGAACGGCGGCGGCGGCGGCGGCGGCGGCGGGGGTTTTGTTGGCGTCTCCCCCCTCGGCTGCCTTCTTCTTGCCGCCCGCGGCCTGGGCATCGTCGGCATCGGAAGCGGCGAGGATGGCGGTGAGCGCCGAGGCGGGCAGCAGCGCGGGCGGGCGGGCGCCCGGGGAGCCCCCCGTCAGGGGCACGAGCGTGCGCGGCCACTTGACACGCCGCTTGCGCCCGGGCTTGGGCTTCTGAAAGCGCCGCTCCGCGCGGAACAGCAGGCCCGCGCGCACGAGCTTGGCCAGCGCCTCGTTGGCCGCCTTGGCGGCCGCCAGGCGGTCGGCGGGCACCGAGGGAGCCGATGCGTTGCTGCCCTTGTCCGCCGCCGCCTTTTTCGCCGCCGCCGCCTTTTTCGCGTCCTCCTTCTCCAGCAGCCCCGCCACCTCGTTGTCGTCGCCGCCGTCGTCGTCAGCGCCCTCCTCCCCGAGGTCCAGCATGAACAGGGACGGGTTGTCGGCCATGGCGCGCACGGCGTCCTTGGCCCGCATGTAGTCGAAGCGCCGCACGGTGCCGTCGTCGCCGCAGCCGCACGCCGAGCTGCCGCCGAGCACTTTTGCGTCTGCTTGGTCGACTTTATTGCGCAGGAGGTCGGCGAGGGGCTTGAGGGGGTGGTCCTCGCCCGGCGGGGCGCGCTGTTGGGTTGGTTGGTTCGGGGGGTTGGTTGGGGGGGGAGGTTGGGCGTGTGCGCGTTCGGTTTTGAGCGGTTTGGGCGGAGGGAGCCTCGATCGAGCCGCCCGTCCACTTGCTCACTGACGAACCTTGCCGCTCATGGTCGCTCGCTGTGCGGTTGATCGCGGGCGCTGGTTGTCGCGCTTTGGTGTGCTGTCGCGCTTGCAACGCACGCGCGCGTCTCTCAAAGCGAAAAGGGACGAGGAGAGGGAGGCGCAAGAACAAAATCGTCTCGCTCGCGCTCGTTCTCGTTGGTTTGTCGTTGTTCGCGAGGAAAGGTGGCCGAGAGGCGGTACGGCGTTGTGTTGTGCGAATGAGCCGCGTGGCGTTCGTGTGTGTTTGGGGGTAAGGGCGAGCAGGATCAGCCGCACCTGTTGTGCCGCGGCGCCGTCGGCAGTGTCGGTTGCCGCTGCCGCCGCGCCGGCCGCCCCGCCACCCGACCGCGGCTCGGCCTTTTCCGCGCTCCCCCCCTACGCAAGCTTGCGACCCACTCAAAGCACTACTACCCGCAGCAGCAGCAGCAGCATTTGCGCACCCCCAGAGCCCTCCTCGTTCTCTCTCCTCCCTTTTTTTTGTGTTGCTTCGTCGTTCCGCGTTCGCTCGACGAAAAAAAACAGAAGCTCTTCAACACGCCCGCCCCGCGACACAACAACCGCCCCCTCCCCAGGCCCCGCTCGGGCAATCCGGCGACCCCCAGGCCCAACCCCGCCGACGCCCGCATTCAGAGCGCGCGCCGAGAGGACGGAGAAGGGCGAACGAGAGGGGTTTGTTGTTCTGTCACTCCCTCGACGGCTCGCCGTTTCGAGTTGAGGAGGGGCCCGTCTCGCTCCCCCCCCAAATCCAACAGCCCTGTTTCTTCCCCGAGAAAGGCCATGGCGCTGACGCGGCGGAGGTAGTACCTCGTTTCCCGCGAGCAAGAGCCACGCGCGCGCCGCTCCCCATGCCGCCGCCGCACGCCGCCGCGCGCTCGCGGCGGCGGCGACAAGGCACCAGCAGCGCCGGCGGCGGCAGCCCGCCAACCGCCGCCGCCTCGCTCCTCCCCCTCCTCCTCCTCGTGCTGGCGTCCCGCGCCGCCGCCGCCCTCGCGCCCGGCGCCCCCTCCTCCTCGGCCGCCGCCGCCGCCGCCGCTGACGCCAACCCCTCCTCGTCGTCGTGGCGCCAGCTGCTGCTGCGCAGCGAGGACCCGCCCGTCCCGGGAAGCGCCGCCGTCGTGCGGTACCCGCCCGCGGCCGCAGGGTTTTCGCGCGCGGCGTCCGACGCCGACATCCTCCCTTTGGTGCGCGACAACCTGGACCCGGACCTGGCGCCCTTTCGCGCGCTGGCCGGGCGCACGCGGAGGAGGGGGGGAGGAGGTGGAGAGGCGGGGGCAGGGGCGGCGGCAGCGGAGGGCGCTCCTCCTCCTCCTGCTGCCCCCCTTGCCCTCCTCACCCGCCTGGCCGCGCTCGTGCGCCGCGCGACGGGCGCCGAGACGGCGCCCGCCCTCCTCCCTCCTCCTCCTCAGTCGTCCCCAACAGCAGCAGCACCAACCCACCTGACCAGCGACTGGTCCGGCGGCCAGGGACTCTCCACGGCCAAGTTTGAGGACTTTGTCGCCAATTTCGACGTGCGCGTCCCCCGCCACCCGTTGGGGGAGGGCAACGCCGCCCTCGTCGTCTTTCGCAACGGCTCTGTTTCCGCGCACTGGCTCCGCGGCCGCGACAACCACTTTCGCTTCGCGTGCCTGAAAGCCGCGGCCGAGTCGGCGCGCGCCCTCAAGTTTCCCGACACGGCGTTTCTGCTCAACATCGACGATTTCCCGGTCTGCAGGGTGGACGGCGGGGCGTGGCCGCCCGAGGCGTCGGCCGGGGTGTCGGGGCTCGAGGTCGTCGTCGGCGGCGGCGGCGGCGGCGGCGGCGCGAGGGCGCTCTTCGGAGCGGGGGGGCCGCAAGCGACGACAAACACGACGACGGCGGCGGCCCCCGCGACGACGGGCCAGCCCCTCTGCTCGTTCCCCGTGCTCACCAACTACAAGCGCTGGGACGCGAGCAAGGAGGCGGCGGCCGAGAGGCAAGGCGGACGACGAGGAGGAGGAGGAGAGCAAGATGGCGGCGGCAGAGACGGCGGCGGCGGCGACGGCGGCGGCGCGTCGTTCTTCTTCTCCTCCGGCGGCTCCTACGAGACAAACGAGGTGCTCCTGCCCGTGCTCAACCACCACTACGAGGACGCCTACTTCTTCCCCTGGAAGGACAAGCGCCCAAAGGCCCTCATGCGCGCGTCGCAGCAGGGGTGCATGCCGGCCAACTCGTCGCGCGTGGCGCTGGCCGTCGCGGCCGAGCGCGAGCAGGCCGCCGCCGCGCTCGAGGCCGCGGCCGGCGGAGGCCGAGGAGCGCGGGGCGGCGGCGGGCTGGCCGCGGGCCTCCTCCTCAACCCACATCCCTCCCCCTCCTCCTCCTCCACAACCGCGTCCTCCATCGACGACGGCCTCGTCCTCGACGCCGGGGTGGTGCGCATCGACGGGCGCGACAAGCACAGCCTCAAGCGCCGGTTCAGCAAGGCCGGGTTTGTTCCGATCGAGGACCACGCGAAGTGGAAGTACCTCGTTTCCGCGGACGGGTGCGTGGCTCAGACGCGCCTCGCAAAGGTGCTGCTGAGCAACAGCGTCGTGCTCAAAGAGGACTCGCCCTGGATCGAGTACTACTACCGCTCGCTGAAGCCGTGGGTGCACTATGCGCCCTTTCGGCACAGGGCGAACGCGTTTGCGGGGGAAGAAGGGGCGGCGGACGGCGAGGTGAGACGAGCGGTGGCGCGGTTAAAGGGGGACGACGCGGCGGCAGCGCGCGTGGCGGCCGCGGGGCAGCGGTTTGCGTACCGGCACCTGGGGCAGTTCTCGCGGCTGCTTTATTTGAGGCGGCTGCTGGTGGAGTACAACGCGCTGTTTGGTCAGGGGGGCGAGGGGGAGGGGGCGGACGGGATGGAAACGTGGGTGTGGGGCGGGGGGCCGGAGCGCGCGGTGGCCAAAGCGCGGGCGGTGGCGGCGGCGGCGGCTGCTGCTGGAGCCGGACGGAGAGGGTGATCTGACTTATGATGATGATAGTTGTAATTGAGGGTCAGTGGCGGACCGAGGTGATGATTGTCGATGAGTGGTGTCGCGTCTTTTGGTTTTTTTTGGGGTTTCGGGTGGTTTTTTCTTCCCTCGGAGGGAGGGGGAGCGGCCGCGGCGGCGGTGGGCGGCGGCGGCGCGCCTCGTGATCCTTCTCTTGCGCTCTCGAGCTCTTGCGCGCGCCACAAAGACGTACTTGTCTACACTCTCTCTCGCTCTCGACTCCACACCAACCCCTTCAAGCTCGCCTGATCAAACACACCAAACACCCAAACGCGGACGCGCGCGATCGAAGAGACAAGGGCGAGAGAGAGAGTCGACCCCCTCTCTCTCTCGCGCGCGCGTTAAAACCGCGCCCCGGGATGTCGCTCGCCGCGCGCCTGCGCCTGGCGGCGGCCGCGGCGGCCGCCGTGTCGGGCGCGCGGCAGGTCAGCGGCAGTGGATCGGCAGCAGCAACAGCGTCGCCGTGGGCGGCCGCGCCGCTGCTGCCGCTTCTCGCTCACCGCCGCGGCTGGGCGTCGGCGGCGGCGGCGCCCCAGCCGCAGCAGCGTGCAGGCGCGGGCCTTCCGCCTCGAGCTGTACGACGCGTCCGCGGGCGACCCCTGGCGCGCCGCCGAGGCCGAGGCCGAGCGCGAGCGCCGCGCCGCGGAGCAGGCCCGCCGCGGCGGCGCGGCGGCCACCGCCGCCGCCGCCGCCGCCGCCGCCGCTGCCCCGGCCCCGACCCCGCCGCTGCCCACAACCCCCTCCTCCTCCTCCTCCGGCAGCCCGACCGCCGAGCCGCGCCTCATCGGCGCCGTGCGCGTCCTCCCCCAGGCCGTGCACGTCAACTCGGTCACGTTGTCCCTCGAAAACCTCGGCCTGCTCTTCTGCCCGCGCGACCGCCCCCGCGTCGACGTCTCCGTGCCGGTTGAGGTCTGGGGCTCCGAGGCCTCGCCCGGGGTCCGGCGGGGGGGCTGGATGCAGACGATCCGGCGGGCGGTCCCCCTGAGGGTGCGCGGCTCGCACATACCCTCGAGGCTGGAGCTGGACGTGGCGCACATGCGCGCGTGGGACGTGCTGAGGCTGGCGGACGTGCCGCTGAAAGGGTTGGGGGTGGGGGCTTGGGGGGTTTCGGGGGCGGGGGGGGCGGCGGGAGCGTCGGCGGCGGCCGGGGGAGGGGGCCGCGGGCGGCGGCGGACGGCGCCCGTGCGCCTGCGCGCGCGCGACCCGACGCAGCCCGTGGTGCGGTGCACGCTGCGCGTGGGCGGGGAGTAGGTTGTTGTCGCGAGGTTTGTAAGGACGGCGGTTCGGAGTGAAGAAAAAAAAAGAGGCGCGGCGCGGCGCGCGAACCGGAACGAAAACAAAAAAGCGCCGACGCCTCTCCCGACTTCAGAACTCACAATCACTTGACACAATCGCGTGCCACAGTACAGTCTCACACACACGGCCCCACCAAAAGACGATGCTCCTCGCGCGCCGCGCGACGACCACGATCACCCCCATCACCCCCCATCGCCAACCTCTCCCCCTTCCCGCGAAGAACAACCGGCCCATCCACCCGCGTCGTCCGTCCGTCAACGCCATGGTCCTCACGCAGTCCGGCCAGGACCTCTTGCGCCTGGGCGAGGTCGTCCCGGACTTTGACCTCCCCAACGTCAACGCAAAGCTGAGCGGCGGACAGGAGCGCGTCTCGCTGCGCGACGTGCTCCGGCTCGGCGCGGACGGCGCCCCGCCGCCCAAAGCCGTCCTCGTCTGCTGGCTCTGCGTCCACTGCCCCTTTGTCGTGCTGCTCAAGCCCGCCCTCGCCAGGCTCGCCGACGAGTACGCCGCCAAGGGGGTGGCGGTCGTGGCGGTCTCGAGCAACTCGCCCAAGGAGCGCGCCAACGACGGTCCCGAGGGGATGAAGGCTGACGCCGAGGCGCACGGCTTTAACTTTCCCTATTTGTTCGACGGCGACGACCAGGCCGCCGCCAAGGCGTGGGGGGTCGCCTGCACGCCCGAGTTCTTCGTGCTCGACGCGGCGCAGCACGGCAAATTGCTGTACCACGGGCAGTTTGACGGCTCGCGGCCGGGCAACGGGGTCGAGCCGACGGGGCAGGACCTGAGGCGGGCGCTCGACGCCGCGCTGGACGGCGGGCGGAAGCTGCCGGCAGACGAGCAGAGGCGGGCGATCGGGTGCTCGGTCAAGTGGACGGGCGCGGAGGCGCCCGAGTACGCGGCGGCGCTGGCCGTGCCAAGGTGAGGAGTGAGGAGGAGGAGGATTTGGGGGTGCGGCGGCGGCGGCGGCCGAGTCGGGGGCGGCGGCCGCGCGAGCAAAAAGGAGAGTCGTTTCTCGCGGTGTGTGTGAATTTTTTTTGCCTTGTTGAACATCCTGCGCTGGTCTCTCGAGTCGGCGAGGAGGGGGGGAGAGAGAGGGGGTGTGGGGTGGGGGGGCGGGGGGTGCTGGGGGGGGGGGGGGCAATAACACCGCCAGGTGGGTGACGGGCCGCCGAGAGGCCAAAGGCGCAGCGCCCCCCCCCTCACGCTCACCGCGCCGTCAACACTGTCTCCCCCTCCGCGTTTCCGCGCTTACACACACTGCTTCCCCCCAATCCGCAGCCACACCCGCACCCCTCGCGCGCCTGCCTGCAGATACGCACTTGCTTTCTCCCCACCCCGGTCTCTCTCGCGCGCGCTTCTTTTTTCTTTTTTCGCGCGTCTGTCTCCCCCACCTCTGTCTTTCTCTCTCTCCCCAACAAAAGAGGCGCCGCCGATCGCGCGCCGCTTGCCGTTCTCGCCGGCGCGACGTCCAAGATGACGACCTCTCAGAGGGTGAGTTCGCCGGCCGGCGGGCGCGCCCGAACCCTGGCCCGTTGGGGCGGGGGCGGGCGGGGCACACGCGCCCTTTTGCCTCAGTCGTACAAGCCCCGAGAGAGGGAAGCTGAGACCGCCCCTCTCCTCTGTCGCACCCGCTCGCGCTCACCCCCGCCCGCCCCGGCCCATTCGCGCTCGCCCCGACACCTCCCCCCCGCCCCGTATTACAGGACGCCGTCGAGGCGCTGCTCAAGAGCGACGACTTTCTCATGCACGGCTACAAGGTGAGAGCGAGCGAGGCATCTCTCGAGGACAAAAAGCGCGCCGCGATGAGCGAGCGCGGCGAGCGGCCGCGAGCCGTGCGCGGCGGAAAGCGTCGGAGGTTGAAGAACGCTCGTCATCCTTGCCCCAACATCACGCCCCTGGTTGCCGTCCCGCCCGAAACTCGCCGCGTCCGGGCGCGCGGCGCTCCCCGCGCGCCCCCGGCGCGCGACCCGGGGGGAGGGGGCGCCGGGACGGGGAGGCGCGCGCGCGCGGGAGAGGCGCGTTGCCCCGGGTGGAGGGGGGCGCGGCCGCTGAAAGGCCCGCCCCGTCAGCGGGCCGGCCGGCAGCTAGCGCGTGTGGTGGCGACGGCCGGCCGCCGTTGGGCGGCCGACTTTTCCTTGTTGCCCGCCCCCCCGGTCGCCGCGGGGAATCTCGCCGCCGGGCCTGCCGTCCGACTCCTGCCCCATCTCAGCGCCCGCCCCCCTCTCAAAAAGAACGCGCGCGCGCGCCCACGGCGGACTCTTCTTTTTCCTCCCCCTTCTCCCGCCGCGCCCCGCTCACAAAAACGCGCCCTCCCCCCCCACCCACCAAAAAACAAAAACCCAAACAAAAACAGATCATCCCCTGCCCCAACCGCGCCAACCACAACTGGGCCACCTGCGTCTTCGCCCACCCGGGCGAGCGCGTCCGCCGCCGCTGCCCGCGCCAGTTCCCCTACGCCCCTGTCCCCTGCCCCGAGTCGGTCAAGGGGGCGCCCTGCCCGAGGGGGGACAGCTGTGGCGGGTGCCACAACATCATGGAGCACGGCCTCCACCCGCTTCGGTTCAAGACGCAGATGTGCAACAACGGCCCCACGTGCGCGCGGCCCGTGTGCTTCTTCGCGCACCGGGCGAGCGAGCTGCGCGTGCTGCCCCCTGGTTTGGCGGCGGGGCCGGCGCCCGTGTTCGCGCCGCCGCCGCCGCAGCAGCAGCAGCGGCAGGTGTCGGCGCCGCTGCAGCCGCCTCAGCCGCTGCCTGGCTCGTGCCGATGGTCGGGGGGCTGCTGCGCCAGCAGCAGCAGCAGCTGCAGCAGCAGCAGGCGCCGCTCTTCCCCTTTTCGGCCGCCGCCGCCGCTGCCGGCGCCGCCGCCGCCGCCGCGCCCTCGCCGTCGCCGCCCCACAACCCCAGCGCGCAGTCGGCCACCGCGGCCGCCGCCGCGCTCCTGGCCAACGCCGCGGCCTTGTTGCAGCTGCAGCCGCTCAACCAGCACGACGCCCCTGCGGCGGCCCCGTCGCACCACCGCCACGCCAGCGGCAGCAGCGCAGGCGGCGGCGGCGGCGCGAACGCCAACGCCAACGGCGCGAGCGACAGCGGCAGCGCGGCGGCGGCGTCAGCGAGCAACAGCGCCGCGCTGTTTGCGCAGCTGCGCCACCTGCAGGAGCAGGAGGCCGTGCTCGCGCAGTTGCGCGCGCTGCGCGAGAAGCAGCAGCGCCAGCTCCAGCACCAGCACGCGGCCGAGTGGGGCTGCCAGCAGCAGCAGCAGCTGCCGCACCAGCAGCCGCTGCAGCCGGCGTCGTCGCTGCCCGCGCTTGACGCGGCGGTGCTGGCGGCCGCGCACGAGGTGCAGCAGCGCCACCACATGACGCAGGCGCAGATTCAGCAGTACCAACACCACCACTCGGGCCCACTCGGGCTCGGGCGCGAGGAGGCCGCCGCGCTCGCGCCGCCGCTTCCGGCTTGCTCCGAGCCGCTGCGCCGGCTCGACCTCGCCCAACAGCAGCAGGAGCAGCAGCAGCAGCAGCAGCAGGCGTCTCCCCGCGCGGCCGCGCGCGCGCTCGCGCTCGGCAACGGCCCCCTGGCCAACCACCACTCGATGACGAGCCCGCTCCCGGTCTCGGGCTCCGCCGCGGCGGCCCCGCCGCCGTCGTCGCCGCCGCGTCGTTCGGATGCCGTCGAGGCGGGCGGCGGCGGCGGCGCCGCCGGCAGCGGCAGCGGCGGCAGCGAGAGCGGCGGCAGCGGCATCGACGCGGCGACGTGGCTGGCGGCGGCCCTGCAGCAGCAGCCCAAGCAGCAGCACGGCGGGCTCGACCCGGCGCTGCTGCAGGCCCTGCTGCAGCCGGCCGCGGCCGCGCAGCAGCAGCAGCATGGCCACACGCCCGCGCCGTCGTCGGCGGCGCCCACGCCGCCGCCGCCCTCGTCCGGCGGCGGCGCCGGCAACGGCCACGGCGCGGCCGCGGCCGACGCGGCCGAGCTGCTGCTGCAGCGCTGCCTCGAGGCGGCGGCTGCCGCGTCGGACGCCGCGGCTTGAGAGCCCCCCCCAAACTCGTATTCCACATCCCCATCAAAACCAACCAACCAACCCCCCAAAAAACAAGACTGCACAACGCCCCCCTTTCCTCCCCCCCCCCCTCTCACTGTCCCCCGGTCGTCCATCGCCCACTCTTTTCCGCCCTACCCCTCCCCCCTGCTTGCTCTTTCGCTTCCCCCCCCCCCCGTAACCGACAACCCCCCCCCCCCCCCTTGGACGCCCCTTTATATCCCCCCGACTCCAAAAAAACAAGACGTGTATCCCCCTTCGCACACGCACCCATCCCCACTCCCCCGCCGCGTTCGTGCGCCGGCGCGCATTAGCCCCCCCGGGGGCGCGCGCGCTGCTGCTCCTGCCGCTCGCCGCCCCCCCCCCCCCGCCCTCTTTTTTTTGTTCCCTCAAAGCCCCTTTTCCACAGATTCGGTCCTCCATTTTTGTGTGTGAGAGAGAGAGAGCGCTTTGTTCCCATTGTCGAGAGACCCCCCCCCCCCCCCTACCCCCCCCTTCGCCCCGCGATTGGGGTGAATCGAGGAAGACGCCCCCCATAAACGCCGCAACTGACACTTTGCCGCAACACTCCTGTCGTCTTCCCTCGCCCTCCCCCACCGACCTCACACTAAAGACAACCCCAATCCGCGTTCCATTCGGAATCAAGCCCTGCTTTTTTAAAACCGCGGCGGCCGGGCGCGCCCGAGGGGGCCGCGCGCCCCCGCGCAGCCCTCGCCTGCCGCCCGGCGCCGCTCCCACACAGCCCTCCGACCCCGTTCAAAAAAACACAACGCCCAACGCCTTAGCGCGGTCCGCCCTTTCGCCGCCCTTGCGCCGGTTTCCCCTTCTCCCATTCCACCCCTCCTTGAAACCCCCCCCGCCCCTCTCCCCCCCCCCCTTCCCCCCCCTTCCCCCTCTTCCCTCCCTTCTCGGCCGCCGCCCCCCCACCCCCCCGCCTCGTCCTCTTAAAACCCCGTCCGAGCGCCGTCTTTGTCTCTTATAACGTTTTTTTGTAATCTCTCTCGATTGCAGCCAAGTCAGCCCCCCACCGCCGCCGCCTGCCGCAACCTATCGACCAACCTCGCCGCCGCAGCCGAGCCGCCGACGACCGCGCACGCGACGCCGACCAGCACGGCGGCCGCGTCGGCCGCCGCGGCCGCGGGCCGCCACGGCAGCAGCGGTTGTCGTCGGTCGTCGGGCGTCGTCGCCATCAGAAGCGCGTGCGCGACGCCCGGGAGGACCAGGCTGACGGCCATGGTCAGCACGGAGCCCGTGAGCGCGGCCAGCTCGGCCGCGAAGGGGCACGACACGGCCACGGCGGCGCAAGCGAGGCCCACGGCGAGGCGCGGGAGGGCGCGGCCCCCACCCCTTTTTCCAAGCTTTGCCTCTAGCGCCGCCCCCACGGGCTCGAGCGTGATGGCAAAGGCCGAGAGCGGGTTGACAGCCGTGAGCAGCACGGCGGCGGCGGCGGCCGACGCCAGGGCGGCCGTTGCTGCTGCTGCCGGCGCAGAGGCGGCAGCAGAGGCGGCCTGCTGCTGAAGCGAGGCCGGGAAGACGGGCGCGACGCTCGAGCCGTAGCACGCGTACCCTGCCAGACCCACCGAAGCGCACAGCGCCAGCACTGCGCCGTAGCCGGCTGACAGCGCGCGCGGAAAGGCGGCGCGGCCTGGGGAGCCGCCGCGGCCGCCCATCGACGCGCGCACGGCCGGAAAGGCGCCGTGCCCGGCAAAGCAAAACGCGCAGATGCCCAGGACCAGGGGGAAGTCCGGGCCAACCGCCAAGGGGTTGGACGGGAAGTTTTGCGAGGCCGCCACGAGGAGCCCGCCGAGGCCGCCGCCGCCGTCGAGGCAGGCCACCCCGAGGAGCAGCAGCGCGCAAAGGAGCGCCGCAAAGACGCCGAGCACCCCGAGGGCGGCCAAAGCAGAGAGGTCCGGGAGCAGCAAGGTGGGGAGCATGAGGGCGGCCGCCAGCGCGGTGCAGGCGGCCTTGGAGGGCGGCGCGACTGCTGAAGCTGGCTGCGCGAGCGCGAGCGCCGCCTGCACCGCCTCCCCGCCCAACGCGACGAAGCAGCAGCAGCAGCCAAAGAGCTCGGCGAGCACGAGCGCGCCGACGGCGGCGCGGACCCGACAACGACGGCCTGACGCCGCCGCCTCCTCGTCGACGACGACGACCGCGGCCGCGATAAAGTCGGCGTAGTCGAGCTCGCGCGGCGGCGGCGACAGCTGCTGCGCCGCGCCGCCTCCTCCTTGGTCCCCCCTTGTATTTGCCGCCTCTGCGCGGCCCTTCGCCCCCTCCTCCTGCTCCCCCTCGAGCGCCGTGAGCGCCTCGGCCAAGCCGCGCCCCGTGCCGCAAAAGAGCAGCGCGAGCGCCGCGAGCGCCGCGAGGGCGGGACCGGGCCCCCCGCAGGCCAGGGCGTAGGGCACCGAGACATACCCTGCGCCCATGATGAGGTTGGCGAGGTTGAAGACGGTCGCGGGGAAGGAGGCCGCAGGCGGGGCGGGGGGTGGGGGGAGAGGCTCTGGCGAGGCGGTGGCGGCGGCGTCGGCAGAGGCGGCGCGGACGAGGCGCCGGAGCGGAGGGCGATGGCGGCGGCACTGGGAGGAGGCGATGTTCGGCGCGGCGGGTCGGGCGCGGGCCCCGGCCAGCGCCCGCGCGGCCGCGGCCAGCGCCGCCGACATTGGGTTTTATGTTTGTGTTTCAAAGCAAGAGGTGCGCTCGCGGGTGCGGAAAGGGGGAGGAGGAGGAGGAGGGAGGGGAGGTCCGCTTTCCCCCTTTCTTTTTTTGGTTTGGGTACCCCGAACACACCCGAGCAGGGAGAAATCGGGGGCGCGACTGCGATGACGATCAATCTAAAGGGCTAGTACATGTGGGCGAGCAAGGGCGAAACAGGGGCGGATCTTTGGCGTCGGCGCAAAATTGGTGGAGCTTTGGCGGTTTCGTTGCCGGGCGGCGCGAGCAGCATAAGCTCGCGACGACCGCAAACCAACGGCACCCTGCACCAACAAAACGCAGCACCAAAGCAAGCAGCTCTCAACTCCTCCTCCACGACTTTTCAGTATATAAGCATCGCGCGAACGACACGGCGGTCATACCCTTGCGCGCGCGCTCCGCGAATGCGCGCTCCATCATCCGCCTGAGCTCGGCGAAAAGAAAATCCCACTGAGAAGGGGGAGGGAAGCTCTCTCCTTCTCTCTCCCCAAACGCCCGGCGGCCCAATGGCCGCGCGGCGACACCGCCGAGGGGCGGTGCGGGCGTCCCTGCTCCTGGCGGTTCTAGTGGTACGTGTTTTGCATCGGCGATGCGCCGCGGGCGCCGCGGGAGGAGAGCGCGAATGGGGGGGCTCTCTCCCTCTCCCCCCCGCCTCATCCGCCGCGCTCTCTCCCTCCCCCCAAGCGCGGCACGTGTTTCCTCCCGCCGCCATCCGCCGCGCGCGCCGCGCCCCCGGGCCGCGGGCGACGGCCTTGAGGTCGCGTCCGTCCGCGCGCGCCCTCGCGGGCGCCTCCCCCTGCGCGCGCGCGCGCGCGAGCTGAGAAGAGAGGCCTCTCGGTGGGCGGCCACCGGGCGGCGGCGGCGAGCGCCGACGCGACGGAGCGCGCGCGCGGCTCGTCATTCGTCCCGAGGCCGCCTCCTCCTCCTCGCCGCCGCTTGCGCCGCCGCCCGCCCGCGCCCGCCCCCCCCCCCCCCCCCCCCCCCCACCCCAGGGGCGAGGGCGGCGTCACTGACGCCGCTCGCCGCGATCCCCGAGGCCTCGTCGCCCCGTTGTTGAAAAGGAGGCCGCCGCCGCCGCTCGGTTGCGCCGCCGCGGAAGAAGAGTGACGGCGACGGCGAGGCCCCGCGTTTAGGCGCCGCCGCCTCGGCGCCAACCCCCAAACCAACCACCGCCCACCACCAAACACCCCCCCAAAATAAAACAACAAAAAACAGGCCCTCTTCGCCCCGCCGCCCTTCCGGCTAGCCGCGGCCGCCGAGGGCGAGGCGGCCGTCGTGACCGCGGCGCTCAGCGACGCGGTCGACCAGGCGGCGGCAGCCAAGCCGGCGGCGGCGAAAACGCCGGCCGCCGCCGCAGCAGCGCCGCAGCCCGCGCGCCCGGCCCTGCCGATGCTGGGCGCCGCCTGCTCGGCCGACTCGGACTGCGCGTCAGCCAACTGCTTCGTGTCGTCCTCCCCGAGCGCCACGGGCGCGTGCGTGCCGGCCTCGTTCGCGCGCGCGTCGTCGTCCCCGGGCCCTGCGGCCGCCGAGAGCGGCAGCGCCGGCGCCCCGGCCGCCGCGCCGCGCTGCCTCGCCGACGCCGACTGCCTGTCGTCGTCCCCTTCCCCGCGCGTCTGCCTCCTGCGCCCCTCGCGCCTCGACGGCTGGTGTGTCCCCTCGGCCCTCCCCTCGGGAAGCCCCTGCAGCGTCGACGGCCAGTGCGCGTCGCTCGAGTGCGGGTCCCTCAAGGCCTCTCAGCCTGACGGCGGCCTGCTCCTGGGGGCCTGCAAGGGCGGCGCCTCGGCGGCCGCCACGCGCCGCGCCGCCGCCGCCGCGGCGGCCGGGCGCTCGGCCGAGGCCGTGCGCGCCGACGGGTGCGGGGCGAAAGGGTGCGCGGCGGGGAGGACGTGCGCGAGGGGGCGGGACGGCGCGTTCAAGTGTGTGAAAGGCGGAAAAGCGGCGGGGGAGCCTTGCGCCGACCACGCCGCGTGCGCTTCCGGAAAGTGCTCGGTGGACGGCGACGCGCCGGGCGGCAACGTGGCGGAGGCCGGGGTGGCCGGGGTGTGCCTGCCCGCGGCGGCGTGCCGCAACGACCAGGACTGCCGGCAGCCCGACAGCTTCTGCTCGCTGCCGACGGTGCAGCTGCCCAAGGGGGCGGTTCCGGCGGCGGCGGCGGGCGGGCGGCGGCTGGCGGCGGCGGCGTTGCCGTCGTCGTCGTCGTCTTCGTCTCACCCGTCGTTCCTGCCGCGCCGCATGCTGCAGGAGATGATGCTCGTGGGAGCGGGCAACCTCGACGGCACCGTGGCCGTGCTCGGCGGGCCCGCGCCCGGCGCGGCGCCGAGGGCCAAGGAGGCCGGCGCGACGCCAGACAACGCGGCGCCAGACAAGCCGGCGGCCGACAAGCCGGCGGCGGCGGCGGCCGACAAGCCGGCGGCGGCGGCGGCGGCGGAAAAGCCCGCCCCCGCCGCGACCCCGGCCGCCACCGCCTCCGCCTCGGCGGGCGGCCCCTTTGACGCGGCCTCGGTCGCTCCGGGCACCTGCACGCCCCGGCGCAAGCCCGACGGCGCGCGCTGCCAGGCCGACGCCGAGTGCGGCAGCGGGTGGTGCGGCGAGGCTCGCTGCGACGCCGCGGGCGCGTGCGGCGGGGCGTGCGCGCCGCGCCCCCCGACGCTCTCGGCGGCGGCGGCGGCGCCGGCGCCTTGAAGGAAGAAGAAGCGGCTGGGCGCGCTCTCTCTCTTCTCGAGCGCCCTGATCCCGTCTTTTCCTTCCCCTCGCGCCCCTGCTTTTTCGCCCTCCTCTTTTTTGCGCTGCGCCGCCTCTTTTGGTTCGCGTGCGGAGAGTTTGTTCGGACGCACCCTTCCGCGCGCGCCTTCCTCCGAAATCACGCGCGCGCGACCCTTGTCCTGGGGTTGCCGTGTTTGCCTCTCTGGCGGACCCGTGCGCGCCCCCTGGCCGACTTGGCCCGCCCAGCCCCGCCCTGCGCCTCCTCCTCTGCGTGCGCTCCCGGAACGCGCCCGCCCGCCCGCCCGCCCGCCTGCCCGCCCGTCCCCTCCTCCTCTCCCCATTGCTTTTTTGACTTGGATACTACTAAACCGAAATCCACTCTTTGTGTCGCCGGCAACAAACCCCGGCGTTTACCCTTCGTTGTTGTAAATACACTCGCGAATCAAGCGTTGTCGTTGTCGTGGTTCGTGTCGGGAGAGCGCGGGCAGCAAGGGGCGAGCGGCGAGCGGCGCGAGCGGGAACGATCGCGCAACAAGACGCAGCAGCTCGGTCTGCGTGTTGTGAGCCCCCCGCCACTACTCTTGAGAGCAACACGCGCAAATCAGCATCCCGCCAGGCCCTCACCATCAAGTACCCGGGGTCGCGCGTCGGAAATAAACCGACAGACGCGGCGCGCGCACGAAAGCTGAGAGGGAGACAGCGAGAGAGGGACGCGCGCGCGCGCGTCCCTTAACGAGGAAAAAGACCGCGCCCGCGCATCAGCAGCACGCCCACCACCCCACCATGGACGCCAGCGCGCTCCCTGACATCGTCCTGAGGGTGCGTCGTGAAACTTTTCTCAGGCAAACACCACCGGTCGCTGCCGCACGGCCGCTGCCGCCGCCGGTCGTCGTCGTCGTCCTTCCCCCGCTCACCCGGCCCCCTCCCTCCCAAAACCCCCCACCAATCCCCCCAAAAACACCAGGAGGTCGCCCTGCGCCTCGACATCGAGAGCAAGCGCGCCGCCCGCCTCGCCTGCTCCGGCTGGCGCCGCGGCGTCGGCGACGCCGTGCGCTCCGTCGGCCTCCCGCCCGACGACCTCGCGCGCCTCGTGCTCGGCCCCGCGGCCCTGCGGTGGCAGGCGGCGCGCTACCTCGCCCACATCAGCAGCAGAGCCGCCGCGGCCGCCGCGGACGGCGACGACGGCCGCCCCCACGGCGACCGCATCGACCGGGGGTTTGCGCTGCGGGTCGAGCGCCGCGCGGCCGAGGACGCGCGGGACAGGGCCGACCGGTGCGCGGCGCGGCGGCACGCCGAGGTCGCCCGGCGCCTGAGGGCGGCCTTCCCCCGCGCCTGGACGCTCGTCTTGGACCTGGACGCCGGGGCGCTGGCCGGGACGGTGCTGTCGCACTGGCCGCGGCGGTGGGGGAGGAAGAAGGAGCGGCGGCAGCGGCAGCAGCAGCAGCAGCAGCAGCAGCAGCAGCAGCAGCAGCAGCAGCAGCAGCCGCAGCAGCAGCAGCAAGGCGGCGCCGGCGGCGGCGGGAGCGACAACGACGACGACAACGACGAGGGCGACGAGAGCGACGAAAGCGACGAAGTCGACGTCGACGACGACAGCGACGATGACACCGACGACTACGAGGGGGACTGGGGCGAGCACGAGGGCGAGCGTCGGAGGCTGCTGCGGCGGCGCGATCGCCTCGAGCTCCGCAGGGGGCTCAGGGCACTCGCCGCGGGCGACGGCCTCCCCTGGCTGTGGGCGCTGGGCGCCGTGCACGCGGCGCTCGTGAGGGGGGTGCCGTCGCTGGCGCGCGTGCGGCTGACGGTCCGGTGCACGGCGCGGGCGCCGCGGCCGTGGGCGGCGGCGCCGGGCTCGCCCGGGGGGTGGGTCATGGGGGCCGCAGCCCACGGCTTGGGCGGCGGTGACGGCGACGACGGGGGTCAGAGCGGCAGCAGCTGGGTGACCACCAGCGACGACTCGGAGGAGGGCGGCGGCAGCGGCGGCGCGGAGGAGGAGGGCGGCGGCAGCGGCGGCGGCGGGGGCGGCGGCGCGGAGGAGGAGGCCGCCGCCGCCGAAAACGGCGGCGACGACGACGACGACGAAAACGACGACGGCGGCGGCGAAAGCGACGACGACCACTGGTTTCCCCCGGACGCGCTCAACATGGACGGTCCCGAGGCCGATGCCGCGCGCGACGCGGCCTTCGACTGGGGCATGGGCTTCGCGCGCGACATGGTCGCGGCCGCGCGCAGGTGGGACCTCTGGGGCGACGTGGAGGAGGAGGAAGACGAGGGCGGCAGCGGCGGCGGCGGCGGCGGCGGCGGCGGCGGCAACAAAAACGACGGCTTCGCCTCCCTCGCCCGGCCGCAGCGCGGCCCCGCCCGCCGCCGCGTCGCCCGCCTGCTCGGCCTCCCGGACTCGGCGGCGGCCGTCGCCCTCCTCCCGCCGCCGTCCTCCAAGAAGCAGCAGTTGCAGCAGCAGGCGCAGGACGCGCCCCTCCTCGCGCTCCCGCCCTTTGCGCTCGAGCTCAGGCTCGTCGGCGGCGCGTCGCCCCTCGACGTCCGCGGCTGGCAGCAACTGGCCCATCTGGCGCCCTGCCTCTGCGCGCTCGAGCTGCCCACGCCCGGTAGGGACGGCGGCGAGGAGGACGGCGGCGGCGGCGGGCACGGGCACGGCCACGGTGGGGGCCACGGTGGCGGTGGCAGCGGCGGCGGCGACGACGACGACGACGACGACCAGAGCAGCAGCCTCTCCGCCGCGGGCGGCGGCGACGGCGGCGGCGACGGCAGCGACAGCGCGACCGGCGGCGACGACGACGAGCACGACCAGCAGCCCCCGGCGGCCGCGCGCTTCGTGCCTGCCGCCGCCGTGCCCCAGATCGTCGCGGCGCTCGCGGGCGGCGGCGGCGGCGGCGGCCCTTTGTCGGCGGCGTGGGGGCCGGCGCCCTCTTCTTCGCCGCCGCCCCCCCCGCGCTCGCGCTCGCGCCTGCGCCGCCTGCTGCTCTCGGTCGAAGTGCCCCCTGAGAGCGCCGCGTACGGCCGGGGGCCCGACCTCGACCCGGCGGGGACCCCCTCGAGCGAGGCCGTCGACGCGGGGCTCGTGGACGCGCTGCTGCGGCCCCTGCTGCTGGCAGGGCAGGCCGGGGGGGGCGGGGGCTTTGGCGCCGGCGGCGACGGGGGCGGTTGGAACCCCCTCCCCTCCGCCTCTGCCGCCGCCTTCTCGTCCTCCCGGCTCCTCCCGACCCCCCCGCTGCTGACCGAGGACGCGCGCCGCGCCCTCCGCGCGCAGCCGCTCGAGCTGCGCGCCGTCGCGACGATCGGCGCGCTCGCGCAGCTGACCAGGCTCGAGCTCAGCACTTATGGCGCGCTGTCGGCCGAGAGCGCCGCGGCGGCTGTGGCCCCGCTGCGTTGCCTGCGCTCGCTCCGGCTGACGTGCGGGTGCGGCGCGGCGTCGACGGCCCCCCTCCTCCTGATGACGGCGCCGCACCCTTCTGGGGCGACTGCCGCTGCCCCGGCGGCCGCGGCCGCCGCCGCGGTGCCGCGCCTTCCGCAGCTGGCGCCGCCGGAGCTGCTACTACCGCCGCCGCCAGACGCCGCGGCCTCCTCTCTGCCGCAGCCGCCCCCCGACCCCTCGCCCCCGCGCCGCGGCCTGCGCTCCGTCTCCCTGCCGGTGCTCGTCACGCGCGAGGCCCTGCGCCGCCTCGCCGCTGAGGCCGCCCCTGCCGACGCAGGGGGGGGGCCGTCGCGGCGCCAGCGCGGCCGCAAAAAGGCGGGCGCCGTGCCCCGCGCGCTGCGCGCCCTCCACGTCCTGGGCTTTGCCGACGCCGAGCCCCGCGTCCCGCCCCTTCCCGGCCCGGGCGACCTCGGCGCGGCCCTCGCCGCCTGCCCCGAGCTACGCCTCGTGCTCCTGAGTGGGCGCGGGCACGCGGTCGCGGGTGGGCGCGCGGCGCTGCGCTTCGAGGCTGAGGCGGCCGACGCGCTGCTGCTTGAGGAGGGCGGCGAGAACGAGGACGACGAGAACGACGAGGACGACGACGACGGCCAGGAGGGTGGTGCCTCCTCCTCCAAAAAGTGGGCGCTCGCCGGCCGCAGCCGCGCGTGGGCGCGCGACGCGGCGCGGCGCTCGGGCAGCGGCGGCGGCGGCCGGCGCCATGCGGGCCCGCTGATGCTGCCGCCGGCCGACTGCCTGCGCGCCGCCCTGGCCGCCGGACGCGGCACCGCCTTCCCCCCGCCCGCCCCCTCCTCCTCTCCCTCCGCCGCCGTCCCTTTCCCGCCTCCGCGCTCCTGGGAGCACGCCGAGGCCGCGGGATGGGCCGTGCTCATGGCGGCCGACGCCACGGCGGCCGTCCTCGGGGGCGCGGCCTCTGAGGCCGAGGCCCGCCAGCTTCGCGGCCTCCCTTGGGACGACTTCTTGGTCGACGACACGGATGAGCAGGAGGACCTGGCGAAATCTGAGGAGGAGGAGGAGGAGGAGGAGGACGACGACGAGAATAACGCCGACGACGAGCGGGACGAGGAGGAGCGCACGCCTTGGAGCGCCCGCAGGGCCCGCCGGCGCGCCTACTTTCGCCCCGTCGGCTTGGCCGCGCACGCGTTCACGGGCGACGACGCGCCCTACTTCGCCGCCGCCGCGCTCGCGCTCGAGGCAAAGGCGGAGATCTCGCGGCGCGTGCGGCGGGAGCAGGAAGAGGCGGTGGCGGCGGGCGCCGCGCCGTCCCCCTTTTTCCGCTTCCGCTCCTTCTTCGTCCCGCCCGTGCCCCCGCCGCGCTTCTCCTCGCGCCTGTGCCGCGCCCCGCCCGAGCGCCTCTGGGCCCCCTGGCGCTGCCTGCGCACGTCCTGGCGCGTCTCGGCCGCGAAAATCGACCGCGCGGCCGAGTCGGGCGGGTGGCTGCTCCCCCGCATCGCGCCCCTGGCCGCGCTGGCGCTCCACGAGGCGGCCGCCCCCCCCCCGCCGGGGATGGGGGGGGAGATCGGCGCCTTTGCGGCGGCGGCGCAGGCGGCCGGCGCGGGGCTTGCGGCGCCGGCGCCCGGCCTCGCGCCCCCGCAGCAGCCCCCGCAGCAGCAGCAGCAGCAGCAGGCCGCCAGGCCGTACGCGGCGTTCCACCGCCTGCCGCCAGACGACGGCCTGTGGCTGGTGCTGCGGCGCTCGGCCGCGCTGCGCGCGGCGTGGGCCCGCTGGGCGGGCACACCCGGCGCCCTCGCCGCGCAGTCGCAGGCGTCGGTATCGGCGGTCGACGCGCTGCGCGGGCTGGCGCACGGCGGGGGGACGGCGTGGGGCGGCTGCGGGGGCGTCGGGGGGTTTCCCGGCCTGGCCGCCAACAACGGCAACGCCAACGCCGGCAACGCCAACGCCGCCACCCACCTGCCGCCGCGCCCGCCCATCCCGGGCTTCGATGTCCCCGGCCTCAGCGTCCCCCGCTCCGGCGGCGGGAGGCAGCGCGTCTGGTGGCGCGGCGCGTGGGGGTACGACTCGGACGACGAGGTGTTCCGGCGGGCGCTCGGCGCCGAGGAGGCCGAGCGGGGGGTGATCGAGACGCGCCGGCGCTGGCGCCCCCGCCGCCGCCGCGAGCGCTGGACGGTCGGTCCCGACGGGGTGCCCGTGGCGGTGCCGCCGGTCGAGGACCGCCAGCCCCGCGGCCGCAGCCGCGACACCGACGCGACGTCGTCGGACGTGGCGAGCAGCAGCGGCTGCGAGCGGGACGGCGACAGCGACGAGGAGGGCGACGAGGAGGACGACGAGGACGACCAGCAGGAGGGGCAGGACGGCGGCCCGCCCGCGCACAACCCCTCCCGGGCGACGATGACTCTCCCCCAGGACTGGTGCGCGCTCGTGAGCGACATGCTCGCGCTCACGCCCGAGGAGGGCGGGTGCGGGCGCGACAGCGCGATGCTGCGGCTGGCCGGCCACCCGGAGAGCGAGACGGCGGACGAGGACGACGCCGACGCGCGCAGCAGCAGCGATGGCGGCGGTTTTTCTTCGGAGGTCGGCGGCGACGGCGGCGTCGGCGTCGCCGCCGAGGGAGCCGCCGATGCGCCGGCAAGAAGCGACGACGACAAAAACAACAACACCAACAACAGCAACGAAAGCGGCGGCGGCTCTGTCGGCCTCGCGGGCCTGCGCCTGCCCACCGTGCGCCGCCTGTCGGCGCTCGTCAGCCAGGGCAGCGACCTCGCGCCCCTGGCCGCGGTGTTCCCCTCGCTGCGCACGCTTGCGCTGGCCGTGCCGCCCAGCGTGAGCGGGTGCCTGTCCGGGCGCCCGCCGCGGCAGGGCGTGCCGGAGCTCTTTTTGTCGCTGGGCGCGGGCAACGACAATGGCGGCGGCGGCGGCGACGGGGGCGACGGCGAGGGCGGCGGCCGCGAGAGGGCGGAATCGCGGTGGTTGAAAGCCGGCCGCAGCGCGTTTGAGGCCCCCCTCCCGCCCCCCGCCGCTGCGCCCCTGCCCGCGCCCCTATGCCCACCCCGCTCCCCCAGCCCCGCGGGCTTCTCCTGCCTCGTGCGCCTCGCCGTCGGCGCCCTCTCCTCCGCGCGCGACCCGCTCGAGCCCTCGGCCGCGCTGGGCGACGCCGTTCTGCTCGCGGCCGCGGCCGCCGCCCCCCGGCTGGAGGCTCTCGAGCTCTCCGGCGTCCTCTCGGTGACGGGGAGGGGGGTCGGGTGCGCGTTGCGGCAGCTCCCCCGCCTCGCCGAGCTCCGGCTCGAGCACTGGCTCGCGACGGCGCGCCCCTCGCGTCCCCAGCAGCTGCCCCTGGCGGCGGCCGCCTTGCCGCCCGGCTTGCGGGTCCTGGCCCTCTCCAACGTGCGCCTCTTTTTGACGTCGGGCGCGGCGGCCGCGGCCGAGGAGCAGCCCGTGCGCCTGCTGGAGGAGGCCGGGCGGCGGCGGCTCGCGGCGGCCGAGGCCGAGCGGCGGAGGCTCGCGGCGGCGGCGGCGAGGAGGCGGGGGCCCGGCGGCGGCGGCGGCGGCAACGGCGGGGCTGTTTCCGAGGGCGCAGGCGGAGAGGAGGGCGACGAGGCCAACGAGGCCAGCGAGGCCAGCGCGCTGGCGCACCGGCTCGAGGCGTGGTGGCTCGTCCCCCCGGGCGACGCGCCGCAGCAGCGGCGCGTGGCGCGCCGCGCGGGGGCGGGGAGCTCGTCGCGCGCGGTCGCGCGCTACTGGCGCGACTGCGCGCTGGCGCGCCTGTCGCTGCGGGCGGCGGGCGCGAGGGCGGCGGCCGCGGCCGCGGCCGGGGCGGCGACGACGGCGGTGGCTGTGCCGCCGCTCGCCGCGCCGCAGCCGTGGGACCCCGTCTGCCCGGACTCGGCCGACGCAGCGGCGCTGCGGCTGAGGGCGCGGCTGGGGGAGCGGCTGCGGGCGCTGCGGGCGGCCGAGGGGGAGGGGGGGGCCGTGGATGAGGGCGGCGAGGTGACGGGCGGCGGCGAGAGGGAGGCGCCTGTCGACGACGCGCGCTTTGTCGACGCGGCCGAGCTGCTGCTGCGGCGCGCGCTCCAGCCGGCGCACGCGGCGCTGTGGTGCTTGCCCGACGAGAACGAGGACGAGGACGGCGGCGACGGCGGCAAAGAGAAGGAGCAGCAGAAGCGGCTCCGCCTCGCCGCCGCGCGCCGGCGCGCCGCGCGCAGCGAGCGCCTGGCCGCCGAGGCCGCCTTCTGCTGCCTGCGCGACCTCACGCTCGCGACGGACCCGGCGCCGCACCAGGCCATGACGTGCCTGCTCCCGGCCGCGGCCGGCTCGCTTGCGCGCCTCCACGTCTCCAGCGGCCCCGGGGCGGGCGCCGGCGGCGACCGCCGCGCGGGCGCGGCCGAGGCGGGCGCCTCCTTTTTCGCCGCCTCGGTCCCGCCCCTGCACGCCCTCGCCTACGGCTTCCTGTGCGGCGCCGAGGCCGCGGCGTTGTGGCTGGTGCCCTGGGCCGACTGGCTGATCGCCCTCGCGCGGGCGCCCGTGCCGCGCGCGGTCGTCGCGGCGGTGGCGTCGGCCGGCGGGAGGGTGCTCGGCGGCCGCGGCCAGGAGGAGGAGGCGGGGTGGGTAGGGGGCGCTGGCGGCGGGCTGGTCTCGCCTCCTTGTTCTTCTTCTCGCCGCCGCCGCGACGACGACGACAAGGCCGACGAGGAGGTGGAGCGCGCGCTCGACGGGGCGTACGAGCTGCCTGGCGTCTGGGAGGGCTTGAGGGAGCGGCAGCGGCAGCGGCAGCGAGGCGGCAACGACGACGGCGACGGCGACGGCGACGGCGACGGCGACGGCGACGACGGAGAGGAGGACGAGGAGAAGGACGGCGCCCGCCGCCGCGCCTCTCGCGCCGCCGCGCAAGACAGCGCGCAGCACTTGCACCTGCGCCTGTGCCGCGCCGCGCACGCGCTCTTCGCCCCGCCGCCTCAGCAGCAGGCCAACAGCAGCACCACCAGCAGCAGCAGCGCGGAGCCGCTGTGGCGCCGCCTGCTCTGGCTGCCCTTCCCGCTCGTGCGGCGCGCGGCGCAGGAGCGTGGGTGGGTGCGGGCGGCGGGGGCGGGGGCGGCCGGGGACTTGGCGGCTCCGCCGCCGCTGCCGCCGCTGCCCCTGCGCCTCCCGCTCCCCCTGGTGGCGTCGGTCGTCGCCGGTGGCGGCAGGGCGGGGGACGCGCGGACGGCAGAGGCCAGGGTCGGCGGCGGCGCCGGTGGCGCCGGCGCCTCTCCCTCCTCCTCCTCCTCCTCCTCCTCCTCCTCCTCCGCCGCCGCCGCCCGCGTCGCTGCCCGCGCCGCGCTCGCGCACGCGGCCGCGCGCGAGGCCTTCGACGAGGCCGTCGCGCTGGCCGCGAGCCGCCACGCGGCCGCCGAGCGCGGGCGCGCCGAGGTGAGCGCGCGCCGCGCCTTTGCCAACGGGGACTGGCTTGTTGGTGGCGGCGGCGGCAGCGGTGGTGCTGGGGGCGGCGGCGGTGCTGGGGGCGCGGGCGCCTCCTCTGCCTCTGGCGCTGCCGCTGCCGAGCCCGTCATCCGCTTCGCCGCGGGCGCCGCGCCGACCACGGCCGCGGCCGTGCGCGCGCGGCTGGTTGGGGTGGACGCGGCGCTGCGGATCTGCCGCCTCGAGCGGGAGCAGGGGCAGGGGCAGGAGGGGACGCAGCAGCAGCAGCAGCAGCAGCTGCTGCTGCCCTCGCCGCTCTTGCCGCTCCCGCCGGCTAGCGGGGGGGGGGCGCGCGCCGCGCTCGAGCTCGCGTCCCGCAGCCGCGAGGCGTCCGCCCTCGCGCGCCGCCGCCTCGCCTCCCCCCGCCGCTGGCCGCCAGACTTCTCCTCGCTCTCGTCCGGGTGGCAGGGGCCGCGCGACGCGCGCCTCGCCGCCGCCCGCGTTACGGGCTCCGGGGGCGACGCCACCGCCACCACCGCCGCCGCTGGCGGTGGCGGCTGCCCCTGGCCCCCGCCCGACGCCGACGCGGCGCTCGCCTCGCACGCGTGGCTCTCCACAACGCTCCCCGGGATGTCGGCGCTCCGCTCCTTACACCTCGACCTGCCCCTCGCGCTGCCCTGGCACCTCCCCGCGCTGCTCGAGTCGGTCGAATTCGGCCTGCCGAGCCTGCGGCACCTCGCCCTGCACGGCCTGGCGGTGCCGGCCACGTGCCGGCGCCCTCGGCTGGTGCGCGCCTTTGCGCGGGCGTGCGGGGGCGAGGGTGGGGGCGCTGGGGGCGAGGGCGGGGGCGGTGAGGGCGGCGGGGCGGCGGGAGGGCAAGGCGCTTGCGGCGCGGATCGCCGTTCCAGCCCTCCCCCCCCCCCTGGCCCCACCCGCGCGCGCGCCGTGCCCCTCGACGCGGTGGACCTGTCGCTCGCGCGGCACGTGGCCGCCATCGCGGCCGTGCCCGCGGCGCTGGCGGCCGCGGCCGTCAAGACGGCGGCCGAGGCCGAGGCCGAGGGCGAGGGCGGGGGCGGGGGCGGGGGCGGGGGCGGGGGCGGCGGGCAGGGCGGCGGCGCGGCTGGAGGCGGCGGCGCGATGGGCGCCGCCGCGGCCGCCGCGGCCGCCGTGGCCGCCGGCGAGCCGCACCCCCACCACCCCCACTTCAACAACGGCGGGACCTTTGCCGTCGGCGTCTCCCTGAGCCCCTCGGGCCTCGTCTCGGCGCTGCTGCGGTGGTGGCGCGGTCGCGGCGGGGGCGGCGGCGGCGGTGGTGGCGCCGGTGCCGGCGCGGCCGGTGCCGCCGCCACCAACCCCGACGACCCCGCGCCGCCGCGCCCCCCTCCGCCCCAAGCGCTGGCCGCGTGGGGGCCCCGCACGCAGCTCGACGGCTGGGTGCTCGCGCGGGACCTGCCCGCGGCCCTGCGCGCGTCGGGCGTGCGCGAGGTGCACGTGGAGCTGCTGCCGTGGGACCCGGCGCCTCCGCCCGAGGAGGACGAGGGGCAGCAGCAGGCGCCTCTGCAGCAGCAGCAGCAGGGGGGCGCCGCGCCCGCGCCCGCGCCCGCGCCCGGCGGCGGCGGCGGCGGCGGCGACGCCAACGGCGGCCAGAACGATGACGACGACGACGCCGACGGCGGCGACGGCCCCCCGAACCAAGGAGGCGGCAATGTCAACGGTGGCGGCGGCAACAACGGGGGCGGGCACGATCACCATAAGATGCCCGGCTTTGTGCCGCTGTTGTCCCGCCAAACGGCGGCGGGGCGAGCGCTCGCCCTCGGCGCGGCCGTCGGCGCCGCAAGCGCCGCCCTGGCGCACCTGCTGTTCGCACGCGCCGTCCTGGCGGCGCTGGGCCTGTGGTGGCGCGGGGTCGTGCGCGGGCTGGTCGTGGCGGCGTGGCGGCTGCTCTTCTGAGCGAGAGAGGGATGTGAGTGAGGGGGGGGAAAGAGCGGCGCTTCGCTTGCTCAAAACGCAAAAAAGCGCCACGCGCCGCCGCTGCCTCCACCTCACTTTTGCCGCGTCATTCTTAGAGAAACCTTCTTAGACAACACGAACGCTTCATTTTATTCCTCCTCCTCCCACCCCTTCCCCCCGAAACACTGCTGGGGCGCGCGCGCGCGCGCACCTTGTTCTTCCCCGAAAGAAAGAGAGAGGACAACGCCATTGCCCCCCCCTCCCCGCCGCGCGCGCTCTCGACCGGTCGATCCCCAGGCCGAGCGTGGCGGCTGTGCGTGTGCCCCGGCACCGTCAGAGCAAGGCTCATCTTGCACATCTCCTCTGCAGTCGTCGTCGCACTTGAAGAACAAAGAGCGGGTGCGAAAAGATAAGGACGACGACGACGACCACCGACCTCCTCCGCCGGATCCCTTCCCCCCGCGCGCGCCCGCGCCCGCCTCCGCGGGATCGCGGACCGGCATCAGACACCACCCGATCGACCTGTGGCGTGGACGGTGCCGTTTCCTGAACGACAACCAATGCAGCCCGAACGGCGGGAGCCCGTGCTGGCGGCGGCAGCGGCGACGGCGCCGCCCGCAACCGCAACCGCCCCAGCCGCCACTTCGCCGCCGCCTCCAGCGAGCGCCGGCCTCGTGCGCCGCGCCCACCCTGGCGAGGACGACGACATGGCCGACGCCGGACCCGTCGCCGCGATCGAGCAGCCCCCAGCTGCCGCCGCCGCCGCCCCTGCGCCGACCGCAGCACTCGGCCCGCCCGCCCCCAAGCGCGCGCGGCTGCCCAACGACGCCGGCGGCGGTGCCGGCGACGCCAGCAGGCCCGGCAGCGCCGAGCGCGTCGCCATGGCCGCGGCCGCGGCCGAGGGCGCCGCGCGTGAGGCGCTCAATGGCGTCGGCGGCGGAGAGGAGGAGGAGGACGGCCACGGCGCCGGCGGCGGCTACGACGACGCCGACGACCCGGGGGCCGGGCCGCGCGGCCGCGTCGGCACGAGCGGCGGAGGCGGGATGAGCGCCTTCCTCGGTGGAGGAGGAGGGTATGGCCAGCAGCAGCAGGAGCAGCAGCATGACCGGCGCAGGCACACGGCCCGGCGCGCGCTCGGCGACAACTTTGAGGACCCGCAGCAGCAGCAGCAGCAGCAGCACCGGCAGCAGCAAGGCGCGGGGGCGGCGGCGGCGCCTCCGGCCCCTCCTGTCGGCGGCCTCTCCGCCTCCGACCCGGGCGCGCTGCCGCGGCCGCAGCAGCAGCAGGCCCAGCCTCCCTCGTCGTCAAAGGCCGGGCTGGGCGCGCAGCTGCTGCACGCGGGGCAGGCGCTGCTGCGGCCCATCTTCCGCACCGGCAGCGGCGGCAGCAACGGCGGCGGCGTCGCCGGCGGCGGCGGCGGCGACAACAGCAACAACCCCGCCCCTGCCCCCGCCAACGGCAACGGCAACGGCAACGGCAACGGCAACGGCAACAGCAACGGCAACGGCCACGGCAGTGGGTGGCGCGGCGCCGCGGCCCGCGCGCTGGGCCTGGCCAGGGGCGTAAGCGGCGCCGCTGGCGGTGACGCCAAGGGCCTGCAGGAGACGCGCTCCGCGCCTGCCGCGCCTGCCGCCGCCGCCTCCGCCGCCGCCGCGCCGCCCCCGCCGCGCGGCCAACCACCCCACCCCCACCACCCCCACGCCGCCTCGCACGTCCCGCACGCCGTCGCCGCGGCCGCGGCCGACGCCCACCCGCCGCACGTGCTGCTGCACGCCACGCACTACCACCCGCACGCGCACCCGCTCGGCGCCGGCAGCAGCCCTTTCCTCGAGCAGCAGCAGCAGCAGCAGCAGCAGCAGCAGCAGCAGCCGCAGGGGCGGGGCGCTGGCGCCGCCGCCTCTGAGCTCGAGGACGAGGGCGCGCCCTGCCCGCGCGCGCTGCTGCCGCTCCCCCGCGCGGACGAGCGGCCCTTTTTGGTCGTCTCGAACGGGCAGGTGCGCCCGCTGCCGGCAGCAGCAGACGCCTCCGGCACCGCCTCCGCCTCCGCCGCCGCCGCCGCCAGCACCGCGGCCGAGGCCGCCGCGTACGAGGAGGCGCTCCGGCGCGAGCGCGCGCTGCGCGCCGTGCACTACGGCGCGGCCGCCTCGCGCGGCGCCAGGCCCTACATGGAGGACCGGCACACGGTCGTGGCGGCCCTCGTGCCTGTGCCGCAGGGCCACCCGCTGCCCGCGGCCGTCGACGGCGCGGCGGCTGCGGCGGCGGCCAACGGTGGCGGCGACCCCGCTCCCGAGGCAACAGCAACAACAACAACGGCCACAGCACCACCACGACAGGGTAAGCCCCCGCCCTTCCTGGGCCGGGGCGCCCACTTCCACCCGCCCCCCTTACCCCGCGAGCCCCCCTCCCCCGCGCGCGACGCCGCGCTCGAGGCCGCTGCTCACTGGTCGGCGCGCCACCACCGCGCGCACGCGGCCGCGCTCGAGGCGGCGCTCGAGGCGGCGCGGCACCCGCCGGCGGTGGCGGCGATCGGGTCCGGGGGTGGTGTTGGGGCTGGCGGAGCGCCCGCTGCTGCCGCCGCCGAGGGGGCGTTCCGGCCGATTGGGCTTCAGCAGCAGCAGGAGGGCGGCGGCGGCGGCGGCGGCTCGGGCGGCGGCGGCCCCTCGGCGTCGGCAGCCTCGCTGCTGCTGACCGGCCACCACAACCCGCTGCTCGTCACTTCGCACCCGGTGCCCCTCGGCGGGGGCGGCGCCGCGCACCGCGCCGACGTGCACCGCGGCCCCGCCGAGCAGCAGCAGCAGCAGCAGCAGCAGCAGCAAGGCGCCCCCTCGTCGCCCCTGCTCCTCCTCGCCGAGGGCGTCGCCGGCGCGGCCGACGCGCGGCGCGTCCTGTCGCACGGCCCGCACAGCTACGCGGCCATCTTCGACGGGCACAACGGCGCGGGCGCGGCCGAGGTGGCCGCGGGGGCTCTGCACGTGCTGCTGGCCGCGGACGAGGGCGTGAGGGCGGTGCTGCAGCGGCGGCAGCACCAGCACGAGGAGGAGGAGAGGGCGGAGGAGAGGAGGGCAAAGGCGGCGGCGGCCAACGGCGACGCCGCCGGCGCCAACGGCAACAACGACGACAACAACCCCGCCGCCGCCGCCGCTCCTCCCTCCTCCCCCCCGCAGCCCCGCCCCCTCTCCCCGCGCGCCGAGGCCGCCGTCGTCGCCGCCGCCCTCCGCCGCGCCTTCAGCCGCGTCGACGACCTCGTCCTCGCGGCTGCGCGCCGCTCGAAAGGGCGCACGCGCGACGGCGCCACGGCGCTCGCCGCCCTCCGGCTGGGGGGGCACCTGTACACGGCCCACTGCGGCGACAGCCGCGCGGTCCTGTGCCGCGACGGCCGGGCCGTCAGGCTGACGGAGGACCACAAGCCGCACTTGCCCGGGGAAAGGGCGCGCGTGGAGGCCGCGGGCGGGCGGGTGGACTTCCAGCGGTGCTGGCGCGTGGTCGTCGAGCCGCGTGACGGGAGGCCCGGGTCGGGCCTGGCGGTGTCGCGGTGAGTCCTTTTTTTGGTTCTTTTTTTGGTTCTTTATGTTTGGTTTTTTTTTGCTCGTTTCTCTCTCTTTCTTTCTTAGGCCGGAGGTCGAGCGCCGGCCCCCGGTCATTCCTTGTTCGACCGCGCGCGCGCGCGCGAGGACCCCTCTTGGCCCCCCACACACAAAGAAGCGCTCACACCGCCCCTCCCCCGCAAACCACGAAAAACCAACACAAAAAAACAAACACAGCTCCCTCGGCGACCTCGACTTCAAGGAGCCCGGGCCCTTTGTCTCCGCCGACCCGGACGTCGCCCGCACGCCCCTATTGCCCCACCGCGACCGCTTCGTCGTGCTCGCGTCGGACGGCCTGTGGGACGTGATGACAGACTCGGATGCGGTGGCGGTGGCGGGGGCGGCCATTGCCGCGCTCGAGCGGCGGCGGCGTGTGCTGCTCGAGGCCGGCGAGGGCGTGGCGGCTGGGGTCGGGGGAACGGGTGGGAATGGCGCTGGCGGGGGCGGTGGTGGTGGGTTTCCTGGGAGGCTCCCCAGCGCTGGTGGGTTTTTCGTCGCGGGCGGTGGCTCGGGGTCGGAGCAGGAGGAGCAGGAGCAGCGGGTGGCGTCGGCGGCGGCGGCGCGCGCGGCGCGCGTGGCGGCCGACGCGCTGCTGCACGAGGCGCTGCGCCGGGGGACGCTGGACAACGTGACGGTGGTGGTGATGCTGCTGGAGTGGCGGTGAAGATCCTCCTGCTTTTTGTTCCCTGTTCCTTGTTCTGTCCTTATTAGAGAGCGCTTCCCTGAAACTGTCGACGCGTCGAGAGAGAGAGCCCCCCACCGCCACCGCCGCCGCCGGTCGCGCCGCCCCGGCCTGGCCGCGACGCTCTCTTTGTCCCCTCTTCCACGGCCGCGCAAGGCACGGGAGAGAGCCACCGACGTGAGCGCCGTCGCTTCCTTCTTCTACCTTTCGACCTCGACACCCTCGCGCGCCCCCTATCCCGTAAACAGAAGACGCGCGAGCGCGCGCGCCCCCAAAGCCAAAACTCCTCGTGCGTTTCTCTCTCTGTCTCTGGTCCCGCGCGCCCCTCGCGCGTGTGTCAACCCCGGCGGCTCCTTCAAATAAGGGCGGCGCCGCGGGCTGCCGAGGACTCCCGGGCCCGCGCGCGCGCCACGGCGACACGCGAGCCGCGAGCTTGTCGCCGCGCGCGCTAGAAAGAGAGAGAGAGCGCACGGAGGCCTACAGCCTTTGCCCCCCGGCAGGCTTTCGGCCGAGCCCCCCGCCCAAAGGAGGGTCTCTGAAGCAGGCAAAGGTCCAGCCATGACGCGACCAGCACCAGCACCAGCAGCAACAGCAGCAGCAGCATCCAGGAGGAGGAGGAGGAGACGACCCGGCCCGCTGCTGGCCGCCGTCCTCGTCGCCGCCGCCCTCGCCGCGGCGTCGCCGTCGGCCGCGTCGGCCACCGCCGCCCCCGTCCGGAGGGACGCCGCGCCCCGGCCCGAGCCCGGGGCGCCCCAGCCGCCGAGCCTGCTGTTCGACGCGCTGCGCGTCGCGCGCGTGGGCTCGCTGCTCGAGGCGCCCGAGTGGAGCGAGGCGGCGGCGGCCGCAGAGGCGCGGCAACAGCAGCAGCAATCGCTGCGGCGGCTGCTCGGCGAGGGCGACGAGGCCGTCGCCGCCACCGCCCCCTCGCCGCTGCTGCAGTTTGATCGCACCTCCGTGCTCGAGGGCCGCCGCCGGCGCGCCGCGGAGCGCAGGGCCGCGGGGGTGCTCCCCCCGGGCGCGCGGCTGCTCGTGCCCCTGGAAAAGAGGACGGTGGCGGCGGGGTTGTTGGTGGGGGGGGCCAGCGGCGACGAAGAGAGCGGCGGCGGCGGCAGCAGCAGCAGCAGTAGCAGCAGCAGCAGCACCAGCCTCCCCGTCGCACTCGCCGGCAACGTGCCCATGTCGTCCGTGCGGCCCTCGGACGCCGACGTTGTGATGCTGCCGAGCCCGCCCCAGCAGCAGCAGCAGCAGGCTTCGCCGCCGCTGCTCCTGCCGCCCGCGCCCGCGCCCGCCCGCGCCTCGCCGCCGCCCCCGGCCCCCGCCGAACAACAACCCCCGTCGTCCTCCCTCTCGCGCGGCCGCAAGCTCGCCGGCCTCTGGCGCCTCGGCGCCCCGGCCTCGGCCTACTACCCGCCCATGACCCCCCAGAAGGACGTCGCCATGGGCCTCATCTACGGCGGGCGCGAGGCGCAGCGCCACAACGGCCTCGCGAACCGCCTCGTGGCGGGCAGCCCCGTTGGCTATGGGGGGGGCTACGACCCGCGAAACTCAAAGCTGGCCGCCTACTTACAGACGTGGCTCGCCGTCGCCGACGACTCGGCCGACGCGCAGCAGCTGCAGGGCAAGAAGAGGTACAAGATGCCGGCGATCTCGATCAAGGACACGTCGCTGCCGATCGTCCAGGGCCCGCTGAACGTGGGCTCCGGCGGCAAAAAGCCGTTTGCGCCGGGGAGCACCGAGCCCGTGGCGGGGCCTTGGTATCTGGACGACGACGTGCTCGCGCGGGAGCCGGCGATGCCGAGCCGCGCCGAGCAAAAGGCCGAGCGGAAGGCGAATTATAGGCCACGCGTGCCCAACGCGGTGTCGGGGGGAAGGAGCGAGGCGGAGGGGGAGGAGGAGGACGCGGCGCGGCTGCTGACGCAGCCCGCGCGCGACGACGGCGTCTCGCCGCGCCTGGAGGGGGTGGTGGGGCGCGAGTCGTCGCCCAACCTCGTCACGAGCTACGCCCGGGGCAAGCTGCCCAACGACGTGAGCCTGCGCCCGCGCGCGCCCGGGCCCAGGCGCGCGCGGCCCAACCGGGTCACGGGCCCTGGCGGCGGCGGCGGCGGCGTCGGGGGCGCGGCCGACGCAGCGGCGGCCGAGGCCGAGGAGGAGGAGCGGGCGCGGGCGACGGCCTTGGCCGGGGGAGCCGTGCCGCCCGAGATGTGGCAGCTGGACGAGTGGTCGCCCGAGATGCTCGGCGACGACGACGACGGTGCCCTCGGCGGCGAGTTCTCGATGGGCGAAGAGCAGGAGGAGGCGGAAAAGGTGGAGGCGGAAGAGGAGGAGGAGGAGGAGGGTTGGGAGGGGGAGGAGGAGGAGGCGGATGCTGGCGAGGGCGGCCCGGTCGCCGCGGACGAGCGCGCGTCCGCGGCGGCCGCGTCCACGGCGTCCGCGGTGGGCGCGCTCGAGGCCGAGCAAGAGGCGTCCACCGGCCGGCCGGCGGAGCCCGGCATGATGCGGATGGTGGTGGCGGGTCCGGCGGCGTCTTTGGCTGCGGCGCCCCCAGCGGCCGCGGCCGCGCCCCCTCCTCCCCCTGGGCCGCCGCTCCTCCGCCTCCTCCCCGAGATGCAGCCCTCCGCGGCGGCCCTCGCCGCGCTCGCCGCCGCTTCGGCCCCCTCGACCGCGACCGCAGCGGTGGGCGTGATGGCCCCCGTCGCCGATGCTGCTGCTACTGCGGCGGCGGGGACGATGGCGCCCGTTGCCGCTTTGTCATCGTCGCTCCCGGCGGGCGCCGCCGCCGCCGGCGGGCGCCGCCGCCGCCTCTTGTCGGCAGCGCCGCCGCCGCCGGCGGGAGGACCCTCCGCCGCGCTGACGCAGCAGCAGCAGGAGCGCCGGCCCGTGATGACGACCCCGCTCTTCGACGGCCTCGTCGCCACCGTCTCCACGGAGCTGCTGTCGCGCCTGCCCCCCAAGGCGCAGCGCGACGAGGACGACGCCGCAGCAGCGCGCGCGCTGGCAGAGGCCGAGGCGGCGCTCCTGCTGCTGCGGCCCGAGCAGCAGGGAGAGCAGCAGCAGCAGCAGCAGCTGAGGCCCCGGGACATGGCGCAGTGGGCGCAGTGGGCGCAGCACGCGGCCGACCCGAAAGGGTGGTACGCGCAGCAGGAGGCGATGTTGCTGGAGCAGAAGGAGAAGGAGCAGCAGCAGCAATCGTCGTCGTCGTCGCCGCAACAGCAGCTGCAGCCGCCCCTCCTCCTGCCCCCTCCGGGCACCCCGCTCGTCCCCGGAGGGATCCAGGCCGAGCTCGGGCGCGCCGTACAGACGGCGACGCAGCTGTCGGCGGCAGGCGCAGGCCAGCCGAGGGCCGTGGCCGCCTCCGGGGCCGACGCCGTTTCGGCCGCGCGCGAGGGCACGGGGGAGAACCCGACGGGCGCGGCGGCCGGGGTTGACGCCCGGGGGGGCTGGGCGGTGGTCGCGGCCAACTCGGTGCTGCGGGTGCTGCGGCTGCAGGTGGAGAAGGAGCAGCACGAAGGCGCGAGCGGCGGCAGCGGCAAGGCGCCACTGCTGCCAACTCTGCCGCTCTTGCCGGAGCAGCAGCGGCGACCGGCGGCCGCCACAACTGCGTCCCCGGAGCCGCCCCTGCCCCCCCCCGGCGCCGCGCGCACGGTCCCCCTGGCCTCCCTCTTCGCCGGCGCCCTCCCCGCCGAGTACTCCGGGCTCGCGCGCGCGGGCCTCCTGGGCGTGGCCGACCCCGCGGTGCTGTTTGATCGGCAGCGGCGGCGGTTTGTGGTGGTCGCGGTGGCGAGGGACGCCTCCTCTCTGCGGCCGGCGGCGGCGGCCGAGGGTTCTTCTTCGCCCCTGCCCCCACTCGTGCTGGTGGCTGCGAGCGCGGCCGACGGCGCCCGGCCGGACACGGGCGGCTGGGTGGCGGCGGCGCTGCCGGCGTCGGTGCCTGCTGCTGCGGCCGCGGGTGGCGAGGGCGAGCCGGCGGCCCCGCCCACGGCTGCCGCCGCCGCCTCGTGTGGCGCCGGCCTCCGCCCCGAGTTTTACCACCCGCAGGCGAGCGTCGACACGTACGGCCTCTACGTCACGGGCGTGGTGCTGTGCGTGCCGCTGGAGAGCGAGCAAGAGGAGGGTGCTGCCGCCGCCGCCGCCCCTGCCGCCGCCCCTGCCGCCGCCCCTGCCGCCGAGAGCGCCGGCCCGCTGCTGCTGGCCTTGCCCAAGGGCCCCCTCTACCGCGGCAGCTCGCGCCTGCCCGTGGCGGCGTGGACGGGCGACGACCTGCACGCGGCCGTGGACCCGCGGACGTACGACGCGGCCCTGGGCGACTTTGTTCCAGGTGAATGAGTTGAGAAGGGCGGGGTTGTGTCTTTGTTCTCCTCGGTCGCGCCGTGTCGCCCGCCCGCGCGCGCTGACGCCCCCTCCCCCCGCGCCCCCCCCCTTAAATTGAAACGAAAAACAACAAAACAGAGTCGTACTACCAGATCCAGCCGGCGCAGGCTCAGGCGCCCGACGACTACCGCCGCCTCGCGTCCATGGAGGGGTGGGCGGCCGAGGCGATGCCGCCGCTGTCGTCGCCAGAGGCTGCAGCAGCAGCATCCGTCGACCGATGGGGCGCCCCCGCGGCCGGCGCCGCGTTTTTCGTCGCCCAGGAGCGCCGCTTCGGGGCGCCGTGCCCGCCCGCCAAAAACAACTCCTCTAGCCCCTCCTCCTCCTCGGCGTGCGGCGACACCTTCTCGACGTTCACGGTCGCCGCGCTCGGCGGGACCAGCGCGCTCGAGGACCTCGGCGCGGGGTGGGCAAGCGGGGGCGCGGGCGCGGGCGCAGGAGGCGGCGGCGGCCGCCGCGCACCCTCGTCTTCCTCCTTGTCCTTTTACTCCGGCCCTCTGCCGACGCTGTCCGCGGCGCTGGTGGCCCGGGGCCTCGAGCAGCGCGGGTCCGACTATGACGAGAGGCTGGGGTACCTGCGCCAGCCCATGCCGACGCCCGCGCAGCGGGCGGCGCTGCTGGCCGAGGAGGGGCAGCAGCAGAAGGCTGGCGCGGCGGGGGGGGGGGGGCGCGGGCGGCGGGTGGTGGGCTCCGGCGGCGGCGGCGGCGGCAGCTAACAGCGCAGGGGCGCGCGCCCCTCGGATCCCAGACGTCGACGATCACGAGGACGACGAGTCCAAGGAGGACCTCCTGCTGCCGCGGCCGGGCCTGCTCGACTCGGGCGAGCTCGACGTTTTTTACGGCGCGGCGTACGGAGGCGGGGCCGGAGGAGGGGGCGGCGCCAACGACGGCGGCGACGCCGACGACGGCGCGCGGCTTTGGGCGGCGGGCAAGGCCGTCCTGCCCGGCGCCGCCTACCTGGACGGCCTGCCGCGCGCGGCCGTCTACTATGCCGTGACGCGCCCGCGCCTGGCCGGGCCCTTCTGGCCCGGGCGCGCGGGAGGGGGCGGCCTGAGCGTCGGCGGCGGCGGCGGCGGTGCGGCCGCAGGCGCCGGCGCCGCCCTGGCCGGCCCCTCGTCGTCGTCGTTTTCGCCGCCGCCGCCCCCGCTCGCGCGCGGCGTCATCGCGCAGGGCGGCCGCACGCCCCTGGGGCTGGCCTTTCCCGCCGTGGCCCTGTCGCGCAACGGCTCGGCCCTGTTTGCGTTCGCCTACAGCGAGGGGCCCGGGGGCTGGGCGGCGTCGCCCGGCAGCAAAAACAGCAGCAGCAGCGGCAGCCCGACCAGCCGCCGCCGCCGCCAAACCATCCTCCTCCCCGACGGCGCGCCGGCCTTTGCCGGCGCCGCGGTCGCGGCCGTGTCGGGCCCGCGCGCGGCCATCGCCTACAGGGCCGGGCCCGTGGTCGTCCAGCGCCGGGGCGCCGGGCCCGTGACGTCCGCCCCGATCCCTGGGCTGAAGGGGCCCGCGGGCGAGCCCGTGCTGCGCATGGGGCCGGTCTCGGTGGCGGTGGCGGTGGCCTTGGCGGCGGGCGGGGGCGGCGGTGGGGGCGCGGGTGGTGGCGGGACCGGGGCGGCGGCGGCGTCGGCCCGCTTTGCGACGGCGACGGCCTACGCCGCGACGCAGCCCGTCTGGGCGCCGACCGAGGCGGCGCCGACCAACCTGGGCGTGTGGGTCGGGGCGGTCGACGTGGCCGAGTAGAGAAGGAGGAGGAGAGAGAGGAGAGGAGAGGAGGAGGGCGGCGGGCCGGCCCCCGGGGGGCGAGGCGGCACCGCCGCGGCGGCGGACAACTCTTTTGTTTTGCTTTTTTCGTGTGAAAAAATTTTTGGGTGTACAATGCGTCTGCGGGTGTTACATATGGGTCTGTCTGTGTGTGTCTGTGTCTGTGTGTGTTTGTCTGATGCCCCGTGTGTGCGCGATAAAAAAAGGGGGCGCTCAGCTCTCTTTCTCAGCCCCGGGCGCTCGGCGCAAAGCCAAGGCGCCGCCCGCCATAGTCGAACGCGGTGTGGTAGGCGCCCAGGAAGACGTCGCCCAGGATCCAGAGGGGACCGGCGGGGACGTCGAGGCCGATGAAGCCGCTCACGCACGTGGGGGAGCCGCCTGTTGGTCGTTTTTTTGTGTGGGGTTTTTTGTGTGCGTGGGGGGGGGGGGAAAGGGGGGGAGTGAGCGTTGGCGCCGGGGGGGGCACAGGCGCGCGCGCGAGTGTAAAAGAAAGGGCCCGCTCGCCCCCAAAAAGAGACACGGCGCCGGTTGGAATCCTCGGGATCAACGCCACGCACCCTCGTCGATGCGCAGGACGTAGTCGGTCGGGTCCAGCTCAAAGGGCTTGCCCGCGATCGTCAGCACCAGTTTTGGGAGTTTTGGCACGTCGCGGCACCGGAGCATGGCGGGCCCCCCGAAATCCAGCGACTCGCACAGGCTCTCCACGGCCGTGGTGATCTGGGCGGCCGTCTCGTTGTTGTGCAGGGCCGCGCGGACGTACTCGGCGGCTGTCGTGCAGAACTCGCACGCGACGCCGTTTTGCTGTTGCTGCTGTTGCGTCGAGGCGCCGCCGTTTTTGCTGTTCTCGGCGGCGGCCCCCGCCCCCGAACCCGCCGCCCCGTTGTGCCCGTAGCGCGCGCGCACGCTGTCGGCGGCGCGGTGCCAGCGGTCGGCGGCGGCGTCGGGCAGGCGCGACGAGACAAAGGGCTGGCGGTGGAGCGGCTGGCGGTGGAGCGGAACAACAGAAGACTCCTCCTGCTCCTCCTCGCGCAGCATGGGCCGCCCCCCAGGCACGGCCGCCCGCAGGCCGCGCCGCCGCAGCGACGGCCGGCGCGCCGCCTCCTCCTCCTCCTTGCCTCCTCCCCGCCGCCCCGACGCGCACAGGCCCACGCTCGTGCACACCTCGTCCAGCGGCAGGGCCTGCACCGCGTCGATGATGCCCGGCAAGTAGTCGCGCACGAGCGTCTTGCACTGCAGCGTGAAGGCGCTCTCGGCCCCCAGCTGGCGGTTGAGCGCGGCGACGGCGGCCGAGGGGCCCGCGATTAAAGAAGTTCCCGTGTCGGCGATGGCCGCGCAGCCCCCTGCCTGGGCGCTGCAGGGGGAGGAGGAGGAGGCGATAGAGGAGGTGGTGGGAGAAGAGACGGAAGAGGAAAAAGAGGGAGAAGAAGTGGGAGAAGAAGAGGGCGAAGAAGAAGCCGGCTCCGCCGCCGCCGCCGCCGCCGTCGGCGAGGACGGCGAGGAGGGCGAAGGCGGCTGCGCCGCCAGCTCAATCCCGTCGACCTTGAACTCCCAGTAGGCCGCGCGCGTGACGGGCACCCACGTCCTCGGCCCTGCAGCGCGGGCCTCGTCCATCCCGCCTAGCAAGAGCTCGCCGCCCACGGTGGCGTTGGGGTCGCGCGACAGCCAGAAGGAAAAGAGGGGGGCCGGGAGCAAGCCCTGTTGGACGGCCGACTCGAACGGCGGGGGCGCGCCCGTGACGGCGATGGCCGGGAAGGCCATGCCCTGTTGAGTTTTTTTTGGTTTGGTTGTTTTTCAGGGTGTTGGGGTTGGGGTTAGGGGGGTTGAGTGGGGGGGGGGGGCGTGGGCAGCGCGCTGTCCTCCTTTTTTTTGGGGGGGGGTTGCTCTCGCGGCCGAGAACCTGAAATGGCGCAAATTTCGCCTTGGCTTCCCCAACGCACCAGAATCCCGTCAAACTTGGCCGCCACGAACGTCAGCCCCGGCTCGCTGACCGCCTCGGCGAACAGCTGCCCCTCGATCCCCAACCCGCCCCAGCCCAAGTTGTCGCGGCTCAGGTACCCGCTCAGCGACCCCGTGCCGTACTGGATTTCAAACTTTGTCCCGTTCTTCTTGTGGGAATTCGAAAGATCCGAGTCGTACTGGTTGTGGAGGCGGCACGCGATGTTGAATAAGGCGCAGCGGGACGAGGGGACCCAAAGGTTGCTGGATCCCGTGTCGAAGATGACGGAGAAGGCTTGAGGGGGGGTGCCCAGGGCGATGGGGCCGTAGTACTGTGGTTCCGTGTTTTTTTTGAGGGGGAGGGGGGGGCGTCAGGCGCGAGGCGTCGGCGGCGTCCGGGGGGGGGCGCGGCGTCGGAGGCCCGAGTCTGACCTGCGCATCCATGAAGTTGAGGAGCGGCACGACGCCCTCGTCGTCGCCGTTGCTGGCGCTGGCGCTGCTGGCGACGGGCGGGGACTTGCGCTGCAGGGACACGCGGATGGGCGACGGGGCGGAAGGAGAGGGAGCAGCAGCGGCATCAGCATCAGCAGCGACCAGCAGCATCAGCATCGCCGCCGCCGCCCCCATCGCGCGGGCGCGCCGGGACAGCGGCATCGCGCGCGTCCGCGCCGGGGAGTGGTCGGAGAGCGGGGGGCGAGACACGCGCGCGCGCGAGAGCGTTTGCGGTTTTTTTGGGGGGGAGGATGATGTGGTGTTTTTTATGCCGGAACGCGCGCGTCGATTGCGTGGTGGGTACGCTCGCTTTGCAAGGCTTGGGTGAGAAACGCAAGAGAGTACGCGTCGTTGGCCGTGGAAAAAGAGGAGAGAGCGCGTGCTTTTTGTGCGGCGCGGGGCAAGGGAGGGCGCCCTTCCTTCGTGTCCCGCTCACGCTCGCGCCGGCGACGCCGCTGCTCTCTCGCGCGCGCTCGCCGCCTCCTCGCCCCTTCAGACTCAATCGATCGATCGAAGAATCCTTCTTAACAACCAGAGAGCCTGCTTGCTGCGGAGATACATACAGAGATAGAGGACTGCCTCCATAATTGATGAGCACGAGAATGGCGCGCCCCGCGAACAGGAAAAAACAAGGGCAAAAGAACACAAAAAAGTACAAAAACGCGCCGACGCGGGGAAACGAACAGCGGCGCGCGGCTCACCACAGCGCCCCGCCGCCGCCGCCCAGGCCGCCGCCCCACGGGTTGCTCGAGGGGGGCTGCTGCTGCTGCTGCTGCTGCTGCTGCTGCTGGCCGGGGTAGGGCGGCGGCTGCTGCTGCAGCGGCGGCTGCTGCTGCTGCATGGGAGGGGGGGCGGCGAACGCGGCAAACAGGCCGTTGTCCACCAACGAGCCCCCGCCGCCCCCGCCCCCGCCGCCGCCGCCAAACAGCGCCGCCGCCGCCCCCGACGGCTGCAGGTGCGAGAAGCCCGGCGGGGGGTTGCGGCGGAGGCTCGGGCCGCCGAGGCTCCCGCCGCCGCCGTCGAAGCCGCCGCCGCCGAAGGGGCTGCCCGCGGCGCTGCCGCCGCCGCCGCCGCCGCCGCCGCCGCCGCCGAGCGGCGGCTGCGACAACCGATGCTGCGGCATTGGCTGCTGCTGCTGGTGCTGCGGCTGGTAGCCCCCGCGGTAGTGCTGCTGCTGCTGCGGCCCTGCCAGAGGCGACGACGGCGCGTCCGGCGGCGAGAAGAGCGCCCGCGCGACCGCGGCCGCGGCCGCCTCGGCGGGGGAGATGCCCCGCGCCTGAGACGACGGCCCCGCGCCGCCGCCGCTGCTGCCGCCGCCGCCGCCCACCATAAAGCCCCCGCCCCCGCCCCCGGCTCCTCCTCCTCCTCCGCCCCCGCCCAAGCTGGCGCCGAACGAGCCGGCTGTGAACGAGTCGGCGGCACCGAAGCTGCCGGCCATGCCGCCGCCGCCGTTGCCAAAGGCCCAGATCGAGCAGCCGCCGCCGCCGCTGCCGACGCCGCAGCCGACTGTAGCCAGACGGTTTTGAGGTAGGCGGCGGCGGCGGTCGCGTGGCCCCACGACGCGAGGCCCGCGAGGCCCAGCGAGGGGCCCCAGCGGGGGAGGCGGCGGCGGGCCCTGCGCCGCAGATGGGGCGGTCAGGGGCGAGCCGGCCGCGGCCAGCCCGCCGAGGAGCTGAGGGGCAGAGGAAGGCGGCGCGAGGCGGGGGTCGAGCGACGGCAGCGGCGGCGGCTGCTGCTGCTGCTGCTGCTGGAGCGGCCGCAGGAGCGCCGGCTGCTGCTGCTGCTGCTGCTGCTGCTGCTGCTGCTGCACCGGCACGAGCGGCGGGGGCACGACGTGCGGCGACGACGCGGCCGACGCGGCCGCCTTGGGGGCGACGGCGGCGAGCGCCGACGACACAAGCAGCGCCGCGGGGCCGCCGCCACCGCCGCCCGCGCGCGCGGCCGGCGGCGGGGGCGCGAGCCCCGGCGGCACGGGCGAGCGCGCGGCGGGCCGCGGCGCGGCGGGGACGTACGTGGTGGTGATCGTCGCCGCCTGATGCGGGGGCGGAGCCTTGGCCGCGGCCGCAGCCGGCTGCTGCTTGGCCGCCTGCTGCTGCAACTGCGGCTGCCGCTGCTTGGCCGTCGGCGCCGTCGGCACGGGCACCAGCCGCCGCACGGGCGCCCCCGCGGGGGACGACCCGCCCGGGGCGCCCCCCGCGGTCGAGGGGCGCATGTGGTGGTGCGCCGAGGAGGAGGAGGAGGGGCCCACGGGCACGGGCACGAGGCGGGGCCCGCCGGACGAGGGGGTGGTCGGGCGCGAGGACGACGCTGCGCCGCCGCCGCTGCCGCCGCCGCTGCCCCCTGTGGTCACGGGCACCGGCACCAGCACGCGCGGCTTGGGCGCGGGCTTCCCAGCTGCGGCGGCGGCGGGCCTCGCCGGGGGCGCGGAGGCGGGCTTGGAGGAGGAGGACGCGGAGGAGGCGCCCGGGCGCGACGAGGACGAAGCGTGCGCCGGGGCGGCAGCCGAGGCTGCGTTGGCGTTGGCGGCCGACGTGGCCTCCGCCTCGTGCTGCTGCTGCTGCTGCTGCCGCTTCAAGACCCCCGAGGCGGCCAGCAGGCGCAGCATGGAGCGCTCGTCGTCGTCGTCGTCGAGGCGCGCCGCGGGCAGCGGCCCGCCGACGGGTTCGGGGTCGGCCCCGGCCTTAAGCAGCGCCTCGACGACGCGCGCGTGGCCCGCGCGGCGGCGACGACGATGGGCGGGGGTGGGGGGCGGGAGGCGGGGGCGGGGCGCGGCCAGCCGGGGGGGCGGCGGCGGCGGCTGGCCGCTGCAGGCGGCGGCGGCGCCGGCCTCGTCGTGAGACGGGGCGGCGGCACCGGCGGCCGGCGTCACCGGCCATCCCGCCCTCGTCGCCGCCGCCCTCGTACGCGTCCGCGTGGGCGGGAGAGGACTGGACGGCGGCGCCCGACGACGTCTCGCGCCAGCGGTGCCGGCGGCGGCGCGGCGGCGCGCCCCCGGCGGCGACCACGGGGCCCTCGTCGTCGTCGTCCTCGTCGTCGTCCTCGCCGCCCGCCGCACGCCGTCCTCGCCGCGCGCCACGGCGGCGGCCACGGCGGCCGCCCCGCAGTCGAGGCACGTGCCGTCGGCCTCGGGGTGGTGGTCGTGACCGCAGGCCGGCTGCTGTTGCGCGCCGGCCGCGGCGCCGGGCGCAGGGAGAGCGGCAGGAGCGGCGGGCGGCAGCGGGGGCGGCGGCGGTGGCGGCGGCGGCGGTGGCAGCGGCGGCGGCGGCCCATCTGGCTCGGCGCCCGCCGCCAGCAGCACCGCCACCACGCCCTCGGCGCCGTTGAGCGCCGCCAGGTAGAGCGGGGCGACGCCCGCGGCGTCCACGTCGTCAGGGGCAGCGCCGGCGTCGAGGATGCGGCGGCAGATGTCGGCGTATCGGGCGTCCGAAGAAGAAGAAGAAGGGGGTGCGGCGGGTTGCGCCGCCGCCGCTGCGGCCACTTGCTGCTGCTGCTGCTGCGCCGCCGCCGCCACCGCCGAGGCCGCGGCCGCGGCCGCCGAGTGCAGGGGCGTCTGCCCGTGCACGTCGCGCGCGGCGGGCGGCGCGCCCGCGGCCAGGAGCGCCGCGACCACCGCCGGCGAGGCCCCGGACGCGGCCGCGCGGTGCAGCGGCGTGCCGTGGTCCGAGGCGCCGGCGCCGCCGGCCGGCGCCGCGGCCGCGGCCGCGGGGTCGGCGCCCGCGGCCAGCAGCAGCGCGCACGCGGCCGCGGCGCCCGGACACGGCGACGCGGCCGCGAGGTGCAGCGGCGTCGCGCCGTCGTCGTCGCGGGCATCGACCGCCGGGTGGCGGCGGGAGGTGGCGGCGGGGCGGGCGGCGGCGGCGGCGGCGGCGGGAGTGGCGGCGGCGCTCTTGCCGCCGCCGCCCTTGCCGCGCTTGCCGCCCCCCCCCGGCCCCCGCCGCCGCTCCCCCTCCCCCTGCGCCCTTGGCGGCCTCGGCCGCGGCCGCAAACGCGGGCGACGCCCTGAGCGCGGCCTCGTCGACACCCAGCAGGCGCGCGAGCACGCCGACCTGCCCCTGCGCCGCGGCCAGGTGGACGACGGTCGACCCGGCCCCGCCGCCCGCGGGCACGGCGGCCGCGTTGGCGGCGGCCGTGGCGGCGGCGGCGGTGGCGGCGGTTGAGGGGGCGCTGCCGCTGCCGCTGCCGCTGCCGCTGCCGCTAGCGGTGCTGCTGATGCCCGCCGCCGCCTGCAGCTGCTGGTGCTGCGCCTGCAGCTCCCGGTGCTGCGCCTGAAGCTGCTGGTGCTGCGCCTGAAGCTGCTGCCGCTGCTGCGTGAGCGACGCGTTGGCGTCCGACGACACGTGCAGCAGCGCAAAGACGGTCGGCACGTGCCCGGCCGCCGCCGCCGCCTCTACAGGCGTCAGGCCCCCGCTGTCGGGCGTGGCGGCCGCGCGCGCTCCGCCCCGCGCCGCCGCCGCCAGCGCGGCGGCCGTGAGCGCGTGGCCGCGGACCGCCGCCGCGTGCACGGGCGTGCGCCCCAGGGCGTCGACCGTGTCCACGCAGGCCCCGGCCATCTCGAGGCGCAGGGCCGCCACCGTGTGGCCGTTGGTCGCGGCCCAGTGTAAGGGGGTCCACCCGCCGACGTCGGGCGTCGAAGCCGCGGCGGCGGCGGCGGCCGCTGCCGCCGCCTCGACCGACGCGGCGGCGGCGGCGGCGCTCAGCGGCGGTGGTGGCGGCGGGGTCTGCTTCTTGGCGTCGGAGGAGGAAGAGCAAGAGGATCCCGCCGCCGCCGCCGCCGCCACCGCGTCCGCCGCCGCCGCGGCCCGCGCCGCCGCCTCCTGCCGCGCGGCCGCCTTGCTCGCGCGGCGCAGCAGCAGCGAGACGAGCGGCCGGTCGCCGGCGCCCGCCGCGTACGAGAGCGGCGAGCGCCCGCGCCCGTCGCGCGCCGTGGCGTCGGCCCCGCGCGCGAGCAGGAGGCGCGCGACGGCCACGCTGTTGCCGCCCCCCGCGCGGGGGAGCGACGCGAGGGGAAGGGCCGCGGCCTGCGCGTCGGCCTCGGCCGCCGCGCCGCCGTCGCCCCAGGGCCCCCCGCCGTCGTCGCTGGCGGCGTCGTCGGCGGCCGGGGCAGAGGCCGGCTCGTGGTGGTGGTGGTGGTGGTGGTGGTCGTGGTCGTGGTCGTGGTGGCCGCCGCAGCAGGTGGGTGCTGCTGCTGCCGCTGCCGCTGCCGCGGAAGAAGAGGACGAGGCCGCGGCGGGCGGGGCTGCGGTGGTCGTTGTTGTCGCCCTCGTTGGCGGGGGCGGCGCGGGCGGCGCGGGCAGCGGCGGCGGCTGCACAGCAATCTCCCCTAAAGGCGCCGACACGCCCGCGGGGGGGGCCGGGGGCGGGGGCGCCGCGGGGAGCATGGCCGCGTGCCGCGCCGAGCTGAGCGCCGCCTCGACCACCGCGCGCCGGATCGCCGAGGCGGCCGACGGCGGCTTCTTGGCGGCGGCGGCCGGGGCGGCGCCGCCGTCGGCTTCGCCCTCGCGGGCCGCCAGCGCGGCGGCCGCGCGCTCGACAAGCGACTCGGGCGTCGGGCGCAGCGCCGGGGCGGACGGCAGGGGGGAGGGGGAGGAGGAGGAGGAGGAGGGGGAGGAAGAACGAGGCCCGCGCGCGTGGGGGGACCACAGGCCCATGCAGGCCCAGTGCAGCGGGGTGGCGCCGAGGGGGCCAGGGGCGGTGGGGTCGTAGCCGCCGCCGCCGCCGCCGCCGCCGCCCTTCTTGCTCGCGCCGCCCGCCGCCTTTCTCGTCGCCTTGGCCCCCCCCTCGCCCTCATCCTCGCCCTCATCCTCGTCGCCCTCCTCCTGCTCTTCCTCGGCTCCGTCGAGATCGCCCTCGCCGTGCAGCAGCGCGCGCACGAGGTCCTCCCTCCCGAGCGCGGCCGCGAGGTGGAGCGCCGTGGCGGGCGCCTCGAGCGCGTCGGCAAAGGCGGGGGCGAACTCGGGCGGCAGCTGGACGCCCGCGGCGTCGGCCTCGTCCTGCCGCCGCCGCTGCTCCTCGCGCCGGGCGTCGGCGAGCTGCTGGCGCGTCTCGCGCGCCCAGGCGCGGTCGGCGGCGCCGGCCCCTCCCGCGACGAGCGCGCGTACGAGGGGGGCGCAGCCGCCCTCGACGGCGCAGTGGAGCAAGAGGCGCGCGGCGGCGCCGCCGCCGACGGCGGCGGGCGCGGCCGAGAGCGGCGGCGGCGACGAGGAGGCAGAGGCGCCGCCCTCCTCCTCCTTGCCGACGAGGGCGCTCTGCAGCAGCCGCGCGAAGAGCGCCTCGTCGCCGGCCTGAGCGGCAAAGTGGAGGGCCGAGCGCGGCTCCGCGCCAGGGCCGGCCCGGACGGCCTCGCCCGGGGGCGCGGCCGCGAGCAGCAGCTCGGCAGCCGCCCGGTGGCGGCCGCGGGCGGCCAGCTGCAGCGGCGAGAGGACGGCTTCTGCGGACGTGGCAGCTTCGGCCTCCTCCTCCTGCTCCTGCTTGTTGTCCTTCTTTTGCTGCTGCTTCTGCCGCTGCTTGAGGAGCAGGTCGACGCACCCGGCGTCGCCGCGGTCGGCCGCGTGGTGCAGGGCGGTCCACCCGCGGCCGTCGCGCGCCGAGGCGTCGGCCCCGGCCGCCAGCAGCGCCGCCGCCGCGTCGGCGCGGCGACCGGCCTCGCCCTCCTCCTCCTCCTCGCCCTCGCCCTCGCCCCCGCCCCCGCCCCCGGGAGACGAGACGCACAGGTGCAGGGGGGTGGCCCCGAGCGCGTCGCGCGCGGCCACGGCCTCGGCCGTCGCGGTCCCGTCGGGGCAGGCGGCGGCGGCGGCGTCGAGCAGCGCGCGCACTAGCGCGGGGGCGCCGGCGGCCGACGCGCAGTGGAGGGGCGTGCGGCCGGCGCAGTTGTGCCGCTTGAGCAGCGCCAGCTGCTGCTGCCGGGCGCCGCCGTCCTTGCCGCCGCCGCCGCCTGCTGCGGGCCAGGCGAGCAGGGCGAGGCAGGCCTCGAGGCGCCCGGCCGCGGCGGCGCAGTGGAGGGGCGTGTCGCCGCCGCCTCCTCCTCCGGGCGGCGACGACGACGGCGACGAGGCGTCGGCCGCAGCGGCGGACGACGATGGGGAGGAGGAGCCGCAGGCGCAGTCGGCCCCCTCGCGCAGCAGCAGCTTGAGGCAGGGCACAGCGCCGGCGAACGCGGCCGCGTGCAGCGGGGTGTGCCCCTCGCAGTCGGCCGCGGTCAGCAGGGCGACCTTGCCCGCGACGGCGGTGGCGGCGGCGGCCGTCGCCGCGCCGCCGCCCTCCTTTTTCTTCTTCTCCCCGCCCTCCTCTTCCTTGTTGCCGCTGCCGCCCTGCTGCTTCTGGGCCGCCTCCGCCGCCTCCGCGTGCTCGAGAAGCAGCCGCAGCACCTCGGGCCGCCCGGACGCGCATGCCGTGTGCGCGGGCGTGCGCCCGACGTCGTCGCGCGCGAGCGGGTCGGCGCCGCACGCGAGCAGGGCGCGCGCAGCCGCGACGCGCCCGGCCCACGCGGCGCGGTGTAAAGGGGTGGCGCCGCGGCGGTCGCGCGCCGAGAGGTCGGCGCCGCGCTCCGCGAGCCAGGTCACGGTAAACGCGCGCCCGCCCACGGCGGCGAGGTGCAGCGGGGCGAGGCCCCTCGCGCGCGGCTGCTGGGGGGCGGCGGCGGGGGTGCCACCGGCGGCGGCGGCCGTGGCGGCGGCGGGGGCCGCGCCGCCGCCGGCCGCGGCGGGGCCCGTAGCCCCCCCTCCGGCCGCTGCCGCCGCTGTCGTTGCCGCCGCCGCCCCATCGCTGCCGTCGCCGCACTGCGCGGCCACGAGCGCCTCGGGACCGCCGGGTGCGTCCAGGTCCGCCCCGGCCCGCAGCAGGCGCTCGAGCACGTCCGAGTGGCCGCGCAGGGCCGCCAGGTGCGCGGGCGCCAGGCCGCGGCGGTCGAGCGCAGACGCGCGCGCGCCCGCGACGACGAGCCGCCCGGCGGCCGCGGCGTGCCCCTGCAGCGCCGCCAGGTGCAGGGGGGTGCGCCCGAGGGCGTCCTGCGCCTCGAGCGGGGCGCCGCGCGGCCAGAGGGCGTCGAGCACGTCGCAGTGGCCCGCGGCCGCGGCGACGTGGAGGGCTGTGGCGCCGACGCCCCAGCGCGCGGCGGCGGCGGCCGCGGAGGCGGCTGCCGCGAGCGCGCGCTGCCCGTCGGCGCCGGCGCCCGCGGCGCGCGCGGCCGCGGCCGCCCACGCGTCCGTCTCGGTGCCGCTGCTGGTGGTGGTGGCGGCGGCGGGGGCGGGCTGATGGTGATGGTGCTGGTGCTGCTGCGCGGGCGTCGCCGGCGGCTGCGGCTGCGGCTGCGCGCCCCACGTCCGCGCCGCGAGCAGCCGCGCTAGCTGCTGGTGCTGCTGCTGGTGCTGCTGCTGCTGCTCCGCGCCCGGCGTCCCGTGCGTGTGGTGGTGGTGGTGGTGGTGCGGCTGCGATCCCCCGCAGCACGCGCCGCCGGCCCCCTCGCCACCCGCGCCAGCGCCCCCCCCGCCGCCCTCCCCGGCCGCCGCCGCCGCCGCCGAGAGGGCCGGCGGCGGTTGCGCGACCGTCGCGGCCGCCGAGGCGCCGCGCACCAGCCTGCCCGCCACCGCCCCGTGCCCGAGCGCGGCGGCCACGTGGAGCGCCGTGACGCCGTCGGCGGACACGCGGCACGGATCGGCGCCCCCCAAGAGGAGGGCGTCGACGGCGGCGGCCGAGCCCGAGGCGGCGGCCTCGTGGAGGGCGGTGAAGCCGAGGCGCGAGAGCGGGGGCAGGGGCGTCGGGGGCGCGGGGAGGTCGGCGGGGGGGGCGGCGGCGGCGGCGGCGCCGGCGTCGGCCGCCTGCTGCTGCTGCTGCTGCTCCTCCTCGTCCTCCTCGTCCTCCTCGTCCTCCCCCTCGGACAGGTCGCCCCAGGGCCCGACGGCCTCGAGCTCCGCGACGGCGGCGTCGGTGGTGATCGCCGCCGCCGCTCCGGCGGCCCGGTTCCCCTTCTTCTTCTGCTGGGGGGTCGGGGGCTTGGCGGCGGCGGCGGCCTGGCCCGCCGCCGCCGCCGCCGCTGCCTCGAGCAGGGGCGCCGCGAGCGGCGCGTCCACGAGCAGCGGGCGGTTGGGGTCGCACCCAGCGAGCAGGAGGCGCTGGACGACGTCGGCGCGCCCGGCCGCCGCGGCCACGTGCAGGGGCGGGATCCAAGGGGCCTGCTGCTGCTGCTTCTGCTGCAGCTGGCCGGGGGCCGGCCCGCCGTCGTCCTCTGCCGCCGCCGTTGCTGCCGCTGTTGCCACCGGCGCCGGCCCCGCGTCCAGGCGCCTGCCCGGCGCGTTGCCCGTCAGCTGCGCGTAGGCGGCGGCGGCGGGGTGCCCGGGCGGGGGGGGGCCCAGGGCCGCGGCCAGCGCCTGGAGCAGCGGCGCGAGCGAGAGCAGGCCGGCGCCCGACGACGACGACGACGACGCCGCGGCCGCGGCCGGCACGACCGCCAGCGCCGCCGCCGCCGCCGCCCCACCTCCGCCTCCATTGCTGCTGCTGCCGCCTCCCGCTCCCGCTCCTCCTCCCCCGCCCGCGCCAAGGCGGCCCTCGAGCTCCAGCTGCAGGCGGCGCATGAGGCCCTCGGCCTCCTCAACGTACGCGCCGGCCAGCCCCCCGACGGCCGCGGAGACGGCGGCGGCGGCGGCGGCCGACGACGAGGCTTGCTGCTGCGGCGCGCCGCCGCCGCTGGCCACGACCCCTGCGAGGGGCTGGCCGACAACGCTCAAGGCGCCCAGGCCGTCGATGAGGGCCGCGACCTCGCGCGCGCCCACGATCGGCTGGCCGTCGAGCCCGGCCAGGAGCGGCCAGGCCTGGGGCGAGGCCGCGACGACGGCCGACAGCGGCGGGGGCAGCGCCGCCGCGCCGGCCTCGGCGGCCGCTCCCCCTGCTGCTGCTGCTGCTGCTGCTGCTGCCGCGCCGCCGCCGTTGTTGGGCCGGCTCGCCGCGTACCTGCCCTTGCGCTTGGTCGGGCTGCCGGGCGGGCGGGCCGTGGCGGGGGCGGCGGTGGTGCTGGTGGTGGTGGCGGGGGCGGGGTTGTGTGGTTGCTGCTGCGGCGGCTGCTGCGGCTGCGCCGTCGTCGTCGTTGTTGCCGCCTGCTGCTGATGTTGCTGCTGCTGCTGCTGCTGGCGCGGCGCCATCGCCGGCGGCGTCGGGCCCAGGCCCAGCAGCGGCAGCGCGGCCGCCGCCTGCTCGGGCGTCATCGACGGCGGCGCGGGCGCGGCGGGGGCGGCCGAAGCGGCGTCGCCCGCCGCCGCCGGCGGCTGCTGCTGGTGCGGCCGCGAGAGCGCCCAGCACAGCAGCGCCGCGAGGCCGTCGCCGCCGTACTTGTCGCGCCAGTCGGCCCCCAGGGCCGCGGACAGGGCCGGGGCCCACACCGACTCGACGTACGCCTCCCACGCGCCCGGCTGCTGCGGCTGCTGCTCCTCCTGCTGCTGCTGCTGCTCTTGCTCCGGTGGCGGCGGCGGCGGGGGGGTGCTCCCCCCGCCTGCCGGCCCGCCCGCTTGCTCCTCCGCCATTGCTTTGTTTGTGCTTCCTTTTACCTGCTAATGCTGCTCTGTGTTTGTGTGGGGGCTGTTGGTGCGTGTATGTGCGTGTGTCGCGATGCAAGAGGAGGAGGATGAGTGTTGTGTGCGAAAAAGCCGCCTCTCGCTTCGGCGCTCGCTCGCTCGCTCGTGGCGGCGACGACGCCGCTGCCGCCCTTTGGCGCCCGGCTCGCTTGGATCGTCGCGCCTGCCGGCCTGCGCCGCGCGGTCGCCTCCTCGGGATGGCACGGCGAGATGTCCAAGGCCCGCGCGCGCGCGCGCGCCGAGGGGGCCGGCTGGGCGGGAAGGGGCGGGGAGGGGGGGCGGGCGCCCTCCAAGAGACAGAGAGAGGGAGAGGTGAGGGGGTCTCGACCGTCTCTCTCTCTCCCGCCCCCCCCCGACCGCCGACCCATGCGGCGCGCGCCGGCGTGCACGTCTCATCTCCTGGACGCTGCGGGCGATGCGACGGGATACACGCTTCGTCGCGGATCGAAATCCAGGCCGCACAGCGCGCGCGCGCCGTGCGAGGAGCGACAGAGAGCCAAGGAGGGCTCCTCCTCCTTCCCGTCTCGCCCCGCGGGCCGCGCTGGGCCCCTCCGATGCCCGCGGAGGATGGACGGCGCAGAATCGCGCGCGCGCGAACTCACACCAAGGCAGTTCCCGGCTGCCCAGGGAACCAGGGCCCGCCCGGATCGAGAGACGCGCAGCAGAGGAAGAAGCTCCTCTGGTGGTGTGGTGTGGTGTGGTGTGGGGGTCGTCCGCCCGCGCTGAGAGCGGCGTTGTTTGGTTTGCTGGTTTTTGCTGCTGCTGCTGCTGAGAGGCGGGGGGGGGGGGCGTGACCTAAAAATCAAAGACGATGCGAGAGGGCGTGCGTTGCAGAGGGGGGGGGAAAGCCTATGATGAGGTCGGCCGCGTCTGGGACGCGGTGCGCGGCGAGCGCGGCGCGGCGCAGTCGCGAGCGGGCCCCCGAGGCGGGAGAGAGGGAGGGGGCGCACCCAACACCGCCGCGCCGCGCACGCGAGGATGATAATGATGACGCACCAATCCGTCCTTACAACAGAGGCTTGAAGAAGGAAAGACGGTCATCCTAATTGCGAAAACGACAACAGCAACGAATCACTCGGCGGCGCCGGCCCCGCTCCCGCCCGCGCCCCCTCCTCCTCCTCCGCCCGTCGCCTCGTCCACCACCCACCGCAGGTACGACTCCGAGCCCCCGACCACGGGCAGAGCCGAAATCCCCGGCTCGTCGTACGGGTGGAGCTCCCGCAGGCGCGCCACCAAGCGGGGGAGGTTTTTCGCCGGCGCCTTGAGCAGCAGCAGCGTTTCCGGCTCTGCGCGGCAAAGCTCGCCCTTCCACCAGTAGGTCGATTGCACCGCCACGCCCGTCCCGCCTGCCCCTCCTCCGAGAAAGACGTTGGCGCAGGCGGCGAGGCGCTCGCCCACGGCGGCGTCGGCGAGCTTTTGCGCGGTGGCGGCGTCGGGCGCCGTCACGAGGACGGCAAGGACTTCGGGGGAAGGGGAGGGCGGCGCTCCTGCCGCTGCTCCTGCTCCTGCTGCTGCTTCTTTTTGGGACGCCATCGCGACGGCGCTGGTGCTGATGCCGCCGATGCCGCCGGGGGCGAGGGGAAAGAACGGGGCCCGGTTGGTGGTGGTGGGGCGGCGCGGCGGCAGCGGCGGCGGCAGGGAGGCGGCGGCGCAGCAGCGGCGGGCGGCGGCGGCGGCGACCGCGCGCGCGACGAGCATCGATCGGCCGCAGCGAGCGCAGCGCGTTTTTTTGTTTTGCTTTTTGCTTTTGCGCGCGCGCGCGTGGCTCTCTCTGGTTTGCGATTCGCGGGGAACGATGGAGAGGCGCGCGCCGTGATGTGTGTGTGTTTGTTTGTTTGTTTGTTTGCAAGGTGTGGCGTTCTTCCGGGACGAAAGAGAGAGAGAGAGGGGGGGGGAGAAGAAGAGGGGGGGGAAAGAGAGGGTTCACCGCCCAGCCGCCTCTGCCGCCGCCTCCAGTCCCCCGGCCAGCGCCCGCAGCTCCCGCGCCCGCCCGCGCCACGCCCGCTGCGCCCGGCCCAAAGCCGCGGCGTCCACGCGCTCGAGCGCCTCCCTGGCCTCGGCCACCTGCCCGAGCGCGGCCAGCGCGGCGCGCAGCGAGCCGTATCCCTCTGCCGCGGCCGCGGCCGCCTCGCCGGCCGCCCTTGCGCGCCGCCGCTCGTCCTCCTCCTCGTCGTCGTCGTCCTTGTCGTTGTCTCCCCCGTCGTGGCCGCCGGCTCCTCCTCCTCCTCCTCCTCCGCCCGCCGCCCAGGCGCCCAGGTCGCGCTCGTAAGCGTCCGCAAAGGCGGGCGCGGCGTCGGCGACGAGCCGCCGGAGCGCGTCGGCCGCGGCGGCGGCGGCCGCCGCCCACGGCGCCGACGCCGGGTCCTCCGCCTCGTCCTCGTCTCCTCCGGCTCCTCCTCCTCCTCCTGCGCCGCCCCTCAGGTCGCCGTCGTCGTCATCGTTTTCGTCGTCCTTGGCTGCTCCCCCTGCCGCCGCGTCGTCCCCCTTTTGCTGCCGCCGCCGCCGCCGCCGCAAAGACAGCTCTTGCCGCGACGCCTCGAGCGCGGCCCTGGCCTCGCGCGCGCGCGCGCGCGCGAGCAGGCGCCCGGCCCCGGCGCGCTCGTAGACCCGCGCGACCGCTGCCATGTCCGACGGGAAGGGCGGGACGAGCGGGCGCGACGTGTCGAGCAGCGAGGGCAGGAGCGGCGGCTGGGCGGGGGCGGGGGCGAGGGCGAGGGCGGCGGCTGCTCCTCCTCCTCCAATCAAGACCGCGTCCAGCAGCGCCGCGGCCGCCTGCGCCTGCGCGGCCCCGGGCCCGGACCTGAGAACGCACGCCAGAGACGACGCGGTGGGGCCTGCGGCGGCGGTGGCGGCGCGCCCGGCCAGCAGGGCGCGAGCCGCCGCCAGCAGCGGCGCCGCGCGGCGCGCCTCCTCGTCGTCGTCTTCGTCTTCGTCGTCGTCGTCGTGCTCGGGCTCAGCGCGCCGCGCCATGGTCGCTGCCGTCCCAGCCACGTCCTCGGCGGAAGCGTCCACCCCGAACGCCGCCAGCAGAGCGCTGCACGCCGCCTCGAACGATGACGATGATGCACAGGCGGGCAGGGCGGTCGCTGTTGTTGTCGCGTCGCTGCCCTGCTGCTGCTGCCCGCCGTCCACCGCCGCCAGCGCCACGCCCAGAAGGTCGTCGGCGAGCGCCTGGGCGCCCGCGGGGCTGCGGCCGGCGGACACGAAGCTGTTTTTGGGGGGTTGGTGGTGTGTGGGGGAGGGGAGGGGGCAGGTGAGGAAGGGTCGGTCGGTCGGCGGGGCCGCCCCCCCTCGCGCTCGCACAAAATCAAACACTCACCCCGTAACCAGCCAGCGGAAGAGGGCCTGGCGGTGCGGGCCCGGGTACAGGTGGAGGTCCGTGAAGCCCGTCGGGTGCCCGAGCGCCTTGAGCAGGGCGTGCAGCTCGGCGCCGGCCGACGGTGGCGGGGGCGGGGGGGCCATTGGCGGCGTCGGCGTCGGCGTCGGCGACAGACGCGCGGGCGCGCCGCTCGCTGTTCTTCCTCCCTCCCTCCTCGGCGCCCCGCCTGGTTTGAACGCTGGTCGATCGACCCGGTAGGCGAGCGTGCGCGCTCTGAGCTCTGAGCTTTGAGAGATTGAGAGAGAGAGAGCGAGCGCCCCCCTCTCGAGACAAGCGCGTTCGCGAACTCCTTTTGAACACGGAGGAGAGGAAGAGGCTCTTTCAGCGAAACGCGGCTGTGTTTTTAAAAAACGGGTTGGGGGGTTGTGTGTGTGTGTGCTGCGGGTGCTGCGGGTGTCTGCTGCGGTGCCTAAAGGGGTCTGTGAACTGTGCTAATCAACAACGGAACAACGAAACGACAAAAAAACGAGCGGCCCGCCGAGCGAGCGCCGCCGGCGGCCCGGCCCCGCTCACCCACCAGCACGCCGCCTCCTCCTCCCTCATCCTTGCCCCCCTTGCACACCCCGGCGCGCCAACTCTGCGTCTCGCAGCAGAGAGTCCCGAGGGTAGGTTTGTAGCTGGGGGGTAGAAAAAGAGAGAGAAAGGGCGGGGGGGAGAGGTGCGCCGCCTTGGCCGGGGGCGGGGGGGGTGCGCGTTGCGGGGGCCAGCGCGGCCCCTTCCTTCCCTCCTCCTCACGCCATCGCCGGCCGCGCCTGCCCGGGCGACGCCGACACGTCCACCACCCCGGCCGCGCGCACCGCGTGCTTCCCCGAGGAGAACGACACGCCGCTCACCGTCGCCGGCTCGGCCGCTGTCGCCCCGGCGGGCGCCTCGAGCGTCACCTCCCCCTCGACCGCCACGCCCGGGCCAAACCGAACGGGGCCCTTCACCGTGAGGCTCTTGCACTTCAGCAGCGAGGGGACGCGCGGGACGAGGCGCTCGAAGCGGTCGACGAGCTTGTAAAACGAGTCGTCGAGCTTGACCAAGGGAACGGGGGAAACGCGGGGGGTCATCGTCCACCCCTCGGGGCACAAGGAGTAGGCGTCCGAGCGCAGCACGAGGAGGTCGCTGCACGTCTTGACGGGGGCGAAGCGGTCACGGGGGACGACGATGGCGCCGGCGTTGGCGAAGCACTCGATGGCTGTGGGGGGTTTTGGTGGGGGGTGTTTTGGAGGGGGGTTGGTATGCGGGAGGGGGGGGGGGGGGGGCTTTGGTGTGAGCGGGCGAGTCGTTTGCGGCCGTCGCCGGCCTTCCCGGGGGGAGTGGGGGGGGGGCGAGGGAGCTCTCCCGCCGGCCCAGGGAGGCCTGTGCCCAAGTGGTACGACTCACCCGATCCCATCGCCGTCTCCAGCTGGTACACCTGCGGCGTGCTCGCGTCGCGCGGGTCGACCGTCTTGACGTTTTTGATCAGAGGCAAGGGGAGCACCCCCCCTTGCTGCTCGAGCTCGCGCTTCAGGGCAGGGAGGTGCACCCAGAGGTTGTTGGTGTTGAAGTAGCGGTGCTTGGCGATGTCCTCGAAGGCCGGCTTGTCGGCGTCTGTTTGGTTGTTGTTGTTGTTGGTCGTTGTGGGAGCCGGGGGGGGGGGCGAAAGGGGAGAGGGTTTTTTTTTAGCGTCGAAAGGCCGGGGGGGGGGGGGGGGGGGGGGGGGCGGCGACGAGCAAACGACAAAAACAGCAGCACCGAAAAACCAAAGAACCCGACCAAAGGCACAAGCTCACAGCAAAGCAAAGCAAAGCAGACTCACCGGGGCACATCGCGCTCTCGCGCAGCACAAACTTGCCGTCGCTCTTGCGCACGGCCAGGTGCCCGCCCTTCTTGTCCGCGGCCGTGCGCTCGCACACCTCCATCATGAACGCCTGGCCCTCCTCCCCGCTGGCCCGCTCCGCAAAGTGCCGCAGCAGCGCCAGGTCGAGCGTGGCGCCCAGGTTGTCCGAGTTGGACACGAAGAGGTACTCGACCCCCTCCGAGAGGAGCTTGTCGAGCATCCCCGAGCCCAGCAAGGAGGGATAAATATCGCCGTGGCCCGGGGGGCACCACTCCAACTCGGCGTGCGACGGCCAGGCAGAAGGCGCCAGCGTCTCCTTGTCCACTTTGGGCGACTTGTTCTGCAGCAGCTCCCACCCCTCCTCAGACTCGAGCTCCGGGTGCTTTTCTTTCAGCAAAGCGCGCGTATCGGCCGAGGTGGCGAACGAGTCCATCAGCACAAAGCGCACTTTGGCGGGGGCGTACTTGGCGCGCAGGGCCTTGATCTGCAGGGCGATGAGGTCGAGGAAGGTGTGGCCGTCCTTCACCTCCAGCAGCGACTTGGCCTTCTCGAGGCCCATGCTCGTGCCCAGGCCGCCGTTGAGCTTGAGGACGGCCGTCTTGGCCAGCAGGGCGGCGGTGGTGGTGGCATCGTCGGCGGTGGTTTTGTCGTCCGCGGCGGCGGCGAGCGCGGCGAGCACGGGGAGGCCGTCGGCCGGGGAGATGTCGGCCTCGGGCATCTGTTTTTTTTGGTTTTGTGTGTGTGTGTGGGGGGGGGGGGGGGGGGCGTGAGGAGGACGAGAGAAGGGAGGGACGGGCGGGTGCTCACAGAGACAGAGACAGAGACAGAGAGAGAGCGGGGGCGCGAGGAGGGCGAGGAGGAGCGCCGGCGTCTCGCCACGGCGGCGGGCGGGCGCTTGCCCCCCCCCGCGGCGTCGGCGCTCGGCGGTCGCAGGGCGCGTGCGCGCGCGCGCCTGCGACCTGAGATCGGCGCCAGATTCAAGAGGTCGCGGCGGTCGTCGAGGACCTCCTCGTGCACGCGCGCGCCGAGCACAAGGCCGGCATGCCCACCGCAAGGGCGCGCGTCGACAAGCGTCGACAGTTGGGGAGGAGGAGGAGGAGAGGGAGAGCCCCCCCCCTTTTGCCTCCTCCTTTCGCCCGCAAAAAACCAATGCCAAGACGCACCATGCCCGTGACGCCCGCGGCCAGCTGTTCGTAGTTGTGCTTGAACGCCCCGATGGCCGCCTCTGAGAGGCCCTCCGCGGCCATCTTGGCGCGGAACGGCTCAAAGTCCTGTTTTGGGTGGTTTTTTTGGGGGGAGAGAGGAGGGGTTGAGCTTGCCTTTGCTCGCGCGCACGCGCCTGGCGTCCAGCTCGGACTCCCTCGGCCAATGCAGAGCCCCCCCGGGGGCGCTCCAGACCCACGCGCTACTAGTACTCACCGCCGGCATCTTGGCGACGGCTGCTTTGAGGGGCGCTTTTGGGGTGTTTTGCGCGGAAGGAGGAGGAGCAGGAGCTCTCGCGCTCTCGCTCTCGGCTTTCCTCTCTTTGCGAAAGGGCGCTTTGGTCTGCTCTGCGCGCGCGCGCGTGTGTGGGGGGTCGAGTAGTGGGTGCTTCTGGTGCTGCTGCTGGTGCTGCGGGTGTGTGTGTGTGTGTGTGTGTGCAGTCGAGAGAAAGAAGAGATAGACTCGAGAAGGAGCGGCGGCGGCGGGCTGCGCGCGCGCGGCGGCGGCGGTTGCGCGCGCGGGCGAGCGAGCGGCGGCGCCCATGCTTGCCTCCCCTCCCGTGAGCGCTCCCGCCGCACACACACACACACACACACACACACACGCGCGCGCACACGCAATCCGAAGAGATCGGCGGCTCCCGCACAAGGAGGCGCTGCGGCGAAGAAAGAGGAAGAGAGAGCAAGACAGAGAAAGAGAGCGGCAGCTGCCATTTCGCCTTCGTCTTGTGCGCCCCCCCCCCGCTCGAGCCGACGAGGAGCCGCCGAACGAGGTGTCGGCGGCGCCCCCACAACGATGACCTCCCCCGCGCCCGCTTCGCCCGCCCCCGGGCCGCCGCCGCCGCCGCCGCCCAAGGGCGGCGTGGCCGCGGGGGCCAGCACGCGCCTAAGGGTGAGGCCCGCAAAGCACGCAAGGAGGCGTGCGCGAGCGCAAGCGGGCGAGCGAGCGAGCAAGCCGGCGGCGGCGCAACCGCCGACCGACCCAACCAACCACCCCCGCCCAATCAATCAATCAATCAAACAAACAGGTCCGCATCATCTCGGTCGAGCTCCACCCGGTCGAGCCGGCCATCGTCGTGCGCTTCGGGGCCGCCGACGCGGGCGGCGGCGGCGGCGGCGGCGCCAACACCGGCAGCAAAAAGTGAGGGGGGCGGGAGCGCGGGAGCGCTCTCGCGCGGCCGACAGAGCGCTCTTCCCCGGCCCGCCCGCCCCTCACACAACCCTAAACTGGTCTCGCGAACATCTCTCTCTCTCTCTCTCTCTCTCCCAAAACCACAGAATCCCAATCACCGTGCCAGCAGCACCGGCCCAAGCAGAGGCCGGCGACAGTGCCGCCGCCGCCGCTGCCACTGCCGCCGCCGCGACCGCCGCCTCGTGGCTCGATGCCGCCACGGACGAGGCGCTCGCGCGGGGCGGCAGCCTGCTCCCCGAGGGGCGGCGGGCCGCCGTGCGGGAGCTCCTGGCCGCGCTTCAGAGGCGCCTGGCCGCGGCGGGGGCGGCGGCGGCGGCGCCGGGTGCAGCAGCAGCACCACCGGCAGCAGCAGCTGCCCCCGACGGCGGCGCCAACGCCAACAACAGCAACAGCCAGAAAGACGCCGCCGCCACCGCCACGCAGGCCCAGGCCCGCGCGCGCGAACTGCGCCGACGCCGCGCCATCTTGCGCCTCATCCAGCGCCACAAGCAAGAGCAGCAGCAGCAGCAAGCGTCGGCGTCGGCGTCGCCCGCCGCCGCCGCCAATGCCGCCGCCCCTCTGCCGCTGCTGCCGCCGCAGCCCCCGCTCGCCGCGCTGCTCCCCGCCCGCGCGGCCGCCTACCTGCTCGCCGGCGGCGGGCCCCTGCCCCAGCCCGGGGCCGCCGCCGTGCCCGCGGGGCCGCGAGCCCAGTCGCCGGCATCGTCGCCGGCCGCCGCCGCCGCCGCTGCCGCCGCCGCCCAGGCCGCCGCAGCCGCCGCCCCCTTTGCCGACCTGCCCGCCATCGCCGAGGCCCTGTGCGACCGGGCGGCAGCCAGCACCACCAGCAGGCGCGGCAGCAGCGCCAGGCGTCCGCCGCGCGCGCCCTGGCCCGCGAGCTGGGGGCGGCCCCGCGGCTGCTCGAGGCGCTCGGGGTCAAGGGCGGGGGAGTTGGGGGCGGCGGCGGGTCTGGCGGCGGCAGCGGCGGCGCCCCGTCCTCCTCCTCCTCTGCAGCAGCCCCGCCTCCGCCGCCGCCGGTCCTGAGCACGGCCGTGCGCGCCCTCCGCGAGGAAACCGCGCGACTGGCGGCGGCCTCGGAAGCGGAGGCGGCGACGGCGGTCGCGGGGGGCGGCGGACGCGAAGGGGGCGGCGGCGCGGCGGCAGCAGCGGCGCAGCCCCCCTCGCCTCTGACCCCTCCCCCTCCCTCTCTGTCGTCCTCGCTGGCGGCCGCGCTCTACTGCGCCGCCTCGATGCGCGCGGCGCACGCGCCCCTGCTGGCGCTGCAGGCCGGGACGGCGCTCATGGACGCCGCCGACGCCGAGGTGGCGCGCGGGGAGCGGGTCATGGCCGCTGCCGCCGCCGCTGCTGCTGCTTCCGCTGCTGCTCGCCGCGCCCCTCGCAGCGCGCCCGCCCCCGACGCGGCCGCCGAGGCCGCCGCTGCCACCGCCGCCGTCGCCGCCTCTGTCGTGTCTGGCGACCGCCTGCTGTGGTCGGCGGCCAGCGCGCTCCTGCACCTGTCCTCGGGCGACGAGGACGTGAGCCGCCGCATGTCCAAGAGGGTGAGTTTTGGTTGTGTGTTGTGTGTGGTTGGTTGGTTGCTCAGAGGTCTGTCAGCGCTGTTCCCCCGCTCAACCCGCCCCCCCCCCAAAAAAAAAAAAAAAAAAGCGAACCCCAAAAAACCCGAAAAACAAAAACAGGGCGTCCTCAAGCTGCTCACGCGCCTCCTCGACCGCCCGTCGGCCTCGCTCGTCCTCCTTTCCCTCACGTTCCTGCGCCGCTTCGCCACGCGCCGCCCGGCTGTCGAGGAGCTCTGTCGCGCGCGCGTGCCGCTGCCGCTGCCGCTGCCGCCGGTGGCCGGGGGGGTGGGAGGAGCCGCCGCCTCTGTGTCGCGGCCTGGCACAGGCGCCACCACCCGCCCCTCGGTCGCTGCTTCTGCTGCCTCATCTGCGGCCCTGGCGCCGACCGCCCTGGAGCGCGCCGTGGCCCTGCTCCCCCCGCCGGCGGCGGCCAGCGCAGCCGCAAACGCAGCAGCATCCTCCTTGGCCGCCGCCGCCTCTGAGGCCGTCGCGTCGGCCGCGCTGCGCCTGCTGCACAACTGCGCCTTCGACCCGTCCTGCCGCGCGCGCCTGCTCGCCACGGGCGCCGTGCCGCGCGCGGCCGCGGCCCTTTCGCCCGGGTCGGCCCCGCGCCTGGCGCCCCAGGCCCTGGCGCTGCTGTACCAGCTGTCGTGCCACGACGACGACGCCAAGGCCGCGCTGGCGGCGGCGGCGACGGGCGGCGGCGGGGGTGGCGGGAGCGGGGGCAGCGGTGCCGCCGCTCCTCATCTGCTGCTGCTCGAGCGGCTGCACTCGGCCGTGCTGCGCGTGCCGGACCTGCGGTCGGTCCCCGAGCTCATCGCGCTCGCCATCAACGTCGCGCACGCGCCCGCGGCCGCCGCGTGGTGGTGCTGTGGCGGGTGGGGTGGGGGCGGGGGCGGGGGTGCCAAGGGCACGTTGTCGTCGGTATCGTCGTCGTCGACGTCATCGTCGCCCTCGGTCTCGGTCGCGCGGGCGCTCCTGCGGCCCAGTCCGCAGCAGCAGCAGAGCTTGTGCTCGACGCGGCGTCTCGAGGAGCTCGCGCGGCGCGCAGTGTTGGGGGCCGAGGAGGCGGCTGCGGCGGTGGCTGGCGCCGACAGCGGCGGAAACGGCAACGGCAGCAGCAGCAGCAGCAGCAGCGGCGGCGACGAGAACCTGGCGCTCAAGCTGCTGCGCACGGTCCTGTGCACGGCCCTGCGCTCGGCCGCCGAGGAGCGCGACGCCGGCCTCCTCGCCGCAGTTGTGGAGGGGGAGGAGGAGAAGGGGTGCGGGCAAGGCGGCGGCGGCGGCGGCGTAGGCGTCGGCGGCGGCGGCGGCGGCGCTTCTTCCTCGTCGCCGTCCACCTCCTCCTGGCGCGGCGACCCGCCCGCCCCGCTCGCCTCGGCGGCGGTCGCGGCCCCTCACCTCGCGCGCCTCCTGCTGCGCCGCTGCCTGCACGACCCGCACGCGAGCGCCGAGCCCTTTGCCGAGGCGCTCGGCTGCCTATCGGCCGCCACGGACGCCGCGCTCGCGGCCACGGCTTATGCTTGCTGCCCGCCCTCCTCTTTTTCTTCTTCTTCTTGCCGGCGCCGCGGCGACGCGGGGGATGGCGAGGGACAGAAGGAGGAGGAGGACGAGGTGGGCGCCGAGGAGCGGCGCGGGCGGTGGCTGCGCCACTGGGAGGCGTACGCGGGGGAGCTGCTTCTCGTGGCGTGGCCGGGCGAGGGCGAGGGCGAGGCCGGCGGCGGCGCGGGCGGCGGCGCGGGCGCGGGCGGGGGCGCGGGCGTGGGCCTGGACGCGCTGGCCGTGCTCGAGGCGGTGCTGCTGCCGGCGGCGGAGCAGGCTCGGGCGCAGGCGCAGGCGGCGCAGGCGGTCGCGGGCCAGCGGCAGCAGCAAGATCAGGAGGAGGGCGAGGGGCGCGGCGGCGGCGGCGACGACGACGACGTGGTGCTCGAGGCCGTGGTGCTGCTGGGGGCGCTTGCGGCCGCGCCGCTGCCGCCGACGCCGGCGGCGACGGCGCAAACGGAGCCGACAACGACGACAGCGACGACGACGACGACCAGCAGCAGCACCCCCCCCGCCGGCCCCGTCCTCGCGCGCCTCGCGCGCCTGCTGCGCGCCCTCCCGCCGCTTATGGCGCAGCGCGAGGGCGACGACGAGCTCGTGCTGCAGTGCGCGGTGGCGCTGCGGCGCGCGCTGGCCGCGCGGCCGCTGCGCGCCGCGCTGCTGCTGCAGCCGCCGCCGTCGCCGCCGCGGCGGCTGCAGGGGCCAAAAGGGCAGAAGGACGAGGAGGAGGAGGAGGAGGAGGAGGAGGAGGAAGACGACGTCGGCGGCCTGGCTATAAGGGACAACAACGCCGCCGCCTCGACCGAGACGGCCGTGGCGTACCTTGCGCGCCTGGCAGCAGCAGCAGCGGCCGAGGGCGGCGGCGGTGGCAGGCGCGGCGGCGAGGCGGCGGCGGCGACCGCGGCGGCCGCGCGCGCGGCGCTGCGCGAGGTCGCCGTTTTGAGGGTGGTGGTGGACGAAGACGATGAGGAGGAGGACGACGGGGACGATGATGATGATGAGGAGGACGAGGACGACGAGGAGGAGGAGGACGACGAGGGGGGCGGCTCGCTTGATGCTGCTGCTGCTGCTGCGTCTGCGTCGGCCGAAGAAGCGGCGGCGCCCCCGCTGCGGCGCCGCCGCCCGCCGCCGGGGCAGCAGCAGCAGCAGCAGAGGCGCCTGCGCCGCCGCGCCCGCCTGGCGCGCCGCCGCCGCCTCGAGTGGTGGGCCGAGCGCGCGCGCGCCGCGCGCTTCGAGGCGCACAACGCCGCGTGGCTGGCCGCCGCCTCGGCCCAAGAAGAAGAAGAAGGGGCGGGGGCGGCAGCGGGGGCGGCGGCGCCCGAGCCCGAGGGCGGCGGCGGCGGCGGCGGCGGCGGCGGCGGCGGCGGCGGCGGCGCGGCCGCGTTTGGGGAGGGCGGCGCGTTCGTCGTGGCGGGCTGAGGATAAGGGTTTCGTTCCTCCTCTCACAGCACAGCAGCCCCACTTGGGTGGGAGCAACAACCAAGCACCAGCACCAGCAGCACCAGCAACAGGGGGCGAGGCCTCGCTTGCGCTGTCGCCGCGCCGCGCCGCGCTGCGCCGCGGCGCCGCCCGAACGGCACAGACAAAAAGCCCCCCTCCTCCCTCGTCCCAAACCCTCTCCAAGCCAAAGCCCCAAATCCTCAGCAAACCGCAACCCAGCCAGTCAAACACCCGAAGGAGCGCAAGCGCCGCGCGCGCCCTAGTAGCAGACGCCCTAGAACGCGACCGCGCGCGTTTGTCTGACAAACACGAAGGAGAGAAACTCCGCCCTCCCCCCCCCCCTTTTTTTCCCCCTCTCTCCGCGGGCGCCGGCGCGTCGCGCGCGGCGTCCCGGTCCAATTGAAGCCCGCCGGCCGCGCGAGACCCCTCCCCTGCCGGCGAGCGACCCGGCCGCAAGCGACTCGGCTGTGTGCTGTTGAGAGAGACAGCGGCCGCCCTCTTTTTTTCGCAGAGAGAGCCCAAAGGCCAACCAAAAGAGGGAGAGGAGAGAGAGAGCGAGCCCCCTCTGCAGTGAAAAACGAGCCATGGTGCGCGCCGCCGACGTGCAGCGCGCGCCCACCGCCCCTCCGGCGCTCGGGCTGCCGGGTGAGTTTCTACCGCGCGCGCGCGCGCGTATTCGCGCGCTCCTCGTCGGGAGAGAACGAGGGGGCGTTTTGGGAGCGTTGTTGAGAGAGGAGGCTCTTGCCTTGGCTGCTGTTTCTCCTCCCCTCCCCCTCCTCCTCTCTCTCTCACGCGCCGCCCGCGCCCTCCTCGTCTATCCCCCCCCGAATCAACCACAACCACCGCAGACTACACGCGCGGCATCGCCGGCAAGTACATCATCCGGGGCATCCGCATCATGGGCCGCTACCTCCCGGCCGCCGTGCTCGTTCCGCTCGTCGCCACGCTGGCGGTGCGTTCGTCGTTTTTGCAGTTTTTTTTTCTTCCGGTTCGGGGGGGCGGCCAAGGGGCGCGCACAAAAAAACAACCCAAACACACACGCTCAACCCCCCCCTCCCCCCCCAAAAAACACCAACAACAAACACAACAGATCGAGCTCGGCTCCATGCTCCGCCGGGGGGACCTGTCGCGCCTGTGGGTGGCCGCCTCGCAGCACGACCTCTCCGTCAACTTGGCTCTGGCCGTCGGGTGCTGCGCCGCGCTGGCGGCCGCGCTGCTCGCGCTGCTCTTGGTGCGCCAGCGCCCGGTCTACCTGGTCGACTTTTCCGTGCACCGCGCCCCCGAGGAGTGGCGCTGGACGCGCGGGCAGCTGCTCGACCGCCACCGCGCCATGACGCGCACGCCCCACGCCGGCAACGCCTCGTCTGCTTCGGACAACGGCAGCGAGGGCGGCGGCGGCGGCAACGGCCACGGCGCCGTCACCCCCGCCCGCGCCGCCCGCCCCTCGACCAAGCAGCTCCGCGCCGAGTCGATCCACCAGCACGACAGCAACTCGCTCCACCTCAACGGGACCCCCGCCAACGCCGAGCGCATGTTCACGGACGACGACCTCGTCTTCATGGGAAAGGTCGTGGGTCGCAGCGGCCTCGGCGACGACACCTACCTCCCGCCCTGCATGCTCCAGCTCCACGACCCCAAACCCACGATGGACGACGCCCGACGGGAGTACGAGTGCGTGGTGTTCGACGCCGTGCGCGACGTGCTCAACAAGTCGGGCGTCCACCCGCGGCAGGTCGGGGTCGTCATCACCAACTGCTCGCTCTTCAACCCGACCCCCTCGCTGAGCGCGACGGTGATGAACCACTTCAAGATGCCGTCGTCGACGATTAATTATTCGTTGGGCGGCATGGGCTGCTCCGCGGGCGTGGTGGCCATCGACCTGGCCAAGCAGATGCTCTTGCTGCATCCCAACACGTACGCTTTGGTCATCTCGACGGAGAACATCACGCAGAACCGGTACGTGGGCAACGAGCGGTCGATGCTGATGCCCAACTGCATTTTCCGGGTGGGCGGCGCGGCGGTGCTGCTGTCCAACAAGCGCTCCGACGGCTGGCGCGCGAAATACCGCCTGCGCCACGTCGTGCGCACCAACCTGGCGGCCTCGGACGAGGCGTTCGGGTGCGTGTACGAGTGCGAGGACCCGCGCGGGCACCGGGGCGTGCGGCTGAGCAAGGACCTCATGGCCATCGCGGGCGAGGCGCTCAAGGCCAACATCACGACCCTGGGCCCGTTGGTTTTACCTTTGTCGGAGCAGCTCATCTTTGCGGGCAACCTCTTTGCGCGCAAGGTGCTCAGGATGAAGGGCGTGCGGCCGTACGTGCCCGACTTCTCCACGGCGTTTGAGCACGTGTGCATCCACACGGGCGGCAGAGGGGTGATTGACGCGATCGAGCAGCAGCTGCGGGTCGACCCGACCGTGGCCGAGCCGTCGCGCGCGGGCCTCTACCGCTACGGCAACGTGTCGTCGTCGTCGATTTGGTACGTCCTGGCGTTCATCGAGACGTTCCGCGGGGTCGAGCGCGGGGACAGGGTGTGGCAGCTGGCGTTTGGCAGCGGGTTCAAGTGCAACAGCGCGGTGTGGGTGGCCAACCGGCGCATCGGCGCGCGGGGCGACAACCACGCCGCGTGGCGGGGCTTTGACGTGGAGCGCATGCGCGTCGACCTGGCGAGCATGAGCGGCGGGGCGGCGGCGGGGGGCGAGGGGCGGCAGTCGCAGTCGTCGTCGCACCAGCAGCAGCCCCGGTCGCGGCGGGCGTAAAGAGGAGGAGTGGAGTGGAGAGAGAGTTGAGAGAGAGTTAGAAGAGAGAAGAGCGAGCGCGCGGCGCCGCCGAGTGTGTGCGCGCGCGCCTGAGCGTTGCGCGCGCGCGGCGGCGGCCGTTGGCGGACGGACCCGACGGACGGACGGACCCCCCGACGGACAACCAGCAGCAGCAGCAGCAGCAGCAGACCCTTCCCCCCGACAGACAGACAGGCAGGCAGACAGACAGACAGACAGAGCAGGCAGATCGAAGAGAGACCCCCCCCCCCCCCCAACACCGACCCCCCGCAGCAGCAGCAGCAGTTTTGCCCCCCCGCCGCAAAATTTTGTTCTTTTTTTTGGCCCCCCCCATCCTAGAGAACGAACCCGCAACGACGCGCGGGGCGCGCGGCGCGCGGCGCGGCACAGGGGCGGGGCGAGGCACGCAGAGGAAGAGAGGGATCGAGAGCGACCGACCGCCCTCTGCCCCTCTGCTCCTCGCGCCCCTCCCCGGCCTTGGCGGCGCGCCCGCCCCCGCCCCCCCCCGCGCGCGCGCGGCGCCCCCGCGCGCACCAAACGAACCCCAAATTTTGCTCCCTGTTCGATTGACCCCCCCCCTTTCCAAAACGACGACGGCGGCGCGTGCCGCGCCCGTGTTTCCCCTTTGTAAACGCCGTTTTGTTCCCGCGTCTGTTGAAAAACAATGGAGCCAGAGCCGTTCTCCGAGTCGCACACGCACGCGGCGCTGTCAAAGATCGCGTTCACGTCGGCGCGGCGTGGCAGACGTACTACTGGTTGTCGTCCTGGCCCGAGCACGTCTTGCAGCCGGGGAAGGTCTTGGCGCACTTGTACTTGAGCGCCTTGCCGCCCTTGCCGTAGCCCTTGCCCGACTTGGCGGCCTTGTCGCCGTTGGTCGACGACTTGAGGGGGGCGCGGTCGGCGAAGGCACCGACCAGCATCACGACCACAAGGGCGAGGACGAGGAAGACACGCGAGACGGCTATTTTTGCTGTGTGTGTGTGTGTTGCGGGAAAGGAGCTGCGACGGGAAGAGGCAGCTGCTGTGATGAGGTGGTTTTGGTTTTTTTTGTTTGGCAGGGGGCGTGGGAGATAGGCAGGGTGAGCTTTTGGTTTGGATGGTGTGGTTTTGGTTGTGTCGGTGGCGGCGCTTTTTTTTGTTTTTGCGCGCAGCAGCTTTGTTTTGTTTTCGGGGGCGCTGCTAAAATGGATGGTATGTTCCCCCTAACCCCCAGCCCTCGAGGATGAATAGGGGGGCGGGCGAGGGCGGGCAGGAGAAGTCCCCCTCACCCCCCCACCTTTTTTTGTGTTGGTTGCCGCCGCCCCTGGCCTCGTTGCGCCCGCGCCCGCGCGGAAATAAACCCAAAAGTTTGCCGCCAGCCCCTGTTCGATTGAGGCCCCGCAAACGACGACGGTGGTGCGCGCGCGCCCGCGTTTTCCTTTTGTTTCGCCTCCGCCTCCACGCTTTCGCGCTTGTCGTTGTTGTTTGCAACAAGAGATGGTGAGGGGGTGTCCGTCGCCGTCGCTCCGTGTGCGAGCGAGAGCAAGAGAGACGAGACGAGTAGACAACAAAAATTTTGAACGCAGCCTCTCGCCCTTTACACAATGATGAACAAGAAATTATCCAAAGAGTCTTCAGAAAGGGAGGGGGAGCTGCGCGGGGGAAAGGAAGAGGGCCGCCCCGGCCCCCGCCCCAACCCGCACGCGCGCGGCGCACGCGAGAGTGCGCGCAAGCCGCTGCGGGGCAAGGGGGTTAAGGGGGGACGAGCGCCGCTCCGCCTCTTCACCCAAACCAAAAAAAGGTGACAGTAATTTGCCGCGGGCTTGACGTCAGCACGCGCGCGCCTCCTCCAAGCCTACGCCTCGCCGCTCACCCAACGCCTCCCGCGCCGCCGCCGCCCTCCACAGAGAGAACGGCGGGCGGGTGGGGAGAGTGCATTTAAAAGGGGGAGCGGCGGGACTGGGGTCAGCGGGACGGGGGAGACGCGCGTGCGGGGGCCGCCGCCCGTGGAGCGGGGGTCGACTGCAGCAAAAGCTGCTTACAGGAGGAGGCCGCAGACGCCGTCGAGCGACTCCAGGCCGTAGTTCTCGCAAAGCACGCACTTGGAGTACTTGCCGAACTGCGAGATTGGATTCGGGGGTGGGGGTGGGGGAGAGGCATAAAGGGTGAGCGGTGCAAGGTTGGGGAGGGGGGCGGCGAAGTGCGGCGGGCGGCGGCGGCGGCAGTGGCGGCAGCAACGCGCCAAAGCCGCTGAATGGGCATCGGCGAGGAGCACGGTGCGCGCTCGTGTTGGGGCGAGACGGTCTTGAGAAGGTGGGCGGCGCCCACGGCGGCGCGGGTGCTGTGCTGCGCGACAAGACTAAAAAGAAACTTACGTGCTTGGTGCCCTTGGAGCCCTTGTTCGCCTTCTGGTAGTTCTTGATCTGGCTCTTCGTGATCGTGCCGTACCCGTTGTCGAAGTCGCACACGCACGCGTCGCCGTTGAAGACGGCGTTCTTGTCGGCGCACGAGTCGCACGTGTACGACTGGTCGTCGTCCTGGCCCGAGCACTTCTTGCAGCCGGGGTAGGTGTTGGCGCACTTGTACTTGAGCGCCTTGCTGCCCTTGCCGTACTTGGAGCCCGACTTAACGGCCTTGTCGCCGGTCTTGTCGCCCGACGACGACTTGAGGAGGGCGCGGTCGGCGAAGGCACCGACCAGCATCATGGCCACGAGGGCGAGGACGAGGAAGACACGCGAGACGGCCATTTTTGCTGTGTGTGTTGCGGGAAAGGAGTTGCGACGGGAAGAGGCAGCTGCTGTGAGGTGGGTTCGTTGTTTTAGTTTGGTGGGGCGTGAGGAGACAGGCAGGGTGAGCTTCTGGTTTGGTTTCGTTTGGGTTCGGGTTGTGTCGGTGGCGGCATTTTTTTTTGCGCTAGGCGGGCGCAAGTTTTTTTAATTGCTGGGGGATGCGAAGGGGTTGGAATTTTTTTCACCCCCCCCGCCCCCCCCCCCCCCCCGCTTGGGGGGGGGAGGGGAGAGGGGACCGGATCCCCCCCCCCCCCGCTGGCCCTTCCCCCTCTCCCCCCCTCCCGGGTTTTGTGGTGTCTGCGAGGGGGGGAAAAAAAATGGCAGCGCCGCCCCTCCCGCGCCCGCGCGCCAACTTTGCAGGCCCGCGCGAGGCGCGCGCGGGCCGGATGCCAGATGCGCAGGGGTCCGCGCATCGCCCGCGCCCTGCCGCGCCATTGATGCGTGCGCAGGCGCGGCATGCGGGCGCGTGTCACCCGAAGAAAAAAAACGAGGGCTATGGGCGGATTTTCCCTTCCCCCCCCTCTCCCCTACCCTAACCGCCCGCCCCGTGGGAGCGAACTGACGCGCGGAGGCGCGGCCCATTTGGGCGCGCGCGACCGTCAAGGTCGCTGGCGACCGGCCGGGGGCGCGCGCGGGCGCGCGCGGGGCGCGCGGGCGGGCGCGCCGGCGGGTGAGCGGGGAGAGAAAGAAAAGGGGTTGCGCTGTCTCTTTCTCCCCCCCGCCTCTCCCATGGTCGATCGAGGGGGGAGCCGCCAAAGGTTTTGGACCGCGAGGGTCGCGCGCGCGCAGGGCTCGGTTCGCTCGGCGGGATGCGGTACTGGCAAAATGCGCGTTTGAAAAAGAAAACTAACCTGCAGAATTGATTGGTTGAAGGGGTGGGAGCGCGTGGCTGGGGGGCGCGTCTTTATAGGAGTTGGAAGGGGGGGGGTGCGAGCCTCGTGGTGGCTAGAGACACTGTGCGCCTCCAGTCGGACAAAACGCCCGCACGCACGCTCCCGGCCCGCTGGCTGCCCGAGCCGCGCGCGCAAGGCTTCATTCGCCTCGCCTTGGACCCGCTCTGGATCGGGCCGGGGGGACGGCAGGGGCGCGCGTGGACACAGGTTTGGGGGGAGGGGAGGGGGGGCGACGAGAGCCGGGTGAGGGGTGACGGGCCCAGGGGGCTGGGGGCGCGGGCGCTGGTACCACGCGCTCTTCTCTCACCCCCTGTCGCTCTCTCTCGCTTCCTCGCCGTCCGTCCCCCTCCCCGGAAAAAAAGAGAGAGAAAGACAGAAACAAGCCCCCTGCGCACCTCTCACCTCAGCTCACCTGTTGCGTTGAATACGCTTCCTGCCTGGCGCGCTCTCACCCTGTGTGCTTGGATCGCGCCCCCACGCTCCGCCCGAGCTCGCGCCGCCGCCCCCTCCCGACTTGAACCAAAACAAAAAAAACAAGTAAGCGTAACAAAAAAGCGTGCTGCGACAAGTTCCGCGCATGCATCCCGTCAATATATATATATCAGTGCTCCCGCGCCGACTGACGTCGTCGTCGTCGTCGTCGTCATGGTTGTCGTTGCTGTTGTGTCGCCGTGTGTTGTGGACGTTGTGCTCGAGGGGGGTCGCGGGCCTGGGAGCGAGTGACGGTCTTTGTTTTTGGCTGTTTGTTTTGTGCTTTTGATCCCACGTCGTTACCACTCCCATCCCCGCGCGTCTTATGCGAGGGAAAAAAGGGGGGGTGGGGGGGGTGGGGCGGTGGGGGGGAGCAGCAAGAAACAAACAAAAACACCCACCGCCTCGCCTCGCCACGAGAGGGGCGCCGCCCACTCCAGCATTTTTTGACCCCACTTTTTGGGCGAGGTGAGGTGAAAAAAAAGCACGCTTTTGGTGTTTTTTTTCTGTCCTGAGGTCGGAGGTTCCCACCACCGCGAACGAACCCTGACGAGCGAACGCCCCCCTTGTCCCGATCGGGCCAGGCGATGGGAAGGAGCGTCCAAAGCACCCGCGGCGGGCGCGGAATGCGACGCGCGGGGGCGCGCGGGGGCCGCGAAAGTGGGGTGGTCCCTTGGTCGGGCTTTTTTTTTGTTTCCTTCTTCCCGCCACTCATTCTCCTCTCCGCACGCGCGCGAAAATGGAGGGAGCGGGCGCGCGCGCGCAGGACGTCTTGAAGATGGCAACTTACCTCAAAAGTGTCAAGTAAAGTATGGTTTGGAGGGATGGGGGCGGGGGCGCCTGCGCTCCCTTTGTTCCTGGGGTCGTCGTTTCACAAAGTTGTCTCGGGCCGCTTCCCGCCAAGGCAGCGGTGGCGGGCCGAGGGGGATGGCGTGGGCGCGGGGCGGGGGGGGGGGGGTTCTTGAGAGAGAGAGAGAGACAGAAGGGCCGACGGGGAACAACACACACGACCACATAAGAAAGGAAGACCGCAGATCTACCACGACAAGCCCCCGTTGCCGCTGCGGCCGCCCCCAAAGCCGTTGCCGCTGCTCCCGCCGCCGTGCCGCGCCGCCGCTAACGCCCCGCCCCCGCGGCGCGCCCGCCACGCAGGCGGCGAAGACGCGCCCAACCCCGCACCACCACCGCCCCCGGCCCACGCCCGCAGGCGCGCCCGCCCGCGGCGCGTGCCCAGCGCGAGGGCCACCAGCAGCAGCGCCAAGGGCGCCGCGAGCCACTTGTGCCCGATGCCGCCGCCGCCGCCGCCGTTGCTGTCGCCGTCTCTGCCGCCTCCGGCCTCAACGCCGCCGCCGCCGCCGCCAAGGCCCCCGCCCTCGCCCGCGCCGCCATAGTACGCCTGCAGGAACGCGGCCACGGCGCCGAGGTCCCAGTATGAGGACGAGGACGAGGACGAGACCGACGACGACAACGACGGAAGCGCCTCGGCGGGCTGGTCGCTGCCCGCCTGCTGCTGCGGCCACAGGGCCGCGAGGGCCGCGCCGGAGCCCTCGCGGCAGCGCGGCGACGGGTGCGCGCGCCGCCACAGCGCAAGCACCGCCCGCGCCGCGGCCGCGGGGTCGTCATCGTCTATCCCCCACAGCGCGGGCGCCTCCACGGCGGCCCCAGACGCGCTCCTGCTTTGCCTCTTCTCCGCCTGCACAGTCCCCACCCCCTCTCTTTGCTTGCTTGCGTCTCTCCTCTATCGACTCGCAGCACCGCCCGCGCCCGCCTGGTCTCATCTCCTCTTTTTTCCTCGCCTCCTCTTCTCCTCTTTCCGCCTGGCCTTGGACGCCGCGGCCATCGCGCTCAGCGCCTGGTCCCACAGCTCGAGGCTAGCCGCCTCGGCGTCCGCCAGCGACCAACCCTCTGCGCCTTCTGCTGTCGCTGCGGCGGCCGCTGCCGCTTCTGCCGTCGCCGCTGCTGCTGCTGCCGTTGCTGCCGCTGTGTCGCCTCCTGCCGCCGCGCCCTGCGCCGCTTCCGCCGCGGCGACCGTCCCGGCCGCACTCGCCTCGGCCGCCTCCAGCGCGCCGTCGTCAAAGGACCACACGGGCGAGTCGGCCGCGGGCAGCGGGGCAGGGGCCTCCTCGCCGCCGCCGCCCTCGCCTTCGCCGCCGCCCTCGCTTTCGCCGCCGCCCTCGCTTTCGCCGCCGCCCTCGCCGCCCTCGCCGCCCTCGCCGCCCTCGCCGCCCTCGCCGCCCTCGCCGCCGCCGCCCCCGACTTGTCTTTGAAAGAACGCCGCCTGCCCGACCCACGCGACGGTGCCCTTGGCGTCGTAACGGTACGCGAGGGACGCGGCCGCGCCGTCGCCCTTGGGCCCGCCGCCGGGGAAGCGGCGCAGTGCCGCGAGCGCCGGGTTTGGTGGGGCCGCCTCGCCCGCCTTTTTGTCTTGCGCTGTTTTCTCCTCCTCCTCCCCCTTCCCCTTGGCCTTGGCCTTGGCCGCCGCCCCGCCCTCCTCCTCCCGCTGCTGCTGCCGCTGCGCCTCCTTCTGCGCCGTCTCGTACGACTCGAGCATCTGGCCGGCGGAGCCGGCAAACACCGTCGGGTACGACCGCACGGCCAAGGCGTCGCACACGTCGCCGTGCGCGGCGCAGTCGAGCTTGATCGCCTGCAGCGGCCGCGGGCGCTCGCGGCCGCTCTCGCCGCCGCCGCCGCCGCCGCTCGCGCCCGTTGGTCCTCCTCCCCCCAGCTTGAGCTCGAGCCAGCGCGCGGCCTTGTTCCAGTGCGGCATGTAGGAGCGGCAGTGGCCGCACCAGCTCGCATACGCCAGGAAGACCACGCGCTGCCGCGGGTCGAGCGCGCGAAGGTAGGGACCGAACGAGGCCGCCGTCAGCTCGGGCGACGCGGGCGACGCCGGGAGGAGCGCGGCGGCGGCGTCGGCGTTGGCGGCGTCGGCGGCCGAAGAAGCCGAGGCGGCGAGCAGCGCCAGCAGCAGAACGACGAGCGCCGCGGCCGCCCGCGCGAGCGGCGCGCGGGCTGCCCGCCCCATGTCCTGCCTCGATCCCGTGCGCGCGCGTGCGGAGAGGGAAGAGAAGCGGGAGGGAAGGAGGGGGAGGGGGGAAGAGAGAGAGGGGGCTTGCTCTCGGCAAATCGAGCAAACCACTGCGTTTTGGAGGAAAAAGGAGAGTGTGGGGTGCCCCGCAGTGTGGATGTTGAGAGCGGAGGGCTGCGACAAGGAGATCTGGTGGTTTGCGTGGAGGCGGAAGGGGCGAGCCGCCGCCGCAACAAGAGAACGGGGCGCCGGTGCCGTCGTCGCCGTCGCCGTCGTTCGCCCGCGCTCGCCGCGCTCGCCGAACCAACCCGCCCTCCTCTCGTCCTCTGCCTTTGCATGCACCTAGCTGAGAGAGTCCTACTACTACTACTGATCCCTCCTCCTCCTCCTCCTACTCCTCCTCGCCCCCTCCTCCTCCGCCCCCCAAACCGCCCAACCCGCTCGCGGCCCCCCCTTGGTGGTGGTTGTGCGCCGGGTGCGGCGTGTCGATCAGCTGCAGCGGGTCCCACGACGGCAGTTGGCCGCTGCGCGAGGCCGCGCGCGGCGGCAGGCCCGCGCCGGCGGCCGTGCCCGGGCGCGCGGCCGCGGCCGGCGGCGCCCGCGCGGCTGCCGACGCCGGTGGCGGGTGCTGCTGCTGCTGCTGCTGCTGCGGCGGCGGCCGCGATGAGGGGCCAGCGGCAGCGCCCCCGCCCGATTCCGCTCCCTCGCCCGCACCGCCGCCGCCGCCGCCCCCGGCAGAAGACCCCCGGGGCGCCGATTTCCGCCGGTGCTTGTGGCTGGGCCCGGCCGCGAACGCCGCGGCCGACTCGGGCGAGAACAGGTGCTGCAGCTGCGGCGGCGGCGCAAAGGCGGCGAGCGGCGGCTGCTGGGGCGGCTGGTGCGGGGGTGGCGCGGCCGCGGGCGGCGACGCCAGCGCGGCGGCGGCGGCCTTGGCGGCGCCCTTGCCGCCGCCGCCGCCGCGGGGCCTCGCGGCGGCGTCGAGGGGCAGGCGGCTCGGGCCGCCGAAGAGCAGCGCCTCGGCCGCGGCGCGCGCCCGGGCGTCGAGGTCGAGGGCGTCATCGGCGTCGCCCGCGCCGTCGCCAGCGCCGCCGCCGCTGCAGCCCCCGCCGCTGCCCCTGTCCTCGTCGTCCTCCTCGTCGTCCTCCTCGTCGTCGGCGGCGGCGGCCGCCGCTGCCATGATCGCGTCGGCGGCGGCGGCCGCGGCGTCGTCGTCACCCTCGTGACGCCCGTCGTGCTCCATCGCGGCGCCCTCGTCGTCCTCGCCTTGCGGGGGAGGAGGAGAAGGCGGGCGGTGGGCGGCCAGCGCGCGCGCCGAGGCGGCGGCGTTGGCGTTGGCGGCGACGGCGGCAGCAGCAGCGCAGGAGCCCATGACGTGGGCTTTCGCGTCGTCGACGGCGGCGGTGGGAAGCTCGCCGCTGCCGCTGGGAGGAGCGGCGGCTGCTGCTGCGGCGGCTGCGGGATGCTGGTGCTGCTGCTTCGTCTTCTTTGGCGGGGGAGGGGCCATCGGCGGCAGCGGCGGCGGCGGCGGCGGCAGCCCCTCAGAAGCCGCTGCCGCCGCCGCCCCCGCCGCCGCCTCGTCCTCGCCGACCCCCCTCTCCCCCCAACGCGCCCTCCCCCCCGCACCACCCCCCGCCGCCCCCGCGCTCGGCGCCGCACCCGTTCCTCCCCCTCCCATCCCCGCCCCCCCGGGCCCCGGCGGCCGGCCCCTCCCTCAGAAGCCGCTGCCGCCGCCGCCCCCGCCGCCGCCTCGTCCTCGCCGACCCCCCCACCCCCAAAGCCCGCGACCACCAGCCCCGCCGCCGCCAGCGCCGCCGCCGTCGCGGCTTCGGCCTTGGTCATGCCGCAGCGCAGCCTCTTGCCCCCGCCACCAGCAGCGCCCCCGCCCTCTCCCCCCAACGCGCCCTCCCCCCCCGCACCACCCCCCGCCGCCCCCGCGCTCGGCGCCGCACCCGTTCCTCCCCCTCCCATCCCCGCCCCCCCGGTCCCCGGCGGCCGGCCCCTCCCCCTGCCCCCGCCCTCCCCCTCCCCCCGCCCGCCGCCCCCAGCAGCGGCGGCGCCCCGCCCCCCGCGCCCCCCGCCGAGGGCGCCCCGTGCGTGTGGGGACCCCCGTCGTACGTCACGACGACGAAGCCGGGCCTGCGGTGACAGCGCTCGACGTGCTTGCGCACGCCGCAGCCGCCCGTCGTGCACTTGAAGTATGAGCGCGGGTGCGGCGACCCCCGCACGGCCTTCTGGCCGTACTTGCGCCACCGGTGGCCGTCCCCCCGAGAGGCGGCGGCCTCGGAGAGCAGGCGCGCGGACACGCCGGGCGGGATGGGGTCGAGGGCGCGGCCGTCGTCGCAGTCGTTGTTGTTGCCGCCGAGGAGGGCGAGGGCGGCGGCGGCGGGCGAGGGCGAGGGCGAGCCGGCGGCGGCGGCGGCGGCGGCGGTGGCGCCTGTGGCTGCTGCTGCTCCCGAGGCGAGGAGGGCGGCCGACGGCGACGCAGGCTGCTGGAAGTGGTGGTGGTAGGGCGGCGGTGCGTGGCCGCCGCCGCCCGGGGCGTGGTGGTTTTTTTTGTGGCCGGCGCGGCGCGGGGCGGTGGCGCCGCCGCCGTTGGGGGGCTTGGCGCCGGTGCCGCTGGCCCTGCGGCTCGCGGCGGAACCGCCGCCGCCGCTCCCCGAGCCTACGAAGAGCCCCCCTCCAACCACAGGGAGTGAGACCGAGCGCATCAGCGTCAGGGAGACGGCGCGCCCGCCGCCGCCGCCGCTGCCGCTGCCGCCAGACGCGAGGGCGGCGCGAGCGGCGACCGGCGGCCTGGCCTCCTGCCCGGCCTTGGCGGCCGCGGCCAGCAGCGAGACGGCCGCGACGGCGTCGTCCTCGTCGTCGTCGCCGGGGATCATGAATTGGTTGCCGTCTCCGGTGGTGCCGCCGCCGCTGGTCGGGCGGAGCAGCAGCGCCGCCGCCGCCGCCGCCGCCGCCGCCGCCGCCGCCGCCGCCGCAGCGCCGCCGCCGCCGCCTCCTCCTCCCCCGCCGGCCTGCTGCTGCTGCCTCATCACCAGCTGCTCCATGCGCTGGCGCTCCTGCTGCTGCCTCTGGCTCTCGCGCAGGTGGTCGGCCAGCGCGCCGGCCACCTCGGGCGACTCGAGCAGGCAGGCGGCGGCGCCAGAGGGGCTCAGCCCGCGCAGCGCGGGGCCCGCGGCGCCCCCGCTTGGAGGGCGCGGCTGCTGGTGCTGGTGCTGGTGCTGCTGCTGCTGCAACCGCAACCGCTGGTCGGGCCCGTAGGAGGGGTCCGCGCCAACTTCCAGGCGCGGAGGGTACGCGCGGCGCGGCTGCTGCGCCTGCTGCGCCTGCTGCGGCGGCGGCAGGGGCGCGCCCATGACCGCCGCGGCGGCGGCCGTCGCCGCGGCGAGCGCGAGCGCGGCGGTCGCGGGCGCGGCGTTGGCAGCTTTAGCAGCGTTGGCGGCGTCGGCGGGCGGCGGCACGGCAGGGCCGTCGCCGTGGCCGTAGCCGTCGGTGGACAGGCGCGGGCGCTTGCTGCTGCTGCCGCCGGGCAGCGGCGGGAGCAGGCGGCCGGCGGACAAGGAGGCAGCCGCCGCCGCAGCAGCGGCGACGGCGGCGGCCACGGCAGCAGCGGGCTCGCCCCCGCCGCCCTCGCCGCCGCCACCGGCCGCCGAACGCGACTCGTTCGGCCGCAGCCCGCGCTGGACCGTCGTCAACGCCATCAGCGGCAGGGCCCGCGCGCCGTCGCTGCCGCCGCCCCCGAACCCGGGAGGCAGCCCCGCAGCCCCGGCCGCCGCCGCCGCCCCCGCCGCCGCGCCCCGCCTCAAACCCCCCGGCCCCGGCCCCGGCCCCGCGCGGCGCCAGCCGCCGGCCTCGTCCTTGTCGTCGTCGTCGTCGTCGTCGTCGGCCTCCGTGGTGGTGGTCTCGATCCCCCCTGCCTCGGCCAGCGCGGCGAGCGCCTCGAGCGCGGCCTGACGCTCGCGATCGGCGGCCGAAACGCGTTGTTGGGGTGGAGGAGGAGGAGGAGGAGGAGGAGGAGGAGGGGGCGCCGCCGCTGCCGTTGCCGCTGCCGTTGCCGCTGCCGTTGCCGCTGCCGTTGCCGCTGCCGTTGCCGCCCCGCCCTCGCCGCTGCCGCCGCTGCCGCTGCCGCCGCTCGGGCGGGGCCGCAGCTTTCCGCCCGTCCAGCTCGGGCGCCATCCGGCGGGCGGGGCCAGCGCCGCACCCGCCGGCCCCGCCGCGCTGCTGCTGCTGGCGCGTCGGCTGCTGCTGCTGCCCCTCCTGTTGGCGGCGGCGGCGGCGGAAGCGGCGGGCGGCGGCGGCAGCAAGGGTTGTGGCGGCGCGGCGGCGGCGTCGCCGGCCGCGGCAGTCGAGCAGGACGAGCGCCGCGCCGCGCGGCGGCCGCCCTTGCGGCCGCCGCCGTCGCCGCCGAGCGGGTCCATGTTGTTGTGGTCGTCATCGTAGTAGGCGGGCACGCTCGCGCCGAGCAGCATCGAGGTCAGGCCGTCGAGGCTGCCGAGCCGCCCCCCTGACAGCGAGGGCGGCGGCGCGTTGGGCGGGGGCGGTTGGGCGTCATTGGTGGCGGCGACGGCGGCCGCCTGCTGCTGCTGCTGCTGCTGCTGCTGCGCGGCCGCCGCGTGCAGGGCCACGTGCGCGGCGCCGTACGCCAGCTGCGCCATCGTGCGCTCGTGCGCCTCGCGCTGCTCGCGCGACAGGCGCGCGATCGCCTCGAGCGCCGCGCGCTGCCGCTGCCGATCGCTCACCGTCGCCGCTGCCGCCGCCGCCGCCGCCGCCGCCGCCGCCGTCGCCGCCGCCGCTGCGGCGCCCGTCGTCGTCGCCGCGGGCGGCGCGGCCGTGGCCGCCGCCGCCGACTTGGCGGCCGCCGCCCCTCCTGCCCTGCCGCCCGCCCCGGCCCCAGACGCCTTGATCGCCGCGTCCGGCCCGACGTCGGCAACCTGCTGGTGGCGGCCCCTCGGCCCCTCGGCCGAGGTGGCGGACCCTCGGCGCGGCATATCCCTCGCTAGCAGCCGCGCTCGCGCGGAGCGCGCTTTCGTCCTCGCCGCCGCTCGCCGCCGCCGCCGCTGCTCGCCCCCGCTCGCCGATGCTCGCGGCCCCTCTCTTGGCGGTTGTGCCCGTCCCTCTGCGATCAGGCCGCCCCGGTGTCCTTGTGAGGTGATTCAGGGCTCGAGGAGTACGTCCCGGGCGGCGGCGGGCCGATTGTGCCGCCCGAGCCCGTCGCGCGAGGGGGCGGAAGACGGAACAGGGGAGGAGGAGGAGGAGGGGAGGAGGAGAGGAGGAGAGGAGAGGCCCTCTCGTCCCTTTCGACCCCCCCGCGTCGTCGTCGCGCTTGTGGAGAGGGATGCGCGCGCGCGCGTCAGAAGGACGGCTGCGCTCAAGTGCTCGGGGAGTGCATTCCCCCCCCTTATGTCGGTGTTGAGAGAGAATGAAGAGAGCGCGTGGCGTTCTGCTGATTGGCGCGCGCTGCCCCTTTGACCGAGCGAGCGGGCGCGGCCGCCGCCGACACGCCGCCGGCACGACGACGAGCGCGCGCCACCTTTTCTTTTTTCTCGCGTCCGGATTGCTTTTTCATTGTCATCGGATCAAAAGCCCCTCATCACCGCGCGCTGCTCCCGCCGCCGCCCTCCCCGTCGCTCTCGCCCGACCCCCGCCGCATCATCGTCTGCTGCGCCTGCGCCTCCTGCTGCCGCCGCCCCCGCCGCTCCCGCTCCAACGCCGCCGCCTCTTCCCGCAGCGCCGCGTCGTCGGCCGCCCTCAGGCGCGCCAGCACGCGCTCCCGCTCCTGCTCTCCCAGCTTGCGAAACTCGAAGACGCTCTTGTCGCCGACGTCCCCCTTGGGGTCCTGGACGACCTTTCCCGCGGCGAGCGCCAGGGCGGCCAGGGCGGTGGCGCCACCCAAAAAGGAGACGACGGGCGCCCCCCCCGAGACGGCCGGCACCGCGCCGCCCAGCAGCATGTGCGTTAGGCAGAGCGAGGGCAGCAGGAGCGCGAGGGCGGCGGCCTCGGGGCGCCGGAAGCAGAAGCCCTCTTTGACAGCGACGCCCGTGGCGGCGGCGGCGAGCGGGCCGACGAAGAGGACGTCCCAGAGGGGGTGGGCGGCGACGTGGAGGAGGACGGCCGTTGCGGTTGTGGCCGTTGTTGCCGTTGTTGCCGTTGCTGCCGCCGCCTCTCCCGCCGCCTGGTAGTGGATCCACACGCACCCCCCGGCCCCCAGCAGCCACAGGAGCTGGACGAAGCGCTTGAGCGGCGTCACGTAGACGTGAATCAGCACGAGGGCGGCCCCCAGGCTGAGCGTTCCCCCCGTGAGGAGGGCGTCGAGCGGGACAGGCGGGGGCGACGACGACGCGGCCCCCGCCCCCGCCAGCAGCAGCATCTCGCCCGCGGCGGCGGCGCCACAGAGGGCGCTGGCGGCGAGGCAGGCGCGGTAGCCCCAGACCTCGGCGTAGTCCGAGGGCTCCATGGACCAGGGGCCGTAGACGCCGTCGTAGACGGCGGCGGCGGGCTCGCCGCCGCCGCTTTCGCCGCCGCCCGCGGCCGAGCGGGCGAGCGAGCGGCGGCAGAGGGGACGGAAGGGGCGGATCGGCGCCGCCGCCGCTGCGGAACCGGCAGCGGCGGTAGCCGTTGTCCGCAGGCGCATGGAGCGCGACGTGATGGGGGCCGCAGTACTGGCGGCGTGACGGGAGGAGGAGGAGGCGGACGCGCGCGGCGCCAGCAACGAGAGGGAGGGCATCTTTCGCGGAAGCAGAGAGCGAGTGAGGAGGAGAGAGAAGGAGAGCGCTCTCTCTAGGTTGTGTGCGGCCGACGCGACGCGCCACGCGCGGGAAGTAGTTGGCGTGATGGATGGGTTAAAAAGGTGTGCTGGCGTAGGCGCAGCGAGGAGAGCCAGCGAGAGGCCTTATCTCGCCCTCGGCAGCCGAGGCGGGCCCCCCCACCGGCCGCGCTGCTCTCCCGCCGCCGCCCCCCCCCGCAAAAAACCCCTCTCAACCCCCCCCGACCGCCTCCTCTGCCTGCCGCAGCATCGCGCGCACGGCGGCGTCCAGCGCCGGGAGGGCCGCGTCCACGGCCAGCGCTGCCGACGAGGAGAACAAGGAGGAGCCCCCGGCCCCGCCCGCCGCCGCCGCCGCCGCCGCTAGCGCCACGCCCTCGCCCTCCACCCGCGCCGCGGCCGCGGCCGCGGCCGCCCCGCCTCCGCCGCCGCCGCCGCCGCCGCCGCCGCCGACCACCACGCGCCCCGAGGGGGCCGCGCCGGGGGCAGGGGCGAGCACGACGAGCGGGCCGGACGCCGCGCGCAGGTCGGCGTGCAGCGGCACGAAGGCGGCGGGGGCCGAGGAGGAAGGAGAGGGAGGATGCGAGCCCGTCGGCGGCAGCAGCGCCAGCCGCCGCGCCGCGCTTATCACCACGGCCGCGGCCGGCGCGGCGCCCGGCTGCGCCGAGCGCGGCACGGCCACGACGCGCGGGCGCGGGCGACCGATGCCGGTCGTCGTCGTCGCGGCGTCAACCTGACCGTCGGACAGAGCGGCCAGGTCGGCGGCGCGGCGCACGGCGCGGGCGGCGGCCCAGCCCGCGGCCGCGGACGACAGCAGCGGGGCGAGCCGGGGCGGCGCAGAGGCAGAGGGGCCGGCGGCGGCAGCAGCGCCAGCAGCGCCAGCAGCGGCAGCAACGGCCGACGTCGGGCGCGGCCGCAGCAGCCAGCTGAGCGCGAGCGGCCGCAGCGTGGCCGCCAGCAGGCTCTCATCCTCTTCGTCCTCCTCGTCGCCGGGGCCTCCTCCTCCGTGCTGCTGCTGCTGCTGCCGCCCCTTTTTCTGCTTGTCCTTTGGCGGCGGCGGCGGCGGCGGCCACGCCGGCGGGGGGTCGGCCCCCGCCCCCGGCGGCACCAGGCCCGCCGCCAGCGCGGCGTGCAGGGCCCCCGGGAGCGCCTGGGGGTGGGGGTGGCGACGGGTGGTGGCGGCGGCGGCGGCAGAGGCCGAGGCCGAGGCCGCCTCCAGGGAAAAGGCGGCGGGAGGCGGGGCACCGCGGCTGCCCGGCCGAAGAGCCCGCGCCTCGCGGGCCAAGCGTGCCGGCCGGCGGCCGCCCGCGCGCGCGCGAGCAGCAGCGCGTGGACGCGCGCGGCGCCCACGTAGACGGAGGCGTCGCCCCCCGCCGCCTCGCCGATCTGCACGCGCAGGCCGCCGCCGGGGGCGCCCGGGCGGCTGTCGCGCAAGAGGAGCAGCGCGGGCGGGCCGGCCAGGCTGCGGCGGCGCGCGCTGCTCTTCTCCTTTTTGCCGCCGCCGCCGCCTTGGTCGTCGTCGTCCTCCTCGTCCTCCTCGTCCTCCTCCTCCTTATCCTCCGCCTCCTTTTCCCGACCCTCCTCCTCCTCCTCCTCATCATCATCATCATAACCCCCGCCCCCCCCCGCACCGCCACCGCCGTCCCCGCAGATGCCCGCCCCGACGACCAAGGCCTCAAACGGGGCGTCCGGCCGGCTGTCAGCGTGCGGCGCCGCCCGAAGGCGCCACCCCCCGCGCTGCAGCCTCGCGCACTGCCCGAAGAAGGCGTCGTCGCGCGCCGAGGCCGCGCGCAGGGCCGCGGCGCCGGCCTGCAGGCGGCGCGCGCAGGCGTCGAGCGCGGCGCGGCGGCGCGCGGCGGCCACGCAGGGCGAGCGCGCGGCCGCGGCCGCGCGGCGGCGGCCCGCGCCGCCGCCGGCCTCGCAGGCGCCGATCGCGAGCGCCGGCGGGGCGGAGATTGCGGCGCCGGCCGAGGGCCCGCCGCCTGCCGTCGAGGGGCCGCCGCCGCCTGCCCCTCCGGCGCCGGCGCTCCCGGCCGTCGCCGCGCCCGCGGTCACCCCGCCCCCTCCTCCTCCTCCTCCTCCTCCGCCCGCCGCTGCCCCCGCCGATCCGGCCGGGCCGTCCCCGCCTCCCGCCGTGCCCGCCGCCCCGCCGCCCGCCGTGCCTGTTGCTCCGCCGCCCGGCGCCCCACCCCGCTGCAGACGCTCCAGGATCATCAGCACGGCGTCCAGCTCCCCGCGCGCGGCCACCAGCAGCTCGAGCGCCGCCTCGGGGCGCGGCTCCTGGTCGTCGTCGGCGTCGGCGGCGGCGGCGGCGGCGTCGGTGCCGCCGTCTTCGCCCTTGGCGGCGGCTGCTGCTTTGGCCTCCTCTTCCTCCTCCTCTTCTTCTTCCTGCTGACGGGCGCGGCGCGCGGCCGCCTCGCGCGCCCGCTGCTGCCGCCGCCGCCGGCGCTTGCTCTTTGCTTGTTGCCGCCGCCGCCTGCGCTCGGCCGTCGCCGTGGCGGCCTCGTCGTCGTCGTCCCCTTCCCCTTCCTCCATCATCACCGCCTGCTCATCGTCATCATCTCCCTCGGCAGAGGACGACGACGCCGAGGACAGGGCCTCGTCGCCGTACCGCATGTGCCGCCACAGCTCGGCGCGGCGCGCCGCCGCGTCGGCGGCGTCCTCCTCGCCCGTCGGCGCGACGGCGCGCACGCGCTTGGCCGCGCCGGGCGGGCGCGCGCCCGCGGCGAAAACGACGACGTAGGGGGTCGGCTGCTGCTGCTGCGGCGGTTCCTTGGTGTCCTCCATCGTCTCGTTTCGTTGCGTTGCGTCTCGTGTGTGTGTGCTGGGGGGGGGGGGCAGGCGAGAGTGAGGGAAGGGGAGAGAGAGCACACCCCCTCGCGCTTTAAACGTGCCCGCCCGTGTGTGTGTTTTGCGATCGTGTTAGTTCATGAGTGCGTTGTGTTCGAGTGCGGGGCTGTTGCTGCTGCTGCTGCTGCTGCTGCTGCTCGAGATGTGCGCGCGTAAGAAGGCAGATCGCGCGAGGCGGCTGGCGGGGCGGCGGCGGCGCTCCGCGTCGTTCGACCGCCGCGTCTCGATGCGTCGCCGCCTCCTCCTCTCTCTCTCTCTCGCCACACTTTCGGAAACACTTCGAACGACCCCCAACAAATAAAACACACATGGATCCCATGGACGCCGACGGCGCGGCAATGGCCCCCCCCGCCCCGCGCCACCTGGGCCTCTTCTCGCGCCCTCCTCCTCCCCCTCCAACCTCCTCCTCCTCGTCGCTCCCGACACTGCTGCCCGCGCGCAGGACCGCCACCGGCGGCCCCTCGGACGACACCGACGCGGGCGTGCGCGCGACCAACGACGACGCGCAGGTCAGCAAGCTGTGAGTGGCCGTGTGGACTCGGCGCTTGTCTTGTGCGCGGCGCCCCCCGCCGCCGCGTGCGCTCGCCTCGGCTCCCACACGCGGCCGCCACTCAACCCCCCCCACCAAAAAAAACCCCAAAACCACAAAACCAAAAACCCGCAGCTCCGCCGTCAACCGCGGCTACTTCGACGACCCGTTCGTCGAGCTGTTCGTGCGGCGGCCCCAGCGGCGCTCGCCGCTGATCAATCGGGGTGCGTCTCTCGTTGAGACGGTCCGTCTTCCCGTTCCCGTGAGGCGGCCGCCCGCGGCCCCCTCGGCCTGCTCTCTCTCTCACGCCCCCCCGAACACCCCCGACGAGCGACGCACACCACCACCACCCACCACACAAACAAACAAACAAACAACCCCACACAGGCTACTGGGCCCGCCACGCCGTGATGCGGCGCCTCATTCTCGCGTTTCTGCGCCACTACGCCCCGGCTCAAGAGGAGGAGGAGAAGCGGCAACAGGAGGGCGGCGGCGGCGGCGGCGGCGGCGGCCAGCAGCAGACGCGGCAGCAGCAGCGGCCGCAACCAACCCCCCGATTCGACCCGGTTTGCCAGGTCGTCGTGCTGGGGGCGGGCTACGACACCACGTGGCTGCAGCTGTGCCGCGAGCACGACGCGTACGTGGCGTCGAGGCGAGCGGCGGCGGCGACGGAGACAGCAGCAGCAGCAGCAGCAACAGCAACGGCAACGGCAACGGCAACGGCCGCCCCCCGCTTCCCCCCAACCCCGGACCCCGGCGCCGGCGGCGGCGCGAGGCCCGGCCGCGACCTCGCCGACCCGCGCACGCGCGTGCGCTGGGTCGAGGTCGACTTCCCCGAGGTGGTGGCCTCCAAGGCGCGCGTGCTGCTCGCGTCGCCTGGCGGCGGCGCGCGCCACCCGCACCCGCCCCAGCAGCCGCCGCCGCCTCCTGCTGCTGCCGCCGCCGCCGCCGCCGCCGCCGCCGCCGCGCCGCCGCCGCTCTTTGCGCCGCGGCCGCACGCGACAACAACAACAACAACAACCGCCGCCGCCGCCGAGCAGGCCGCCGCCCTCGTGCGCGCCCAGCTGCCCGCCGAAAGCCCGTCCTCTCAGACGGCCCGCCCGCCCCCGCCCGAGGTCCTCGGGCGCGCGTACGCGTCCGTCGGCTGCGACCTCCGCTCCCCTGAGCGCGGCCTCGGCCCCGCGCTCGTCCGCGCGGGGGCGGCGGCGGCGGCGGTTCCGGGTGGCGGCGGAGACGGCGACGGCGGCGGCGGCTCGGCTGCGCCGTCGCTGCTCCTGCCGACGCTGTTCGTGGCCGAGTGCGTGCTGGCGTACCTGGAGCCGGCGGAGGCGCGCGCGCTGCTCGAGTTCTTGGGGCGGTGCGCGGCGGGCGGCGGCGCGGCCGGCAACAGCGGCGGCGGCGACACCACCACCACCACCAACAAAACAACCACCCCCAGCGGCGTGCCCGCGGCCGTCCTCGCGTACGACGTCGTCTCGCCCGACGACCCCTTTGGCCGGCAGATGCAGGCCAACCTGGCCGCGCGCGGGTGCCCCATGCGCGGCGCGGCCGCCGCGCCCGACCCCGCCGCGCAGGCGGCGCGGCTGCGGGGGGCGCTCTCGCCTTCTTCTGCCCCCCCCCAGCCCGCCGCCGTGTCGGTCGAGGCGGACGCGCTCGACATGTCGGACGTGTGGTCGCGCACGCTGGCGGTGGATCTGGAGGCCCGGCGCGAGGGTGGCGGTGGTGGTGGTGGTGCGGCAGGAGGGGCAACAGCAGCAGCAGCAGCAGCAGCGACGACGACGACGGCAGCACCGCCGCCGCCCCCCTTCCCGCGGCCGCCGCCGCCGCCGCCCAACGAGCGCCGGCGCGCCGAGCGCCTCGAGCCGCTGGACGAGCTGGAGGAGTGGGAGCTCTTCGGGCGCCACTACTGCGTGGCCCTGGGCGTGCGCGAGCCGATGGTGGCCGGAGGAGGAGGAGGCGGCCAAGCGCCAGTGCCGCCGCCGCTGTGGGCGGCGTTGCGCGCCGCGCTGCGGCCAGAGGCGCAGGAGGAGGGGGCGCCGCGCGCCGGGTGAGACGATTTTTGTTTGTTTGACGGGTGTTACACACGAGAGGGACAACGAAATCGGGAGGGGGGGACGGCGGCGGAAAAGCAAGCGCGGTGGGGGGTTGTGTGTTTGCGCGACCGCGAGAGCGAGAGGGGCGGCGAGCGGGCGAGAGGCGGCGAGCGGGAAGAGGTCCGCCCTGTGTGTGTGGGGGGGAGCCTCACTCTCCCATTTTTGACACACAGCCAGCGGCCAGACACCAACAAGTCCACTTTCACCCCGACGTCGTCGCCGCCGACGACGACGCCAGCAGCGGCGAGGGCCCGTGCGGCGGGTGGTGCAGGGGCGAGGGGGCAGGGGCGGCAGCGCCGTTGGCGGCGGCGGCGGCGGCGGCGGCCCCGCCGCCGCTGACGACGACGACGACGGCCGGCGCGGCCTGCTCCCCGCCGGCGGCCGATCCGACGACGCACACGTGCGGCAGGGCGGCAACGGCCTCGGCCGACGTCGCGCCGGCCTCGGCCATGGGCGCGTCGTCGGAGGGCGCGAGCGGCACGGGGGCGGCGGCGGCGGGGGCGGCGCCGAAGCGCGCCGGCGCCGACGGGCGAGGGCCGGCCATCATCATCGCCCCCGCCGGGCGGGCCGGGGGTGCGGCCGCGGCCGCCGCGAGCGAGCCCGCGGGCGCGCGGCCGGCGGCCCCGGCGCCGACGCCCGCCGGCACGCCGAGGTGGGGCTGCTGGTGCTGGTGCTGGTGGTGCTGGTTGGGCGGTGGCGGCGCGGCCCCTTGCTGCTGCTGCTGCTGCTGCTGTTGCCGCTGCTCGCCCTCCTTGGCGAGCGCCCAGTCGGCGCTGTCGAAGAACTTCTGGTCGCGCGCCATCAGGTGGCCGCGCTTTTTGCCCTGCTTGAGGCCCGGGTACCGCGCGCGCAGCAGCGCCTCCTGGCGCGCCTCCTCCTCGGCGGCGAGGGCGGCGGCGGCGGCGGGGTCCTGTTTTAATTATTGTTTGTTTTTGTTTGTTTGTTTTGGATGGTGGGCCATGTCGGCGATAGAGGGAGGTGTTGGCCGCGGCGCGTGTGTGTGCAAGTGCAAGTGCAAGAGAGAGAGAAGGGAGAAGGCGAGCGCGCTCCTCGGGCTCGGGCTCTCTCTTTCGAGCGGAGCGGCGGCGACAGGCGCGCCGTCGGCGCGTTTTGGTTGGTGTGCTTTTTTTTCTGCCGCCTAGCCGCCGTTCTGGTTGAGGGAGCGCGGGCGCCCGCGCGCGGCAGGCGAGACGAGGCCGATGTGTCTCTGCCTCGTCGACTCGGGGGCGAAGAAAATGGCCCCACTCTCACCATGCTAGCTCCGCGGGTCCCGAGAGAAGAAGCGAGGGGAAGCTCTCGCTTTGCGCGCGAGAAAGGTCCGTCTCCAAAACGACGAGGACGCGTCGCGCGATTCGGGCTGGGCTCACGGGGCCGCAAGCACGCGCCTTCAACCCGTTGCGGTCGAGTGAGTGGCGCTGTGGCGCTGGGCGCGAGGAGGAGGCGGACACCCGCGTTTCGGTTGCTGAAAATAGAAAGAGAGAACGAGTGGCGGTGTCTGTCTGTGCCTTTTGGCCGCGGAGGAGGAGGATGAGGAGGAGAAGAGGTACAGAGTTGTGTTGTTGTCGGTTGCCGAGAAGCAGGGGGGAGAGAGAGAGAGGCTGCCCTTTTCATGCGGCGGCGCGCGCGCGTCGGCGGCTTCCTCCTCGTCCCGCCGTCGCCATCTCGCCCTCCTCTGTGGCTCCGTCACCCTGCTCCATGGTGGCGTTCGTTCCGTCAGCATGCTTTACACGAGAAAAAGGGCTGCCTTTTGGTGAGGAGAAGAAGAAGCATATAGAAGAAGCTGCGAAAGCGGGGTGTTTGGCGCGAAGAAGGAAGAAACACGACGACGGCGCGCCTAGACGCCGCGGAGGCGCCCAAGCGGAAAACAAACAATACAAGCAAGCAAAGCGAACCTCCGAGTGAGTGAGAGAGCAAGGAGCCGCGAGAACGAAATGGGAGGCGGGGCGCTGAGGGCGCCCGCCGCTGTAGAAAAAACCAAATGAAAAAAACGCAAAGGGCGTTGTTCCCGGCGGGCGCGCTCGGCCTCATCGCAGCGACGACGAGCGTGCGAGCGGCGGGCGGCGCTCGGCGGGCGGCGGCGGCTCGGCAGCGGCGGCCAGAGCCGGGACTGCTGCCGCCGCAGCAGCAGCAGGCGGGCGCGCCACGCGGGAGGGGGGCGCGGGCAGGGGCGGCTTGGCGGCCGAGGGACAGGCAGGAGGAGGGGGAGCGGCCGCCGGCCCCGCGCCGCCGCCGCCGCCGCGCCCCGAGGCGCAAGAGGACGACGAGCAGCCGGCGCTCCCGCTGCCGCTGCTTCCGCTCCCGCTGCTTCCGCTCCCGCTGCCGCTGCCACTCTCGCTGCTGCCGCCGTCGTCGTCGTCGTAATCGCCAGTATCGTCATCATCAACAGAAGAAGAAGACGTCGCCGTCTTCCGCGGCAGGGCCGGGCGGGGGCCACCGGCCGAGCCGAGCCTCGGCGCAAGCCCGCCGCCTCCGCCGCCGCCGCCGTCGCGGGCCGACAGCGGCGGCTGAGAAGCAGCAGCAGCAGCAGCGACGCCCCCGCCGCCGAGCTCCGAGGCCCTGCGCCGGTAGGCGAACGAGGGCGCGTGCTCGGCGGAGGACAGGTCCGGGAGCACGGCGTCCAGCAGCGCCGAGAGGGCGGCGCGGGAGGAGGGGGGGCCGCCCGCGCCAACGGCCGACGACGGTTGCTGCGGCGGCGGCGCGAGGGGGACGAGGGGCGAGGGGGCGGCGGCGTCCGGAGGCTTGTCAGCCGGAGGAGCAGAGGCGGGCGCGGGCGCGGGCGCGGTCGCCGCGGCCACGGCGGCGGCCGCGGCGGCAGCCACGGCCGTCGGGTCGGCGCCGTGCGGGCAGAAGGCCGAGGCGGTCGCGGCGGCCATGGCGGCGGCGGCGGCTGCGGCGGCCGCGGCCGCGACGCTCGCGTCGACGGCCGCCCCCCCAGCGCCGCCGCCCTCGCTGCCGCTGCCGCGCCAAGAGGCGCCGCCGCCGACGCCCGCCCCTCCTCCTCCTCCGCCGCCCGTGCACGACAGGCGCGTCGGCCGCATCGACCCGGGCGGGGGGGTCGCCCGCCCTCCGACCACCAGCGCGTGGCCGCCGCCAAAGGGCCCGGCCTCGCCACCAAAGCCGCCGCCGCCGCCGCCGCCGCCGCCGCCGGTTCCCCAGCAGCCCCCGCCGGCCGACGAGAGCGGCGAGCGCGGCGACGGCGCGGCCGACGACGAGGCGCCGCCGCCGGCTGCAGCGCCAGCGCCCGCGCCCGCGCCGCCGCCTCCGGGCAGGTGGACCGAGGGAGGGGTCGGGAAGGCGCCGCCGCCGCCTCCGGGAGAGGCGGCCGAGGAAGAGGGGGCGGGCGAGGGCAGCAGCAGCAGGGACGAGGCCGGCGGGGGCGGCGGGGTGGCGCCGGGGGCTGCTGCCGCTGCCGCCAAGCCCTGCCCCCCCCCGCCGTCCGTGCTGCCGCCGCTTCTGCCCCCGCCCGAGGACGGGCGGTGCGGGGCGTACATGCGCAGGAGGCGCGCGGCCGCGGCCAGCGCAGCGGGCTGGTGCTGGTGCTGGTGCTGGTGCTGGGGCAGCAGCAGCTGCAGCGGCGGCGTCGCGTCGCCCGACCGCGTGGGCGCCGCCCCCGCTTCTTGCGCCCCCCCGCTTGTGCCGCCGCCCGCGTCCGAGCCCGGCGGCGCGGCCACGAGCGCGGCGAGCGCGAGGAACGACGACGCCGCGGACGACGAGGGCGGCGCGGGAGACGCGGCCGCAGCGCCCTCCTCCAAGCCGGCGAGCTGCTGCTGCTGCTGCTGCTGATGTTCAGCCCTGCCGCCGGTGCCGCCGCCGTCGCCGCCGCGGAGGGACGAGCGGCCGGTCGTCGGGGGCGTGGCGCCCGCGGCAGCGGCAGCCGCCGCACCCGCCGCCGCCTCGCGCTTCGTGCGCGGCCGGCGCCACCGCCCGTCGTCGTCTCCGCCGGGTTCGCTGTTGCCGACGCCAAAGCCGCTCCCGCTGCCCCCGCTCCCGCTGCCCCCGCTTTCGCTGCCGCCGCCCCCACCGCCGCCGCCGAGCGCCGCCGCGACGCGGGCCATCGCGCCCGACACGAGCAGCCCGCCGCGCGAGAGCAGGCGCGCCGCCTTGGACGAGGAGGGGGCGGAGGAGGGGGGCGGAGGCTTGGGGCGGGCCGCCGGATCCTGGTGCTGCTGCTGCTGCTGCTGCTGCAGGTGGGGCAGCGCGCCGCCGCCGCGCGGGGTGGTCGTGGCGATCGCCGCGAGCGCGGCGGCAGCGGCCGCGGCCGCGAGCGCCGCGGCCGCGGCGGCGTCCGAGGAGGGGCAAGCGGCGGGAAGAGGGGCAAGAACCGGCGGCTGTTGTTGGTAATCGCCCGTGGGCCCGGACGACACTGCCCCCAGCGGCAGCGAGCCGCGTGCCAGGAAGCCCGAGTCCGAGCCGGGGGCGGGCGGCGGCGGCCGCGCGGCCGCAAACCTCGCCGCCTCCTCGGCGTCGTCGTCGTCGTCCTCGTCGTCGCCGGCGACGCTGCTGCCGGCCCCCGCGCCATCGCTGCCGCCATAGCCCCCAAAGGGCTGCTGCCGCCGCCTCTGCAGGCGCCGGCCTCGGTATGGAATGCGGTGCGCAGGCCGCGCACTTCTAGAAGCGTGTC